>MU249602.1:5217704-5738159 GCA_018977245.1 Lethenteron camtschaticum | reverse complement strand
CTACCACAGTGTGTTTTGCAGCACGGTCCTTAGTTTGGGTTGCATGGCCACCATCACGCGACCGTAGCTTGTCTTGAACGTATCGCTCGACATCTCTAAAGGGCCCCCTACGCGTCTCCGTGGCTCTCGACGAATCTGGGCGTCTTTCTGTCTCTATGGTTTGACGATATGGTCCTCATAAATTTCGATTTAAAGCTTTCGTGCCTGCAGGGATTCATCTTCTTGGTTCTTTCGGTAAAGTCACGTAGAAGGGAAATAGTAAAATAATAAAAATAAAACATAATAAAATAATAAAAATAAAACAATAAAATAATTCTCACGACGTTTCGGAGGCAACACAAGCTTCCGTCTTCAGGTGGAACCGTCACAGCACGATAGCTGTATCAAGTTGATACAGCTATCGTGCTGTGACGGTTCCAAGTATACAGCTATCGTGCTGTGACGGTTCCACCTGAAGACGGAGACTTGTGATTTTTACTTTTTATTTTTATAAATTTTAATTTCATTTTTTACCTACGTGACTTTACCGAAAGAACTAAGAGTCTGTTGTGATATCACCAACCTCGGAGGCCAGGGCCAGGATTGGTGGATCACGGACGCGAGCCACTGCCTTTTTATTTTGCATCCTCGGAATTATGCAATGTTGCATCTCGCTCGCGCGACTAATTCACGTCATCAATTAATGATTGTGTGTGGGGGGGGGGGGTCGGGGGTGGGGGGCGGAGAATTGGATTAGAGTATTTATATGATTTTGCTGCCAGTTTCCAAATTATAAGCCACTTTGTTGAGCTATCGTTTGTGGCCAGGGCACTTATGCAAAATAAGTTAATCGCTAAGTGGGCTTTACCTGGTAAGATACAAATAATTAATTTTGGAGCTTTCGTGACTGCAGGAATTATTCTTAGGTTCTTTCGGTAAAGTCACGTATATTTAATTTATTATTTTATCTTTATGCGTGACTTTACCGAAAGAACCAAAGAATACAAATCATTGTTTCGTTGTATTTGTATATTTTGTAAGTCATTTGTTCACCTTTACTCGACTTTGTACTCCTGTGGTGATTTTTTTTTGCACCGTTTGTTGCGGTGAACCCCGTGCCCCTACTGAACGCCTGTGTACAAAGAGCTTCAAAGCTCATCGGATTCCTCCTGCATTATAAATACGGATTCTGGAACGAAGGGAGCGCGCGACACCGTGACGTCACCCCCCCCAGCTCTCCCCCCCCNGTTATCCTCTTTTGGAGTGGCAGCAGCGTAGGCGAGATAAATCAATGGCTAAATCTTGTTAGGATGAGACGCGAAAAACCCTCCTTAACGCGGCGAATCAAAAAGAGGGCGCAAAGAATACGAGGGCAGGCGAGGGAGAAATATTGACAGTGAAATGAAGTTGAGAGCTAAGGAACGAGCCGGGGTTCTGTGTCCCCTCCCTCCCCCCTCCCCTCCATCCCTTCCTCCTCCCTCCCTCCCTCCCTCCCTCCCTCCCTCCTCCCTCCCCCTCCCTCCCTCCCTCCCTCCCTCCCTCCCTCCCTCCCTCCCTCCCTCCCTCCCTCCCTCCCTCCTCGCTCGCTCTCCCCCTTCCCACCCCGCCCCTCCCTCCCCTCCCTCCCTCCCCTCACCTTCCCTCCCCTCCCTCGCTCGCTCGCTCGCTCCCCCCCTCCCCTTCCCACCCCGCCCCTCCCTCCCTCCCTCCCTCGCTAAACATCTCCTCTCTTGTTTTCCAATGCAAAGAATCAGATATTTTTCGCGCTTCTCAACTTTTCTTAATTCATAACGTCGGTTGCTGTTGTTGTACATTTTTTTATATTTAGCTTGGAGTTGTAGCTCTTGGTTAATTTTGTATTTTTTTTACTTTCATGGCCTTTAAAATTTTTTATTTGCTTTAATGGGAATGTTATTTTGTTTTTTTATGACACCATTTGGGCCAAAACATGTTTTACATTCTCAACATGTTCGGTCGTCTGCTTTGCAAACGGTCGCACTTGAAGTTGAGAGCATATGGGTCCTACCTCCATTCATCGCTGTGATGGCGACCTCATCCTCCTGTTGCCCATTAGGCACGAGCACGCAGACCCTGCCTTTTTAATCCCCAAAAAGTATTTTTTCGAACAAACGATCCAGGTACAAAACCAAAAAAAGAAAAAGATTTCCCGTACAGCCTTCAAATACTGTTGGGGCAAGTGATGTTCGCGAGCCCTTATACAAGTTTGGAACGGTACACGTGGGGTGGGTGGCCAACACCACGCCCGACCGCCTTTGTCTTCCCAGTAGCGATGTTTACACACCGCACCAGGTACTCATTTGAGGCTGAGTCGACCTAGAGGAGGCCCAAGACCGGTTCAGATAATCGTCACTGGTGTTGGCCGTGAGTGGGAAGCGACCTCGGGTCGTTGCGTTCGTAGCGCAGCGCGCTAACCGCTACACCACCGCTCCCCACAGGTACACACACACACACAGGGCATCTATGGGAATTGACACCGGTACAGAGACACAATGCGAAGTCGCAATGATTATCGCCAACGCTTTACATTTCGAACCTGTCTCTTTGTTGCAATAATCTCTACACCTCCTGGTGTCAACTTCCTTAACTCGGATAACGCCTCTAGGTGAAGGACGGGGAGGCAGGGTGGGGGGAAATAAGAATTAAAGAGAGGTAAAGGTGCAAGGGGAGGGGTGGGGGTGCAGGGGAGGGGTGGGTGTAGGGTAGGGTGGGGGTACAGGGGAGGGGAGGGAGGGGTGGGGTTGAAGGGGGTGGGTGGGGGTTGCCTAAATGCCCGAATGGATAATCTTAAAAATAAATGCGCACTCGAAGAGGCGCCGTGAAGAGGTTCTAAGTTTTGGCGATTCGCTTTATTTCCCTGCTCCTCAATTGTGCACTGGGATGCTTTAGGGCATGCCTCAATTGCAGGACTCTTAGGGCCCCAAAGAGCTGAGCAGTGCACGTTGGACGCGACAGAAGTGCCGGATGCTCTTGATTTCGGAACGCTGGAGACGATCGCGTGCACTGGAGGTGATTGACATCGGCCGGCTCCTGGGCAAGGGTGCCAATTATTGGGTGTTGTCAGGCAACGTTCTCAACAACGGGAATTCACCGTTTTCTAAGACTCCATGAAGAAACTGATATTCGTTTAACACGTTAGTAGTATTCCGATTTAAAGTTTTGTGACTGCAGGGATTCATCTTCTTGGTTCTTTCGGTAAAGTCACGTAGAAGGGAAGTAATGAAATAATAAAAATAAAACATAATAAAATAAAATTATTTTGTTATGTTAATAAAATACAATTATTTTATTATGTTAATAAAATACAATTATTTTATTATGTTTTATTTTTATTATTTTATTACTTCCCTTCTACGTGACTTTACCGAAAGAACCAAGAAGACGTTAGTAGTAGTGGTGGTGGTAGGGCTTTCGCCACCAATATTATATCCAAAATAAAAACTAATTCGGGTTAGATCTCGTCAAATATAAGTGCGTGTCGTTAAACCCGCCACTCGACCCAGCCAAACCTGACAATTAGTTACTATTCTTGGTTATTTCGGTAAAGTCACGTTGGAGGGAAATAATAAAATAACAAAAATATAAAACAATAAAATTCTCACGACGTTTCGACTGCAACACAAGGCTTGTGTTTCCCTTCTACGTGACTTTACCGAAAGAACCAAAATATGAATCCCTGCAGTAACGAAAGCTTTAAATAAAATGAATTGCTACTTCAGCACCACCCGTGTGTTGGAGAGTAAACCCACAACATTTACAATTTGAGCACGGCGTTTCGCTGTAAAACCTTTATTGCGGAGAAAGTTACCGCTGATAGCTGAATCCGATATAATCTCAACACATGCGAAAAAGGGAGCAAATAAAGACTTTTTTTATGAAAGTAGTCCATCAAATGTTGACTTAAAGCTTTCGTGATTGCAGGAATTCATATTATTGTGTTTTTCGGTAAAGTCACGTGGATAGGTTCAAAGACAACATTGCTTGTGTTGCGATTGAAACGTCGTAGTTTTTGCTGTTTTTTTTTNGTTATTTTCTTTGAACCTATCTACGCGACTTTACCGAAAGACCCAATAATATAGAAGTCCATCAAGTTACATGTTATCACCACCCTCTACTAATACTCTCACACAAAGCTCACTGTTTAAATCTGAAATCCACCACCAAAAAGTCGGAGAAATAACGAAAGAAAGAAGACTTTAAAAAGGTGATTCTAGGCACATCTGTGAAAAAAAAAAAACGACCCACTGCCCTCCCCTCCTCGCTCCCTCCACCGTGAGCGCACACTCAGAAATGGCCCACGGGGTAACCAACCGAGCGAGTAAGCGACCGGTCAACTGTTGCGCATTTTTTTTGAAAGCGCTCCCCCCCATCACAAACAAGGGCCCTCTGTCAATCACGCGCGCGCCTTTGTGCAGGCGTCTCCTCCCGCACAAGGGCCGAGTTCGTCTCGCCCAGCCAACGCCGAGACGCGCACGCTGACTCCACTGCTGCTACCGCTGCTGCTGTTGCTGCTACTGCTGCCACCGCTGCTGCTGTTGCTGCTGTTACAGCCACTGCTGCTGCTGTTGCTGCTACTGCTGCCACCGCTGCTGCTGTTGCTGCTGTTACAGCCACTGCTGCTGCTATCGCTGCTGCTATTCCTGCTGCTGCCACCGCTGCTGCTGTTACAGCTACTGCTGCTACCGCTGCTGCTGTTACAGCTACTGCTGCCACCGCTACAGCTACTGCTGCTTCTACCGCTGCTGCTGACCGCTGCTGCTGCTGCAGCTACGGCAGCGTTCTTCACACATTTTCAGAGGATGGGGGGGGGCACTTTCGCCGACAAGGCACCATCAGCGTGAGGGTCGCCACACATTTGACACCCATTGGGAGTTTGACAGCAGCACGATGAGCCGCACCTACGGCCGCCTGTGACCAGTGGGCCTCGCAATGAAGAACACCAGGCTACAGCTACAGCTACTGCTTCTGCTACTGCTCCTGCTGCTAATGCTGCGACTGCTTCTACGGCTGCCACTGCTACTGTAGCGTGCGTCTACGTAGAATGTTGAAAGGGGAACGGTGGTGCAGTGGTTTGCGCACTGCGATACAATCACGGGGAGCGGTGGTGCAGTGGTTTGCGCACTCCGATACAATCACGGGGAGCGGTGGTGCAGTGGTTTGCGCACTGCGATACAATCACGGGGAGCGGTGGTGCAGTGGTTTGCGCACTGCGATACAATCACGGCCATCTGTGCTCGATGCTCCACCGTGGACATGCGCAACCTGTTATGGGCGTCCCCTAGGTTGACTCGCATGAACACACTTGTAATCGTAACTCGGATTCATGCATTGTGTTTCTTTTTTTTACGTGACCGAATCTCAAAATGTTTGCACAAATATGAGCAGGGAGAAACCCCAGGGCGCAACGGAGAGTTATTCTAAGGCAACTCCGCCAATTTCACATTCGCAAGGGCATCCGTGCGAAGTTGCGAGGGACACAACCACGGCGCGTCTAGTTTGGTAAACCCAACAACAACAACAACATCGACAAATGGACCTTAAATTTCGCGCGTCGATTGTTAATTCATCACCGTCCCGTCTCCCCGGCCGCCACCGCCACCCAATAACTTTTTTTTTCTTAGTGATTTATTTTTGACGAAGAGTAAGGTGTGCGTGGTGAGAGAGGTGGTGGTGCGTGGGGTTTGGCGCTCGAGTGAGGCAATGGGGAGGGCCACGGGACACCCTAATCCAAAAGCGCAGTTTTTGGGACACAAAAAGCCCCTCCACCCTCCACCACCCCACCTACGGAGCGCGCGCGTGCGCGTGCACGAACGCGCGCGCGCGTGTGAAACGAGCGGAGCGTTTATTTAAGGGCTTTATTTATTTATTAGCGACGCTCCTTTTACTTATTTATTTCACATCGCCACCCCTGCTTTACTTACCGTGTGCGTCTATCACAAAGACAAAGATGCCCCCCCCCACCGTGTAGCCTCGGAGGCTGGTTGGGACAAGTGCTGTTTCGCGAGCAGCACCTGTGAAGGCCGGCACGGCGCAAGAGGGGTGTTGGGTGGCCATCAGCACGCCCGGGCCGCCTTTGTCTCCCCCGGTGACGACGCTTATACATCGCACCAGGTACTCATTTTGAGGCTGAGTCGACCTAGGGGAGGCAAAGAACGGTTCAGATCCTCGTCACTGGCGTTTGGCCGGGTTCGCAGTGCATCCGCAGATGAGCAACGTTTGGCTACGTACGGTGCGAAAGAAGTCCAACGTACATACAACCGCTCCCCATTAGAGCACCACCACCACCACTACCAACCGGGCCTCTAAAACCACCACCGACACTTCCACCCTGATCACCGTTTCCTCTCCTCTCTCTTTCTCTCTCGCCGTGTTCCGCATGCTTTCTCTCTCTCTCCAAGCAAGGCATCCACACTTTACCCCCCCCCCTCCGCGCCCCCACTGCGCCCCTCCTCCCATGGCACAGAGAAAGGGAACGCATTCTAGCTCACTTGTCGAGAATCTTTGGAGCGGGCAGGCAAAAGCGCACAATGCCTGGCACAAAGGAACCATCCAGACTGAACCCTAAACTTAATCAGCTGCGGTGACCCATTTCCCTAATCCCTAGGTGCGTTCACAAAGCCGCGACCACAACCACAGCCACCACCACCACCACCACCCCCACCACCAACCCCGTTTAAGAAGAAGAAAAAAAACCCCGCTCCCGACCACAAAACAAAAACGCGAAAAACTTTCTCCGTCTATGTTCGCTCTGTTTCAGATTCGCATCGCTTCGATCCCCATTGTGGCGCGCTCCCAGCGTGCCTTTAGACTCGCGGTTTTAAGTGTGCGTGTGTGTGTCAGTGTTTATGTGCGTGTGTGTGTGCGTGTGTGTATGTGCGTGTGATCGTGTGATGTGCGTGTGTCAGTGTGTATAGTGTGTATGTGCGTGTGTGTGCGTGTGTGTGTCTGCGTGTGTGTGTGTATGTGCGTGTGTGTGCGTGTGTGCGTGTGTGTGCGTGCGTGTGCGTGTGTGTGCGTGTGTCAGTGTATATGTGCGTGTGTGTGCGTGTGTGTGCGTGTGTCAGTGTTTATGTGCGTGTGTGTGCGTGTGAGTGGGTGTATGTGCGTGTGTGTGCGCGTGTGAGTGTGTACGTGAGTGTGTGTACGTGTGCGTGTGGGTGCGTGTGTGTGCGTGTGAGTGGGTGTATGTGCGTGTGTGTGCGCGTGTGAGTGTGTACGTGAGTGTGTGTACGTGTGCGTGTGGGTGCGTGTGTGTGTGTGCGTGTGTGTGATCGTGCGTGTGTATGCGCGTGTGTGTGTGTACGTGTGTGTGTACGTGGGTGTGTACGTGTGTGTATACGTGTGTGTATAGGTGTGTGTGCGTGTGTGTACATGTGTGTGTACGTGTGTGTACGTGTGTGTGAGCGGTGGCTAGTGGTAGTGCAGTGGTTAGCGCGCTGCGCGGCGAACCCGGCGACCCGAGTTCGATTCCGCTCAAGCCAACACCAGTGACGATTATCTGAACCGGTCGTGGGCCTCCGCTTGTTCGACTCAGCCTCAAATTAGTAACTGATGCTGACCACCCACCCACTCGCGTACCGTACCGGCCTTCATAAGTGCTCGCGAACAGCACTTGCATGTTCAGGCTACACGGGGGATCTTTGTCTTTGTTTGCGTTTGCGTGTGTGAACTCAGGGGTTTAAATGTAAATGTGGAGGTGGCGATGTGAAAGCTATTCGTCCTACAGCAGCTCACACAGACACTCACGAGACAAAGACCAGACAAAGATCCCCGCGTAGCCTCACCAGACTGTTGCAGCAAGAGCTGTCAGCGAGCACCTATGAGGCTGGCGCATGTATGCGGTGGGTGGCCAGCACCACACCCGGCCGCCTTTGTCTCCCCGAATGGCGATGTTTGCACACCGTACTCATTTGAGGCTGAGTCGACCTAAGCCGAGGCCCGGGACCGGCTCAGATTATCGTCACCGGTGTTGTACGGACAATTTGCTGCTACCTGAACCCAAGTCATAATGTGTTTGACTTACCACGGTTTCACGGTTGGACCAACCATTCACAAACCACATTCTCTAAAACGTGCCCGAAATGTACGTGGAGGACATTTGTGACTACGAGGGTGGAGTTTTTTGTTGTTCGTAAAAGCGAATGTTTAAGTCTTTCGCGCCGCTCAAATGTTGCTCCGACTCGAGCTCGACGTTGGGAGTGTCGCTGGAGAAGTCGCGCCCACAGAAGTCGCGTTCACAAAGTCGCGTTCAACAATTAGCCCTCAAAAAAGTCGCGTTTAGCAAGTCGCCTTCAAGAATTCGCCTCCAAGAAAGGGAGAGAGAGGGGAGAAAGGGGGGAGAGAGGGGGAGGGAGAGGGGAGGAGTGAGAGGGGGAGAAAGAGGGAGGGGGAGAGAGGGGNAAGAGAGGGGGGGGGAGAGGGGGGGGGAGAGAGGGGGGGGGAGAGAGGGGGGGGGNAGAGGGGGGCTGAGAGAGGGGGGAGAGGGGAAAAGAGGGGGNCTGAGAGAGGGGGGAGAGGGGGTGAGAGGAGGGGGAGGGGCGGGCTGAGAGAGAGAGGGGGGAGAGGGGGGGGGCTGAGAGAGGGGGGGGGAGAGGGGGAGGGCTGAAAAAGATGGGGGAGAGGGGGGCTGAGAGAGGGGGGGCTGAGAGAGGGGGGCTGAGAGAGGGGGGGGCTGAGAGAGGGGGGGGGGGNCTGAGAGAGCTCTGTCGGAGCGCCGAGTCCGTTCCGCTCTCGCCGGCCGCTCTCCGTCTCAATATGCGCTCCCCTCCCTTCCTCCCTCCTCCGCCCTAACCACCCCTAACCACCCAACCCACAGCTCCCTCTCCTTGTGACGAGGAGCAGTCAATTAACAATAAGGGAACGGGCCTTACGCTCGACGGCGGAAATTTGTTTTCAAATTTATGAACGGCTGGGCCCACCGCATTTTGCCCGAAACCCAGACGGGTCCCCCTTGGTCACGCTGAGAGTTTTTTTTGTTTGTTTTTGTTTTAATCGACACGTTTTTTTTTTTATGGGAGGGCGCGCAACGCTTCGGTCAAATCTGGGCCCCGGTGTTTATTCTCTATTGTTCTTCCCGTAGCGCGTTGGCCGCTCGAGTTGACCGCGCGACCTAAGAGAACAAACCTCAATAATGCAGCTCGGTCAATCAAGACTCCACAATGGTTCACAGAGTCATCGTCCACGTCGCAGAGTCCCGGACTTACGACACCCACGAGAATGGACGAGGAAGAACAACCGTGCACGTGCGATTAGATGCATTTGTTGAAGGGCCGCCACGGTGGTGGGATGTTAACTCCCTCGCCTGGTGTGCAGGTGTCGTGGGTTCGACCCAGACCCTGACGCCTGCTGCCGTATATTTGTAGTTTTCGGTGTCTCTCTCTCTCATCATCACGGTGGCTAGGAGATGTTAACTACCTCGCCTGGCATGAAGGAGATCGTGGGTTCGATCTCGACCCTGACGCCTGCTGCTGTATATTTGGAGTTTGCGTGTCTCTCTCATCATCATGGTGGCTAGGAGATGCTAACTACCTCGCCAGGTATACAGGAGGTCGTGGGTTCGATCCCGACCCTGACGCCTGTTGTTTGCGTGTCTCTCCCGCCGTGGTCGCGTGGATTTTTTTCTCCGAGTCCTCCGTTTTTTCCCCCTCTACACTGAGAAACGTGCACTATTTAGATTACGTTGGTGCTATAAATGTCCAAAATGATGGGCCACTTTGTTGAGCTTTCATTTGTGTCCAGGTCGTTTCTGAAAAATAAGTTAACACCTCAGTGGGCTTTGTTTGGTAGGATGGGGATAGTTTATTTTTATTTGTATATGTTTAGGTGATTTATCTTCTTGGTTCTTTCGGTAAAGTCACGTAGAAGGGAAATAATAAAATAATAAAAATAAAACATAATGATATAATTCTCACGACGTTTCGGCCACAACGCAAGCAGCCGTCCTCATTCAGACGCTGTCGCCTCGACAGACCTGATTTCACCTACAATTCTCACAATTATTATTTCCCTTCTACGTGACTTTACCGAAAGAACCAAGAAGATGAATCCCTGCAGTCACGAAAGCTTTAAATCGAAATTTAGGTCATTTGTTTACCTGCCCCTCCTGGACATCTGTGAAAAAAAAGCTTCAGAGCTCATCGAATTCTTCCAGCACAATATACTGATTATAGGTGATGTTAAACATTAGAAAATAGCATGGACCTCCTTTGCCAGTACCAAATATGAAAATAGATATATTTTTTCTGGCAACAAAACAGTGTTAAGAAGTTAAAACACCAAACTGAAACCTTTTACAAGGAATCATGTCTGCATTCACCACAATGCTTGTGGTCAGAATGCAAACAAAAACGTACTCTGATAATATATGCATTGTCTTGAAACTGATTGGTCCACACCAGAGACATCTTTCTTTTGAGCCTCATCTCAAACGGTGTTAGACCATTCTCTTTGGTTCTTTCGGTAAAGTGATCAGGTGGGACAACCATCTGATGACGGACGCTTGTGTTGCGCCCGAAACGTCGTGATTTAATTTATTTTATTTTCTACCACGTGACTTCACCGAAAGAACCAAAGAGTATGGATCCCTGCAGTCACGAAAACTTCAAATCTGGTGTTAGACCAGAGGACGCGTCCTCAAAAGAAAGCTGTCTCTGGTGTGAACCAATCAGTTTCAAAGACAATGCATATATTATCAGACTACATTTTTCTTTGCTTTCTGACCACAAGCATTGTGATTAATGCAGACACGATTCCTTGTTAAAGGTTTCAGTTTGGCGTTTTAACATCTTAACACCTGTTTTGTTGCCAGATAAAAGGGGAAAACCTATTCTCACATTCTAAATACGCGTTAGTTGCTTCTTGGTTTACCCAAGTCACCAACGAATGACTTTCGTTGTGCCGAGGCACCCAATTTCAAAAAGGCAAAACGTCAAACAAAATTGCGAGCTGCGGGCAGAGCTTTTGGGGACATTCGCAACTCAACGGAAAGACTCCTAACGAAGACGACGGGATTCATAGACCTCTTTGGAAAGAGGGTAATGCAGAGGCAGGCAGGCAGGCGGGGGGGGGGGTGAATCTCGCTTAACATTTTTGGCCATGTGGCGTTTCTAAAGCTTACCAACTAGGCGAGCGGAGGAGCAGATAATATAGCCTTTGTGGTCTTTGTGTTCGCCCGTTCTCAGCAGCAAGCAGACATGCTCATGCGCATTCTTCACGATCGTTGGCTTTTGTTGGTGTCGTTGTTGTCGTCGTCGTCGAGCTGAATGATTTAGAGAACGCAATATACGGGCGAAAGTGAAGCCGACAATTAGGAAGCCAATGGAGCCACCGGGAAGGACGCACTTTTAAATGTAGATTGAAAACTCATTTCTTTAGAACGGCTTTTTTGTGTTTTGGATTATTGTACATCCCCGCACCTCTGATTTAGCACGGTTGACAACGCGTAGTTCGAACGAAATTAGTTTTAAATCAAGATGATTTCAAAGTGCATAGCTTCTGGTGACTTACGAAGATTGGAAGAAAGAGCGTTTCAGACGGCCGTGCGCCGCTCACGGAATGATTGCGCCCGTCACATTGTGCCCTCTTGTACGCCGGGGCATCTCATAGAACGTTAGATCATCACATCTCATATTTTTTTGGTCTTTCGGTAAAGTCACTTAGATAGGTTCAAAGAAAACTACAAAAAACTACGACGTTTCGATCGCAACACAAGCGGTCGTAATTGTTTTCTTTCCTGATGACGACCGCTTGTGTTGCGATCGAAACGTCGTAGTTTTTTTGTTATCTACTTTGAACCTATCTAAGTGACTTGCCGAAAGACCCAAATAATTGAATTCCTGCAGTCACGAAAGCCTTAAGTCAAGTTCCATCACATCTCATGTCAACACATTTGAACGTGGACCTCCTTCCCTCGCCACCCCCCCCTCTCTCCACGTCTCCTTCCCACCCTCGCCCCCTAGCGGCAGCTGCCCCTGTGCGGCGCGAGGTGCCGTCACCAGTCAGAGGCGAACGACTATTCGCTGCTGCTGTTGAGCGGCTCACCCACAATTCTAAGGGCGTCGATCCATTAGCTCTGCCCATCTGTCCGTCGGTAGCGGTGGGTCGCAATGACTCTGGCTAGAAAAAATATCCAATTAGAGGTTTACAATTGTTTTATTTAGTTTTGGTTGTGGTGGTGGTGGTGAGGAGGGGGGGGGGGGCTGTCGAGATATGAGCGTCTTGCCAACGGCTGCCGATTGCTGATTGTGATCTCCAGCAGCGAAACGTCGTACACGATGACGTATAGCTTGCTCCTCGACACGGGGCGGGGGGGGTTGCGAGGGGGGGGTTGAGAGGGGGGGGGTTGCGAGGGGGGGGGTTGCGAGGGGGGGGGTTGAGAGGGGGGTTGTGAGGGGGNTTGTAGGGGGGGGTGCGAGGTGGGTTGGTGAGGAGCGGTGGTGTAGCGGTCAGCGCTACGCTGCGCTACGAACCTGGCGACCCGAGTTCGATTCCCGCTCACGGTGACGATTATCCAAATTGGTCCTGGACCTCCCCTAGGTCGACTCAGCCTCAAATGAGTACCTGGTGCGGTGTGTAAACATCGCCACTGGGGAGACAAAGGCGTCGGCAGTGGTGCTGGCCACTCACCCCCTCGTGTGCCGTACCGGCCTTCATAGGTGTTCGCTAACAGCACTTGCCCAAACACTCTGTACAGGCTATACGAGGATTTTTTGCCTCCGTCTTTGGTGGCCCGCAAACTTCTCGCCCGGGTAATAACAACATGATTCAACTGGCCGCGACTTAGTAACTCACGGACAAACCTCGCGAGCCAAAAACAAACAAATAAGTGGGACTTGGTTGTCCAACAGTTTGATGTTTGATGTATTGCGCGCGGGTTACGTGTGTGCATGGGGGCACGTGTGTGCATGGGAGGCACGTATGCATGGGAGGCACGTGTGCATGGGGGTCACGTGTGTGCATGGGGGCACGTGTGCATGGGGGCACGTGTGTGCATGGGGTCACGTGTGTGCATGGGGGCACGTGTGTGCATGGGGGCACGTGTGTGCATGGGGTCACGTGTGTGCATGGGTCACGTGTGTGCATGGGGGGCACGTGTGTGCATGGGGTCACGTGTGTGCATGGGGGGCACGTGTGTGCGCGTGTACCTCCTTCGCTATCCCCCCACCCCCCACCATCCGCTTTCGTGTTTTCTTTTCAAGACGGCGCTGTGTCGAACTCTGTTTAACCTGTTCGTGTGTCTGTCAAGCGGTATCTCTTGACGGCGAGCCAGGCTTGACCTTTTTTCCGTTGTTGTTGTCGTTGTCGTCGAGGATGGCACTTAAAGGCCTGGGAGGGACCTCGTGATGGTGAGCTGTCACAGGGGCTGACCCAGGTTCCGACGGCTGATGGCCCCTGCCATCCAAGCATCAGCTGCGGCTCCTTGAACCCCATGTGTTAACTCATATCAGCGTGCGAGATAGGCGTGGAGATATTGTGCAGAGACTCCTACAGATATACGTAGAGACTCGGAGACAAAGACAAAGATGCCCCATATTTCCCTACACCCGCCATCACTGCGACACAGCCAATTGGTAAAGGCTTGGTCATCTAACTGAAACATGTCAATTCGACACTTGCACAACTTGTAAACTCACAGCATTTACGACAATTTGGCGGGTTTAACGACGCATTTATATTTACGCGATCTAACAAAAAAAACGTCTTTTGTGGATAATATTGCCTGCGAAAGCCTCCTGCGAGTTCAACTGATAAATGATCCTCCCCTCCTCATATCGGGGCAAGTGCTGTTAGCGAGTAGCAACCTATACAGGCCGGCACGGCACACGAGGTGGTGGGTGGCCAGCACCACGCCCGATTTACATACATAGCCATAGATCCCACACATTAGATATTAATGTAGATTAAACACACAGGACCGTACATCCACACAGAGGCCCACAGACTCACACAGCCATCTATGTGAAGGAGGAATCATCACCACCACCACCACCACCACAGAAATTCACCACTCCACTCCTCCTGATGCAATCATCTGGCTCAACCACCTCAGTGTAAGAGAAGCACATCTTCTTGGTTCTTTCGGTAAAGTCACGTAGAAGGGAAGTAATAAAATAATAAAAATAACACACAATAAAATAATTCTCAAGACGTTTCGGCCACAACGCAAGCAGCCGTCCTCATTCAGACGCTATCGCCTCGACAGACCTGATTTCACCTGAGGACGGCTGCTTGCGTTGTGGCCGAAACGTCGTGAGAATTATTTATCATGTTTTATTTTTATTATTTTATTACTTCCCTCCTACGTGACTTTACCGAAAGAACCAAGAAGATGAATCTCTGCAGTCACGAAAGCTTTAAATAGAAACACAGCTGTTCGCTCTCTGCAGAAGCATCAGCCAGCCATACGCAGACGAAGAAGAATAAGAAGACCAACCTAATTGAGACGTTGTGGGGACTAATCGTGCGTAATGCGTTATCGTTATACATTCCGTCGCTGCCTCTACCTGCAGAGTTTGAGGGGAGTCGCAGCTCTCATTAGCGGCTCCCAGATCCGTGACCTCTACGTGACCGCCCCCCCCCNGTCCTCCTCCTCCCCCCCCACCACCACCACACTCCAACCCTCCCAAGCGAGTCTCTAGCCCGCACTGCGCCCATCATCCAGAGTTGACCTTTAAACTCCAGGTGCTCCTCGGCGGGCCAGATAAGGCAGCCCATGGATAGATTAATGGGGTTCGGATTTTAGGAGTGCAGTTTTCTTTTTTCTCTTTTTTTCTTTTCTCTCTCGTCGGGCCAGAGGTGCTGTTGGCCGCGAGGTGTTGAGCTGTCGAGATGAGTGGACTGAGAAGGACGCACGCCAGGGCGCGCGCGTGTGTGTGTGCGCGTGTGTGTGCGCGTGTGTGTGTGTGTGTACGTGTGTGTGTGTGTGTGCGCGTGTGTGTGCGTGTGTGCGTGTGTGCGTGTGTGTGTGCGTGCGTGTGTGTGTGTGCGCGTGTGTGTGTGCGCGTGTGTGCGTGTGTGTGTGTGTGTGTNCGCGTGTGCGTGTGTGCGTGTGTGTGCATGTGTGTGTGTGCGCGCGTGTGTGCGTGTGTGTGTGTGCGTGTGTGTGTGTGCGCGTGTGTGTGTGCGCGTGTGTGTGCGCGCGCGTGCGTGTGTGTGTGCGCGTGTGTGTGTGCGTGTGTGTGCGTGTGTGTGTGTTCGCGCGTGTGTGTGCGTGTGTGTGTGCGTGTGTGTGTGTGTGCGCGTGTGTGTGTGTGCCTGTGTGTGTGTGTGCGCGTGTGTGCGTGTGTGCGTGTGTGTGTGCGTGTGTGTGTGCGTGTGTGTGCGCGTGTATGTGGGTGGGTGTTTATGTGTGTGTGCGCGTGTGTGTGTGCGTGTGTGTATGTGTGCGCGTGTGTGTGTGTGTGCGTGTGTGTGTGCGTGTGTGTGTGTGCGTGTGCGTGTGTGTGTGTGTGTGCNTGTGTGTGTGTGTGTGTGTGTGTGCGTGTGTGTGCGTGTGTGTGCGTGTGTGTGTGTGCGTGTGTGTGCGTGTGTGTGGGNGCGGTGGTGTAGCGGTTAGCGCGCTGCGCTACGAACCGGCGAGCTGAGTTCGATTCCCACTCGCAGCCAACGCCTGTGACGATTATTGAACCGGTCCTGGGCCTCCCCTAGGTCGACTCAGCCTCAAATGAGTAGCTGGTGCGGTGTGTAAACATCGCCACTAGGGAGAAAAAGGCGGTCGGGCGTGGTGCTGGCCACCCACCCCCTCGTGTACCGTGCCGGCCTTCATAGGTTCTCGCTAACAGCACTTGCCACAAGAGTATGTGAATACTATATGGGGAATCTTTACATTTGTCTTTTGGGGGTACGGTAGTGTCGTGATTAGTGCACCGCGCTACGAACCCGATTCCCGCTGGCGGTCAAAATCGGTAACGAATATCTGAACCCGTTCTGGACCTCCTCTAGGTCGACTGAGTGCTCACTGACAGCACTTGCCCCATTAGTCTGCAAGTCTATGCCTGTGTGGGGAGTGGTGGCGCAGCGGTTAGCGCACTGCGCTACAAACCCGGCGACTCAATCTCGATGTTCGCTCACGACGAATTACAGCGGCGTGTTCTTTGAACGGGTCGTGGTTCTTCCCTGAGTCGACTCGGCCTCAAATGAACACCGCGGCGCAGTGCGGCTTGGGGGTGGGGGGGGTGGGTGACAAAGGCGGTCGTGCATGGTGCTGGCCTCCTACCCGTGCACCGTTCTGGCGAGCGGCACTTGCCCAGACAGGCCGCTAAACGCTACGCGCTGACTTGTTGGGGTCTTAAGTGTTCGGGAAAATTTCTGGCAGTGTCTTGACCCAAGTTTTCATTTCACTGCACCCCCCCATGCTCGCTGCCCCCCACCCTCTCTTCCCTCCTCCACCTCCCACAACATCTCCCTCTCCTTGCTGACGATTCAACTGAAGAAGGGAACTGAAGAGAAAACCCCGCTCGCTCGCTCTCTCTCTCTCTCGAGCCCTCTCGCTCGCGAGGTTTAACAAAAACAAAAAAACCGAAAGCGAGCACAAAGAAGGGAGCCCTTTGAAGGATTAAGAAAGTAGTTCCAGGTGGCAGAATCATGAACGAATTCCTGGAGAAATTAGCAGGTCAGTGGGCACGTTAGCCGGCCTTGGGGGTCACTGATTTATATCAACTCCCAGCCGAGGTTTATCCGCCGTGTGTGTGTTGAGCGGCGAGTTGCAGTGGGGTGAGCACGGCCGCGCTACGGAACCCGATTTTGGATTCCCGATTTCACGGCCACCAACACCATCGGGGAATTATCTGAGCCCCGGGTCCTGTGGACCTCGCCTAGGTCGACTCGGCATCGAATGAGTAACTGCTGCAGTTTGTGCTGTAAAAGCGTCCACAGTGCCGGCTTTCATAGATCGCTACTCGCTGACCGGACTTGCCCCAACAGTCCGTTAGAGCTGCTGCTCTATATAAGAACGGGAGACACAGCAGAGCCTCACCATTCTGGCGAATTGCCCGATGATGCTGGATGCAATTACCAGCGAAACGTCGTGCTACTCAAATTGTAAATTGTTGTGGTTTCACGCTTCAACACACCGGTGGGCTAAAGCAGTGAACAATTTGTCTTTTGTCAACGTGACACTTTTTTACTGATTGGCCGTGTCGGGTGGTGGAGGGTTACGACACATTTATAAATAACGCGATCTAAACCCAAAAACGTTGATTATGAGTCCGTTAACGATATGAGGGGGAGGGGCAGTGAGCGGGGTATTTGTCAGTTTAACACGCAGGAGGCTTTCGTGGCCAATATTATCAACAAGCGAGGTTTTTGTTGGGTAGATCGCGTGCATATAAAGGCGTCGTTGAACCCGACAAATTGTGAGTTTTACGAGATGTACATGTAAAGGAATTGGCATGTTTAATTTAATCTTAATTTGGAGCTTTCGTGACTGCAGGAATTACGCTTTGGTTCTTTCGGTAAAGTCACGTATAAAGATAAAATAATAAATTAAATACTAGCATACGACGTTTCGATTGCAACACAAGCAATCATCATCAGGTATAAATGAAATAGAAACACAAATCTAGTATACTTAGAAATGAATGTAATACAACGAGAGTCGGATAACATAACAGTCAACACCCTATCTGGTTGATTATGTTCTTCCTGAGAATGCTAAATTTGAGAGAGAGATAAAACACAGAACCAGAACATATAGACAGACAAATAAGCAGACAGATGTTTCATTTAGGTGACAAGCCTTTACCAATTGGCTGTGTCGGGTGGTGGCGGGTTTAACGACACATCTTTATTTGTGCAAGCTAACCCAAAAACAAGCCTCTGTTATGGCCGTATTTGTCTCTGTCCGAGCGTGTGCGCGCACAGCTTAAAATGTAAATACGAATACATTAATTTTTTGCTCGTTTCAAGAAAGTCTTTCTGCGATTGCTCATAAATGTAACGCGTGTGATGTGGTCCCCCCCCTCCCCCGCCCCTTTCTCCTCCTCCATTACGGCTCCGTTGTTGTTAATTCAGATGCCCATGAAAAATGTACGGCTAATAATGCGAGTATTGAGTTTGCTGCCCGTTTTGGGGGGGGGGGAGGAAACGCGATGCATGAATCACCGAGTAAAAAGTGACACTCGGGTAAAATAAAAAAAGAGCGATTCTGGGTGAGAGTTAAATAAACGTGTGGGGGAGGGGGGGGGGTGGTTAGAATTGGTCCCAACGACCGAGAGCGCAGATTCATTATATTTAAAGCTGGAAATGCGAGAGTTATTTCTCCCTTGGAGGTGATGAATGGACTTAACCTCTCCCCACCACCCACCCACCAGTCAACGATAATTAATAACCAGCGTTAGCGAAGAGGTTTGTATTTTTGTTAGTTTTTTTCTTTTTAAAACCCCACCGGCTTGGCTTGGCGTTGTGTTTTTGTGTGTGTTAACTAACAAAGGTGTCTGCTTTACGATGAAGGTACCGTACAATGCGATGACTCTTTGCCATTATCTAATTATATATATATTTAATTGCTACTTACTCCCCCCCGCCTCCCCCCGCCTGGACGCGCAACAATGTAACAGGTGACGTGGATAGGTTCGCACACAAAAGGAGTCCTTTCACAGAGGTGGTTAGGGGTGGTAGGGTACAGATGAGAGGTGAGACGGTGACATGGTCACTCAGCCTCGGGGTGGGTGGGGTTGAGCTAATGATGGGATGGACAACGCGAGTCGGACGGATGCTGCAGTCCTTCAGGCGATTGACGCTGTCCAAAGAAACCCCATCACCCCCCCACACCCCACCCCACCCAACCTCCCTCTGTCACTCCTGCCTTTCTCCCGTCTCTCGCCAACACCGGACAGATGGCTCGGACGAACAAACAAACAAAACAAAAACCCAACAACGATTACGACAAAAAAAAGAGAAAAATGTACCTGTCGGAAAAAAATGTGCCTACGTTACCATTTCAATTTAAAAAAAGAAGCTGTTTGTTTTAAGAAGGTGGGACCGGGAAGGGGGTAAAGGAGGCTGGTGTAGGGGTCACCGTTTAAACCGACGATCCCAGGTGCAAATGTAACCCCAAGCACGTCAATTCATCAAGCAGAGGAAAATACCGAGTGGCGAGCCGGAGGACAATGGATATGGCTCATGAATTTTGGTCATGTTTTTTTTTTGTTTAAATCGGTGAGCGGATGGGGTTGGGTGGCAGGGAGCCCGTTCTCGAACCGATTTGAGTCTTTAGTGCCCTCATTACGGCGGAAACGGTGGCCGATTAGGAAGGGCATTGTCGTCGGTTCGTTCGAGGGTAACACTATCGCGCGGGGGAGTTTTGGTGACCTCTCCTCTCGGCGAGCATTGCTTTGAATGAGCTCACTCACGGCTGAGTTCGCGCAAGTAGGACACGTTCACAGCTGCGCAAGCCTCGACGTCCGAAACGTCTCCAGTCGCACGTGCACACGATGCGCTGGCGCAGCGGTGAGCGCGCTGCGTCGTGAAGATTGCACCACAGACAAACGAAGTATTACCAATGATAATTGTTTTTACCCTTCTATCTGGCAACAAAACTGACACTTTTTCTACAAGGAGTCATGTTTACATAGACCACAATACCTGCAGTCATAATGCAAACAAAAAACATAACTCTGATAATGTGCACTGTCCTTGAAGTTGATTGGTCCACACCCGAGACAGCTTTCCTTAGAGCCTAGTCTCACATGGTGTTGGACCAGATGACGCCAAAATGCGCACAACTCAAAGACAATGCACCATCAGAGTATGAGAGCTCGGGTAAGCATTTACACCATTGGAACCTCATTTGCAGTAAAAATATGATAATTGTTTTTTTACCCTTCTATCTGGCAGCAAAGCTGTCTCGGGTGTGGACCAATCAACTTCAAGGACATGCACATTATCAGAGTTATGTTTTTATTTGCATTATGACTGCAGGTATTGTGGTCTATGTAAACATGACTCCTTGTAAAAAAGGTGTCAGTTTTGTTGCCAGATAGAAGGGTAAAAAAACAATTATCATATTTTTACTGGCAAATGAGGTTCCAATGGTGTATTACCAAATGCTTCTAATACTTTGAAAGGCAACGGTCGGTGCAGAGCGCAGCATTTGACGCGTAACGTCTCGCGTTGCTGCCCAGCAACAAGTGGAGAGGCTAAGTTCCGCTGCTCTCAATTAAACTCGAGCTGCATCTGCGTGAGTCAGAGGGCTGGAGAGCGAGCGAGTGAGTGAGAGGGCTGGAGAGTGAGTGAGAGCGCCAAGGGGTGAGCGAGTGAGTGCAGTTATGAGCTACCCGTCGGAGGCCGTTGGACTGCGAGAAGGCTACGTGCAGAACGAGAGAGAGANCGAGAGAGTGAGCGAGAGAGTGAGCGAGAGAGTGAGCAAGAGAGTGAGCGAGAGATTGACCGAAAGAGTGAGCGAGAGAGTGAGCGAGAGAGTGAGCGAGAGAGTGAGCGAGAGAGTGACCGAGAGAGTGAGCGAGAGATTGACGAAAGAGTGAGCGAGAAAGTGAGCGAGAGAGTGAGCGAGAGTGAGCTAGAGAGTGAGCGAGAGAGTGAGCGAGAGTGAGCGAGAGAGTGAGAGAGTGAGCGAGTGAGCGAGAGAGTGAGCGAGCGAGTGAGCGAGAGAGTGACAGAGAGAGTGAGCGAGAGAGTGAGCGAGAGGTGGGGTTTACATAAAGCAAAGTTATTAAAAAAAATTACGAAATGATGAACGAAGCAAAGTGCTGACTACACCGAGCATCTTCTTGTTTCCACTGATCGTAAAAAAGTAAAAAAAGAGGTATTCTTAGGTTTTTTTCGGTAAAGTCACGTAGGTAGAAAATTATAGGTGAAAAGCTTCAAATCTAGAATTAATACCCTCTACGGGAGGAATTCCACCTATAATTTTTTAACCTACGTGACTTTACCGAAAAAACCTAAGAATATGAATCCTTGCAGTCACGAAAGCTTCAAATCTAAATAAGTATAACCCGTAAAAACAAAGTTTTTCACTATAAATCCTTTATATGCGTGGCGGCTAGAGTCCTCTCGTCCTCTGGCTTGAGATGGCTGCCACCTATGGGTCAGATGATTGCATGACAGCATTAAGCAATTGGTAATTAAATATAATATTTTTGTCCTAAAAGTGTAAAATTTTTGAAACAAATTTTCACGAACATTAATTGTCACACACAACGAGTCTGTGTGGAACATGTCAGCTCGATTGGATCACGGGAAATGGGTTTAAAAACGACCGAAAGATTTGCACGGTCCTAAGCAAGCAAGCAAGCACGCAAGCACGCAAGCAAGCACGCAAGCAAGCAAGCACGCAAGCAAGCAAGCGAACTTAATATAAAGGATTTAAAAAGAGAGAGGGCCAGGGGGCGAGCGATCTCCCTGTGTGTCACGGGGCGTGTTGAGGATCGCATGGAGATTGTTGCAGCGTTCGCTGCCGTGAGCGGTGGCTCGGGTTTCGCGATGATGACAAATTATCCGTGCAAAGTCGCCGCTGCCCGTCTCGCCGTTTATCGCTTGAATTCCTTTGAGCGGAAAACATTTAACTTAAAAAAAAGTAACAGAGAGATGCCAAAAGGCGGTTGTGTGCTGGGTGGTTGTTGGAGGGTTGAGAGGGATGAGAGGGAGGAGTTTCATTGTCATTGTTTGTGTAGGCGCGCGTGCGTGACCGCTGTGTGCGTGTTGGGGGGGGAGCGGTGGCGCGGTGGTTAGCGCGCTGCGCTACGAAACCGGCGACCAGATTCGATTCCCTCTTGCGGCCAACACCGGTGATGATGATCTGAGCCGGTTCTGGGCCTCCCCGAGGTTGACGCAGCCTCAAATGAGTAGCCGGTGTGATGTTTGGTAAACATCGCCACTGGGAGACAAAGGCGGCTTGACGTGGTGCTGGCCACCCACCCCTCGTGTGCCGTGACGGCCTTCATAGGTGCTACTCGCTAACAGCACTTGCCCCAACTGTCTGTTAAGGCTATACGGGGGATCTTTATCTTTGTCTTTTTGTGTATCTTGGTCATCTCGGTCAGTCGACCCGTGGCACCTGGGTCTGCCCGTGACCTCCTGCCAGCGGGCGTTCGACACTTCACGTGGCCTCAAGGTGCACTAGGCCTGGCACAAGCGTCGTGGTGACGTCACCGCCACTTAGTGGCGAATGGCGGTTGTTGTTGTGTATTTGTGTGTATGTGTGTGTGTATGTGTGTGTGTGTATGTGTGTGTATCTGTGAGTGTGTTTTTGTGTGTATGTATTTGTGTGTGTTGTGTGTATGTATTTGTGTGTGTTGTGTGTATGTGTGTATGTGTAAGTGTGTTTGTCCTTTCTTTTAAACGTCACGACAGTGATGGCACACGAAGCGAATTCCTGAGCCTGGCGCTCACCCCTACCCCCGATGGTGTCTCCTCGGGACAGTCCAGCACCATCGTCACCACCGCCACCACCGCCACAACCACCGCCACCACCGCCACCACCACCATCATCACCACCGCCACCACTGCCACCACGGCCACCACCACCACCACCGCCACCACCACCACCACCCCCTTCTCCTGTAGCACGGAAGATTTTGTCCTTCGTCTTACACGAGTGTGTTTTTGTTTTGGCGCGCGTGTGCGTTGCCCCTAGGTCGACTCAGCCTCAAATGAGTACCTGGCGCGATGTGTAAACATCGCCACTCGGGGAGACAAAGGCGGCCGGGCGTGGTGCTGGCCACCCACCCCCTCGTGTTCCGTTGCCGGCCTTCATAGGTGCTGCTCGCTAACAGCACTTGCCCCAACAGTCTGTCGCAGGCTACACGGGGGATCTTTGTCTTTTGCCTCGTGTTATTTAACCCCGCAGAGCCACGACCTCTGAATTGACTTCGTCTGACTGCTTCACTGTTCGTTTTCATTTAAAAAAAACAGAACGGGGTAGGGGTGGGCGACTGGTGAGATGGGGAGAGAAAGAGAGAGAGAGAGGGCGAGCGAAAAAGAAAATTAAGAGAGGATGAAGAAGAGGGGAGAGGGGGGGAGGATACCCCCACACAGACAGAAGTGTTGATCAAACGTTCGTACGACGGGAAAAAAAGCGGCGAGCGTTATCAGATGACACCGCGGCCTTCACCCTGTGGCCATGCTTGGTCGGTGGTGCGGGGTCACCCACAATGGCCTGCAGTCGTCTTCATTGCAACCCTCAACCCCCTCCACCCTCCCCCTTCTACCCCTACAGAGGCCGCCGGTGTTGCGTTAGGAGAACTCGGCAGAGACTCCCACCGATTTCGAAGGCGGCACGAAGGCCGAGATCTGGGAAGCGACGTGGGGAGCACGTGTTGAACTTCTTCTGCGCCGTACGTAGCCAGCCGTGCCGAGCGGAGGTGCAGGGGAAGACAGCAAACTAAACACACACGCAGGCAATTCTAAATAAGTGAGTTTTTCGATCTACGTTCTTGGTTATTTCGGTAAAGTCACGTCGATAAAAAAAATAAGAATAATAAAAAAGAATAATACTAAAAGAAAAAATATATTATTTATATTATTTCAATTTCTAATTGTAATTCAATTTTTTTAATGTTTAGTATTTTTTTTTTCTATCTACGTGACTTTACCAAAAGAAACAGAATATGAATTCCTGCAGTCACGAAAGTTTTAATTCAAAAACGGTTCAATCTAGATGATGATTTTAAAGTTGCGCAGCTACCGGTGGCTTTCCTAATATCGGAAGGAAGAGCGTTCCAGACGGTCGCAGAAGCACGCGGCGCAGTGAACATTGCACTGGAATTTCCATCGATGATGACCGCAAATGTGCTGATGAGTGATACTGAGGGTGAAACCGGTCACCAGTTGCTCCTTGTTGCATCTTCTTCGTTTCGTTCACAGTGAGCCATGCCGAAATGACCGCCACGATTGCAGTCCTTCCGAACTGACGATTTGGCATGATGGTGATGATGATGGCGCGTGTAGAGCGTACAGATTCGCAATTGCAAATCTTCCCCCCGTACTTTAAAGCGACAGTTGTGTGTGTCCGTCTTACGATCTAGGAGAATAGATCGCATCTTCCGGAAGATGTTCTTTGATCTAGTTGTTCAGAGTCCTCTTGCCAAGACAACTCTCATCATTGCACGGTAAGCGCGTCGATCATCTTCACCTGTATTCTCCAGATCATAAAGCTCACTATTTATTCATCTTCTTGGTTCTTTCGGTAAAGTCACGTAGAAGGGAAGTAATAAAATAATAAAAATAAAACATAATAAAATAATTTTCACGACATTTCGGCCACAACGCAAGCAGCCGTCCTCAGGTGAAAACCAGGTCTGAATGACGCTGTCGCCTCGACAGACCTGTTCTTCACCTGCGTTGTGGCCGAAACGTCGTGAGAATTATTTTATTATTTTTTATTTTTATTATTTTATTACTTCCCTTCTACGTGACTTTACCGAAAGAACCAAGAAGATAAATCCCTGCAGTCACGAAAGCTTTAAATCGAAAAAAAATTCACTATCTATTTTTCAGGATGATCCCAAAGTCTGGGTAGGGTGGAGGAGGTGGTGGGGGTGGGTAGATTGCATCTTATACTTTGCCGGACCGCAGAATTATCCTGAGAATACGGTCAGAGACAAAGAGCATCCCGAAAATAATGCGGCCACAGTTTTGTTCATTTTATGCCACGTGACATATGCAAGGCGCATGCACGATGGGAGGAGAGATATCACGGTCACAATTGAAGCTGTTGCCATTCTTAATGCTGCTATTATTGTTATCACCATCGTCATGAATGTGAATAATAATCAATTTGAAAAGCACATTATTCGTTCTCTCTCGTTCTCGTAGACGGAGGGAGGGAGAACGACTCAAGAGGCGTCAGCAGGAGGAGGAACCACAGACGACGAGCGGTTAAGGCCGTCGGGCGATGAGCCGGCACTGCCGACAATTGCTCTGCAGTTCTCTACATATCAAGGTGTTTTCAGCAAATTAGTGAGTGTTTTTGTTTTATCATGCACGCGTGGCAGAAACCCGGAGCACCCGGAAGAAAACTCACACGTGCGAGGGGACAACGCTCTATCCACCATGCAGAAGGGACATCAGCTGACTCGAATAAAGACCGCAAGCAGTGAGCCTCCTTCACAATCCTGTCTATCGCCTGATGAGGCTGGTTGTTATCACCAGCGAAACGTCACATTGCTCAAATTGTAAATGTTGTCGTGACTTTACTCTCCGGCTCACCCGTGTACCGGAGTAGTCACCCAAAGGGCAAGTTTTATTTACGTGACAAACCTTGCTAATTGACTGTGTCGTGTGGCGGTAGGTTAACGACACATTTATAATAATTGTTTTTTTACCCTTCTATCTGGCAACAAAACTGACACCTTTTTTTACAAGGAGTCATGTTTGCATAGACCACAATACCTGCAGCCATAATGCAAACAAAAACCACAACTCTGATAATATATGACACATTTATATTTACGCGATCGAACCCGACACACAAAAAAACAAGATCTGTATCGTGAAGTGACAGATGATATCAGCCTGCATTGCACTGCCACTGCTGCTGCTACTGCCGCCTTCACAGCACTGGATTTGCCAGCTGCCACGTGCAGCAGCAGCAGCAGCAACAGCCACCACCGCCACCACCACCACCACCGTCATTACTCGGGCCCCAAACCAGGGCCACTTAATGGGTCATTCGTCTCTCAACATCCGCGCTCAGTTGATCGTAATGGCCCACAAAACTTCGGGTAATTCGCCCAATGATGCTGGATGTAATTACCAGCGAAACGTCACAGTACTGAAAATTTGTAAATGTTGTGGATTCACGCTGCAACACACCGGTGGGCTAAAGTAGTGAACTTTTTGTCTTTTGTCAACGTGACACTTTTTTGCTGATTGGCCGTGTCGGGTGGTGGAAAGATACGACACATTTATAAATAACGCGATCCAACCCAAAAACGTTGATTATGAAGGAACAGGGAGGTTTGCCTCTCAGGCCAGGCTGTTGATGAAGGTTTAGAGATGGGCGGGCAGCTAAAGTTAATGTAGAAAGCTCCGATACCAGCAGTAGATCTACACCAATAAAATCATTGCACCTCGCTCCACACACCCACACTGCTGACGGTGGAGGTGGACAAGAAAACACAAATCAAGTCACGACCAAAGTGGTTGATTACATCTTTCCAATGATTGCTGAGTTTAAAACCGTCGTCTCGGTTTGAAATTGTGTCTGTGTCTGTATATATGGATAGCTTCGTGAACGAATCTTTGTTGATAGCCAGTGGGCTTGCAAAGTACCATCGTCTTAGAGAAATCAATTTCACGTGAGCCAGCCGCATTAAAAAGTAATCATCAGCCACGGCAGAAGTATTGGTCTTGCCGTGTTTCAGATCTGCCTTATGCTCACGAACACGGTCCGAGACATGTCGTTTAGTTTCCCCAATGTAAGTGCTGCTGCAAATACAGCTTAGTTTGTAGACGCTGGAATTTTGCTTGTCAGGAATCTTGTCCTTCACAGATGCGATCAGGTCACGAAAAAATAATACTTGACCATATTTCACCGTGCCGAGCGAAACTCACTAAAATCCGCGCATTGACCGGCGTGGTGAGTTACGGTCAAGTGAGCGCAGATTTTAGAATGAATTTCGCTGCACTGCCCTCTCTGCTGCCGACAATGTGCGCGAGTGGTCACCCACCCAATCCGAGTACTAACCAGGCTTGACCCGCTTTGCTTAGCTTGCGAGATGTTGACGACATCGGGGCCATATTCCGGCTGATTTTGACCATTGCTTAAAATAATCTTTCGAGGGACACGATTGGAGGAGGGAAAAAAAGAGTGGAATCTCACACTCGTGGAAGAATACCCGCGCACGTGAGATGAACAAGGGAGGAGGCAGAGTGAGTTTTGGAAATTCGGAATTGAGGGTGAAAAGCAAAGCAAGGATGTGCCGGAGGAGGAAAGTTTTTTCAATCAGCGCGTCTTGTTACAGCCGCGGCGTACGGATCGGATGCGTGGATGCCGTTTGCAAGGTACGGAACAAACGCTGGAGCATTGCACAAAGGAAGCGTGAAAAGTGGACTTTCGCTGAGAGACGGGAAGAGAGAGAGAGAGAGCATTACACGGATCGGGGAACGAACGCAAATCCGAAATGCCACGCCGACACTCACAGAGAATGCATGTGACTGGGCAGGATTCATCATGGCCACAATGCTCTCACGAGCAATGGTCAAGGCTGGTGATGGAACGACAGTCAAAGGGCAAGCAGAGAGAATGCGTCCAATAGTTACGGCCATCGCGGAGATGGAGCGATGAGACCAGCTCGCGTGCACGGACAATGTTGATGTGTGGCATCGCAGGTCTGTGGATTTTTTGAATTTTTATTTTATTTTGACCTTTTGTTGGCTGTCATCAGCAGAGTCGGGGATTTGCAAAACAAAGTCGGGCTTAGATAATATTGGCCTGGCAATCCCCGTGGAATAATAGACTCAGCATGCTGGTGCCTGAGCCCGCTCCCTTTTTCCGAGGCTCTGGATTTGAATCGGCGCGTCCATCCGTGAATAATCCGGGTTCTTAAGTGTGGCGAGTTTGGTGGTCTCGGCACGCTCGCCAAATGCGTGCGTAAGTTGAGTTTTGCGTGGCGCGCTTGGCCTTGCACGGCGCAAAGGAAGTTTCAACGCTTAATGATTGTGTTTTTTCGTTGTGTTGGGTCCCGTGGCGTAAGTCACACTTTGTGTCGTGCACCCTCATCCACCCGACACGGCCAATTTATAAAGTTGTCACGTGGGCAATGAATTCTAGATTTGAAGCTTTCGTGACTGCAAGGATTATACTCTCAGGTTTTTTCGGTAAAGTCACGTAGGTAAAAAAATAAAATTAAAAGTTAATAAAAGTAATAATGGAAATAAAATAAAATAATAGTAATAAAATTAAATTAATAAATAAATAAATGTATTTCCATTATTACTTTATTAACTTTTAATTTTATTTTTTACCTACATGACTTTACCGAAAAAACCTGAGAGTACGTGGACAATGTATGACGGCTTCAGCAGCACCGCCGGTATTGTTGGAAGAGCGATCCACACCACGTTTACGAACAACTGGGTTGTCCGACGTTTCGCCGGTAATTACAGCCGGCGTCATCAGGCAGTCGCCAGAATTGTTGTGTGCGACACGCGATCTGATCACGCGGCCATCTGACACAACATTCAATGGCTAATGATAATATCGGTTGTGAAAGCCGACTACAACTAACTAACTCGCAGCCGCAACTTGCTTGAATGTTTTTTTATTGAACAACTATATGGGATAAATATATAATTCTTCATTGTATAGAATTTCGGATTGTTTATGTTTGAGAATTAATGTGATGGCGGTTAAATTTCGATTTGAAGCTTTCGTGACTGCAGGGATTCATCTTCTTGGTTATTTCGGTAAAGTCACGTAGAAGGGAAATAAAAAAAATATAAAAAATTTAAATAATAAAATAATTCTCACGACGTTTCGGCCACAACGCAAGCAGCCGTCCTCAGACCTGTTTTCACCGCGGACGGCTGCTTGCGTTGTGGCCGAAACGTCGTGAGAATTATTTTATTATGTTTTATTTTATTATTTGATTATTTCCCTTCTACGTGACTTTACCGAAAGAACCAAGAAAATGCGATGGCGCTTTGAGTGGCATACGTTTTCGTTGTTGCCAGAAATGCGTGTGCAAGCAAAAACACGCAATGGAACAGGCCGACGTGTTACATTGTAAGTGAAATTTGTGGACAATTTTTAAAAAATAATTTTTTCTGATATTTTTATTTTGTTCATTTTTTTTTACAAAGTTGCACCATCCATCCATCCGTTGGGAATGTGTTGCCCACTATTTCAACCAGAGGTCAGGAATCTCAAAGATGCCTCTGCTATCCCCACTTCTGTGCGCTGTTCTAGCGGACGAATGGGTGCACAAATCTTCCCCCCCCTTCCCGCCCCATTAAAATTTGGTTTCCATTTCATTTGGCTAAATTCCAGCTCGGAGACTCAACTTTCCCCCCCCCCTTCTGATTGACATGCAATGAGAACGCTCTTTGCTGTGATCCTACTGGGGGGGATAAATAGGCCTACCGAATTGAGAACCTCAGAAGTAGTTCCATGACGTCAACTTCCCGAGCCTTCCGAGGCACGAGGTGGGGGGGGGGGTAATGAACTGATAGCTGGAAAGGTTTCAAACGGAGATGTTTTCATCTCGCGTCACCGCTGAGATTCCGAGATCGTATCCAGGCAGCCGTTCGTGATGGAGCCACGTTCTCAAGTGCGGTGAGTTGATGAACTTCGTGGGTCACCAGTAACTGCGCAAAAAAACAACTCATTGCATTAACTCTAGATTTGAAGCTTTCGTGACTGCAAGGATTCATATTCTCAGGTTTTTTCGGTAAAGTCACGTAGGTAAAAAATTAAAATTAATAAAAGTAAAATAAAATAAAAATTCCACCTGAAGACGGAAGCTTGTGTTGCCTCCGAAACGTCGTGATTTTTATTTTATTTTACTTTTATTAATTTAAATTTTTACCTACGTGACTTTACCGAAAAAAACCTGAGAATATCTTCGCATTAACGTTTCTTCTGCACGAAAATGTTGACAAAATTCCACCTCTGAAAATTGCAAATATTTATTTCACCATCAATGTCACGAAACATTGCTGCCATTTGGTAAATCGGACGTGAAAGTTGCTGCCCACTACTTTGTAGAACCGAGGTCACGAGGAGGTTTCTCAGAGTTAGCTCTGTGGTATCCGCTTCCGTGGTCCGTTTCTGCCGCCACACAGAAAAAACGGGTCGCGTCTCTCTGCCAGAGACACGAAAGGGCATTTTTTTTGTCACGCGACGCGGTGCTTTCAAATTTCCCCAAAACTTTGATCAACCGCATTGCAAAAATTTACTTAATTGTGATGAACAACACCACTCCCTGCCCGCAAGACCAGCGCTCGCTAGGCGGACCCGTGCTGCATGCACACACGGTGTGCCGCGCAGGGACACCTCCCACTGGAGCACAGAGGTCCCTTGGTTTGCAATGCAAGGGCGGGCGCGCTGCGAGAGAACAATCGGATATGCAATCAGGGGTCGAGAAGGGCAGTGGAGGGAGGAGATAAAATCTGACACAGGGCTGACCCGCTTAACGCGGGTTCGGATTGCTCGATTTGGCGTATCTGTGCGGCGAGCCTATTTCTACTCAAAATTGGCTATATGCGCTTTTCAATTAACTCACATGCAGCTATGCGGTCGTCCGTGGGACAAGATTGCGTGTGTACTTTGTGTGTACTGTGTATACGGTGTGTGCACACTGTGTGCGTACTGCGTGTGTGTACTGTGTGTATTGTGTGCACGTACTGTGTGCGCGTACTGTGTGTACTGTGTGTGTACTGTGTGAGTGTGTACTATGTGTACTGTGTGTACTGTGTGCACGTACTGTGTGTGTGTACTGTTTGTATACTGTGTGTGCGTACTGTGTGTACTGTGTGTGTACTGTGTCAGTGTGTACTGTGTGTGTGTACTGTGTGTATTGTGTGCACGTACTGCGTGTGTACTGTGTGAGTGTGTACTGCGTGTGTACTGTGTGTACTGTGTGAGTGTGTACTGTGTGAGTGTGTACTGTGTCAGTGTGTACTGTGTGTGTACTGTGTGAGTGTGTACTGTGTGCGTACTGCGTGTGTGTACTGTCTGTACTGTGTGTGTACTGTGTGTATACTGTGTGTGTGTGTACTGTGTGTACTGTGTGTGTACTGTGTGAGTGTGTACTGTGTGCGCTACTCGGCAGGCAACGGTCTCGTGGTGCGATTTCTATTTTTTTCTCCGCATTTTTTTGAACGCATCTACTACCGCGTAAGGCGATGGAACCCGGTGTATATATGTGTTTTGTCATAGAAGAGAACAGCAAAGGACACTAAGAGTATTTCCACAGTTGATCCTGGTGGGCATTGTTGAAACAACACCACCACTTAGTGGCAGCCTAATCCTGTAAGAATTACAAGTGGATTTAATGGAGCGAGTGTGTACTTAGTGTCATCATGGACTTAGCCCATCTGTGCCTCCCCTCCCCTCCCCCTTCCCCTCCCCACCCCTCCCTACAGTTTCCACACCTTTAAAAAAAACCCTATAATCTTTTAATTTGTTTTCACACTTCACGTGTGCGCCGGTGAAGCGAGCCCACGTTGATGGATTGGAACGTGCGCACGCTTTTGTTGTTGTTGTTGTTGCACCGACGGTGCCCGCCGACGATGATGTGGATTGCAATTAAAATAATCAATAATAAAAAATAATAAATAATCTTCTTGGTTCTTTCGGTAAAGTTATCACGTAGAAGGGAAATAATAAAATAATAAAAATAAAACAATAAAATAATTCTCACGACGTTTCGGCCACAACGCAAGCAGCCGTCCTCAGGTGACATACCTGTTCTTCACCTGAGGACGGCTGCTTGCGTTGTCGTGAGAATTTTATTTTATTATGTTTTATTTTTATTATTTTATTATTTCCCTTCTACGTGACTTTACCGAAAGAACCAAGAAGATGAATCCCTGCAGTCACAAAAGATTTAAATCGAAATTGAATTATTTTATTATGTTTTATTTTTCTTCTTTTATTATTTCCCTTCTACGTGACTTTACCGAAAGAACCAAGAAGATGAATCCCTGCAGTCACAAAAGATTTAAATAGAAATTGAATTATTTTATTATGTTTTATTTTTCTTCTTTTATTATTTCCCTTCTACGTGACTTTACCGAAAAAACCAAGAAGATGGATCATTGGCCGTTTGTAAAAAGAAAAACCTGTATTTAATTTAGCATTTGCTGGTTAAAAGCATTCAACAAAATGGTCACGCAAGTATATAAACCATACTTTACCACGTTAGTCAAAGCTGTTTGGCGAAGATTTGTATATAAAAACTATGAAACTATATTTTTTATTTCACCAGCTAAGGCCCACTGAGGTGTGTAGCTATTTTTCAGAAGCGACCTGACCGCAAATGATGGCTCAACGAAAGTTGATTATCGTCACGTGCAAATGTACAGCAGCCAAATGCTCCAAACGCGTCATGTTATTTCCAAACGTGGAGGGAAAAACCGGAGGAGCCAGAGACAAAATCCACATGACCACGGCGAGAGAGAGACACACGCAAAACTCCAACTATACAGCTGGCTTAAATTTCGATTTAAAGCTTTTGTGACTGCAGGGATTCATCTTCTTGGTTCTTTCGGTAAAGTCACGTAGAAGGGAAATAATAAAATAATAAAAATAAAACATAATAAAATAAAATTATTTTATTATGTTTAATTTAAAAAAAAACATAATAAAATAAAATAAAATTATTTTATTATGTTTTATTTTTTCTATTTTATTATTTCCCTTCTACGTGACTTTACCGAAAGAACCAAGAAGATCCAACTATACAGTTGGCGTCAGGGTTCGACTTCCCTGTATACCAGGCGAGGTAGTTAACATCTCCCAGCCACCTCGGGGCGCTCCATTGCGACCAAAGGGCGAATCCTCGACGATATCCACGCCGCCCTCCCATCATCCCTCCCTTCAAGGCGCCCGACCGCTTGCGAGGCGTCAATCCGGGACGACCGAGCGAGCCGATGCGAGTGGCAGTGAAGCCGGTGCAAGTCGCGCACCGGAAAGGCGAAGGGGCAGAGGCTATCGCTTATCAGAGAAAGGCACTCGCTCAAATTTTTTTTTGGAGTATTTTCAGTCGTTGCTGTTGTTGCATCACTGCCACCCCCCCCTCTCTCTCGCAAACCACCCCCCCACCACCCACCCTTCTTACCACCCCCACCATCGCCCTCTGCTCGACTCTTTAACTACAAAGAAGGAAGTTCCCAAGTGTCAATATTGTTTGGCGTGGCTTCGCTCTGTCAGCGGTGACCTTTGCGTGACCCGCGCCGGCACCACCGCCGCCGCCGCCGCAGCAGCAGCCAAAGCCGCCGTGTAGGAGAGAGGTCAACGACTTGCGGGGTTTGTGGTGGGGGGGGGGGACGTCGCATTAACGTAGGGCAGGTGGGGAGGGGGGGGCAAACCTGCAACGGCACCGATGAAAGTTGGGCCTGTGCCTTGGCAAATTTGACGGACAAAAAACAACAAGCGGTCGGATCTGAATCTGCCGGTGATTGAGTGTGGAAATTGTTTAACTTTCCCCACCCCCCCGCCCACCCCGCCGCTTCCCATTAGGGCGGTGTTTTGTTTGTCCCCAGGGTGATGGCACATGTCTAATGAAGATGGCTTGTAGATGGTGTCGGTGGCTCACGAAGAGATGGAGACCTGTTGAGATCCCCCGCCCAATCACGGCACGCACTAAGTGTAAACACGTTCATTTTGATCATCATTAAACATAATTGGACTAACACACTCACTCTCGCCCACACACTCACTGATTCACAAACCCAGACACTCACACAGACTAACACACTCACTCTCGCCCACACACTCACTGATTCACAAACCCAGACTCTCACCCAGACACTCACCCAGACTAACACACTCACCCTCGCCCACACACTCACTCATTCATACACTCAGATTCTCACCCACACACTCACACCGACTAACACACTCACTCTCACCCACACACTCACTCATTCACACACCCAGACCCTCACCCACACACTCACACCGACTAACACACTCACTCTCACCCACACACTCACTCATTCACACACCCAGACTCTCAGCCACACACTCACACCGACTAACACACTCACTCTCACCCACACACTCACTCATTCACACACCCAGACTCTCACCCACACACTCACACAGACTAACACACTCACTCTCACGCACACACTCACTCACTCATTCACCCAGACCCTCACCCACACACTCACACCGACTAACACACTCACTCTCACCACACACTCACTCATTCACACACCCAGACTCTCACCCAGACACTCACACAGACTAACACACTCACTCTCACCCACACACTCACTCATTCACCCACCCAGACCCTCACCCACACACTCACACGACTAACACACTCACTCTCACGCACACACTCACTCATTCACACACCCAGACCCTCACCCACACACTCACACAGACTAACACACTCACTCTCACCACACACTCACTCATTCACACACCCAGACTCTCACCCACACACTCACACCGACTAACACACTCACTCTCACCCACACACTCACTCATTCACACACCCAGACTCTCACCCACACACTCACACAGACTAACACACTCACTCTCACGCACACACTCACTCACTCATTCACCCAGACCCTCACCCACACACTCACACGACTAACACACTCACTCTCACCCACACACTCACTCATTCACCCACCCAAACCCTCACCCACACACTCACACAGACTAACACACTCACTCTCACCACACACTCACTCATTCACACCCAGACTCTCACCCACACACTCACACAGACTAACACACTCACTCTCACGCACACACTCACTCACTCATTCACCCAGACCCTCACCCACACACTCACACCGACTAACACACTCACTCTCACCCACACACTCACTCATTCACACACCCAGACTCTCACCCAGACACTCACACAGACTAACACACTCACTCTCACCACACACTCACTCATTCACCCACCCAGACCCTCACCCACACACTCACACAGACTAACACACTCACTCTCACGCACACACTCACTCATTCACACACCCAGACCCTCACCCACACACTCACACAGACTAACACACTCACTCTCACCCACACACTCACTCATTCACACACCCAGACTCTCACCCACACACTCACACCGACTAACACACTCACTCTCACCCACACACTCACTCATTCACACACCCAGACTCTCACCCACACACTCACACAGACTAACACACTCACTCTCACGCACACACTCACTCACTCATTCACCCAGACCCTCACCCACACACTCACACCGACTAACACACTCACTCTCACGCACACACTCACTCATTCACACACCCAGACTCTCACCCACACACTCACACAGACTAACACACTCACTCTCACGCACACACTCACTCATTCACACACCCAGACTCTCACCCACACACTCACACAGACTAACACACTCACTCTCACGCACACACTCACTCACTCACTCACACAAACTCACTCAGTCATAACATTGCAGAACAGTGGGAGGAAACATGCAAACTCCACATATACAACAGGCATCGTCAGGGTCCGGGATCGAACCCATGCCCTCTTGCGTACCAGGCGTGGGAGATCAACAACTCCTCGCCACCGAGATGCCCTTGAGGCTTTATCAATAAAAGAATTGCCACTATTTATATATTTATTTTTCTCTCCGATGTTTTTCGGCTTGTTGTACCATCGCGTTTCTTGTCTTTTTTAATTGGCACGACGACGTCCGATGTTTCGCTCAACGTGCCCTGAGCTCGTTCAGGACCGCCACGTAACACGCGGGTGACGTCCGGGTGGGAGACACGGTGAGCGAGAGCCGGAGAGCGGCACAACCGCGAAAACCTTCACGCAGAAGTGGCAATCCAGCAATCATCATCATGGTGGCTATTCATGTTGTGACACTCGACCGGATATCCCCGTGTTTAAAACATTTACAAACGTATTTGTTAAATAGATATTAATATAAGACGAGTTTAATTAATATTGCGCTGGCAATCACAATGCACGTTTAAATGTACAAAGCGCTTGTTTGCTCGTGAGAATTTTTTGTTTGTTACAACTCATTAATTCCGTTGTTGGATTAAATAACGCTTCGTTACGAGCATTTGTTCGCCCCATTAAGGGCGGGGAATTGCAGTAATGCATTTGGATCTTAGCGAGATAAAGACTCCCTTAAATGTACTTTGGCTCGGCTTGTTGGGGGGAGGGGGGGGGGAATTCATGGGAAGGGTAAAAAAAATCCGCGACTGATTGTTGCATGAATGTTGAACTTCTTTCGCGCCATACGTAGTCCAACCGCGCTAATCGGAGGTGCGGGGAAGGACATCAAACGAAACACAAGAAGCAGTTATAAAGAAATTAATTTTCAATCTGGATGATGTAAAAGTGCATCACTTCAGTGTGTTCCTGATATCTGAAGGAAGAACGTTCCAGACGGGCCACAGAAGCGCATCTGAAAGCGCCACGTGATGCGGCGACCACCGCTTTTGTTCAATGGCCAACATCCACAAGCCGTTGCTGCTGCTGTTTCGAAGATGAGTTTGCGTGATGGTGTATTCTCCGTATGTACGTGGGGAGTGGTGGCGCAGTGGTTAGCGCACTGCGCTACGATACCGGCGATCCGAGTTTGATTCCCACTCACGGTCAGAATCAGTGGTGAATATCGGAACCGGTGCTGGGCTTCTCCTTGGTCGACTAAGCCTCAAACGAGGACCTGGTGTGGTGTGTAAACATCATGACTGGGGAGACAAAGGCGTCCGGGCGAGGTGTTAGCCACCCAATCTCCCTCGTGTACCGTGCTGGGCTTCATAAGTGCTCGCTAACAGCACGTTCTCCAAAAGTCTGTTTAAGGCTATACGAAAGTGGAATTCGTCCAAATTAAGCGACGAGCCAAATAATGTTATGGTGTGATTTTGTTTTGGTGCGGTCATTATTAACAGGGCCGGGACCAGACGCTTGTCATCATTAAGAAGCTGGTTTTTAATCGCAGAAAACTCAACATGGTCGTCGCCACGGTGGCCTTGAAGGGAAAATAAAAATATTGCATCGGTGTTGTTTGAGCAGCGGCCCTAACACGCTTTTTTGTTTTTTATGCCTGAGCACTCTTTGGTTCTATCGGTAAAGTCCCGTAGGTCACGTAGGTGACTTTACCGAAAGAACCAAAGAGTATGGATTCCTGCAGTCACGAAAGCTTCAAATCAAGATTGTGTGCCTTAGTGTTACTGATGAACGCGTTGTGTTGTTTCGTCACTTGTCCGCGAGCCCCATCGCAGACAAACGCAGCAGTCGCAGCAAACATCGCCAAATCATGTCAATTAATGTCTGTTTCACTATGAGACATCTTTCGATTTAAAGCTTACGTGACTGCAGGGATTCATCTTCTTGGTTCTTTCGGTAAAGTCACGTAGAAGGGAAGTAATACAATAATAAAATAAAACATAATAAATAAAATAATTCTCACGACGTTTCGGCTACAACGCAAGCAGCCGTCTTCAGGTACGTTTCGGCTACAACGCAAGCAGCCGTCTTCACCTGATATATGCAAACAAAAAGAAACAACTCTGATATCATGATGATGATATGCATATCATTATCAGAGTTGTTTCTCTGATATCATGATAATGATATGCATATCATTGTTTGCATTTTGACTGCTTGTGTTGTGGTTATTGCAAACATGATGCCTTGTATAAAGGTGTCAGTTTTGTACCAGTTGAAAGGGTAAAACCCTATTACTACAATGTCTGTTTCATTACAACGGTGAGCAGGGGTCTGAAGCCTGGAGTCGAACCCAGTTTATCAGCCACACCTGCTTGGTGTTCTGACCGCTGTCAGCTGCACGTTCTCCCTTCAGGTTCTGTGCCCCTTCCGCTGGTCTCTGATCTTGAGATGTCCCTCCAATACTTGTCGGTCAAAAAAACCCCATCATCGTTATCATCATCATCATTAGTAGCAGCAGTGGAAGCGGCAGCGGCCTTGATCGATCCACTGCTGGATGGAGGCCTCCCCAAGCCTCCGGCAAAAGACGACTGCCACCCAGGCACAACCCGCCCAGTAGGCGCACTCCTTCGCCAACGATAATTATATTAATAATTATTATTATATTTCGATTTAAAGCTTTCGTGACTGCAGGGATTCATCTTCTTGGTTCTTTCGGTAAAGTCACGTAGAAGGGAAATAATAAAATAATAAAAATAAAACATAATAAAATAAAAATTTCGATTTAAAGCTTTCGTGACTGCAGGGATTCATCTTTTTGGTTCTTTCGGTAAAGTCACGTAGAAGGGAAATAATACAATAATAAAAATAAAACATAATAAAATAATTCTCACGACGTTTCGGCCACAACGGCTGCTTGCGTTGTGGCCGAAACGTCTCCCCGACAGACCTGGTCTTCACCTGAGGACGGCTGCTTGCGTTGTGGCCGAAACGTCGTGAGAATTATTTGATTATGTTTTATTTTTATTATTTTATTATTTCCCTTCTACGTGACTTTACCGAAAGAACCAAGAATAATAATTATATTAATAATAATAATAACCACTGCGGATCAAACGATCGCCATCAACTCAGCCCCAGCTGTTAAATTAAACACGCGCTATAAAACGAAACCGCTTCACTCCTAAATCCACCCAGCCCATTCAAACACCACCCCCCCACACACACATTTAAGAGGTGCCAGAAACGGACATTAACAATGCTGCTACCACGGCTGGCTGGCTGACTCACTGAGCGACTGACTGAACGAGTGACTGACTGACTGGCCGAGTGACTGACTCACTGACTGACTGAGTGACTGACTGACTGAACGAGTGACTGACTGACTGAACGAGTGACTGACTCACTGACTGACTGACTGACTGAGTGACTGACTGACTGAGTGACTGACTGACTGACTGGACGAGTGACTTACTCACTGACTGACTGAGTGACTGACTGAACGAGTGACTGACTGACTGACTGACTGAACGAGTGACTGACTCACTGACTGACTTAGTGACTGACTGGCTGAATGAATGACTGACTGACTGAACGGCTGACCGGCACTTTGGGCAACGCGGGCGAAGCTCTTTCGGCAAACCAGCCGCCGCTGGGACGGAGATGAGCGGAGGTCCGTGGCTCGGCGCGCGAAGCGACGGCCTTGAAGTTCAACGGCGCCGGGGTCAACGAGGGTCAGACGATACCGTCCGTACATCCGGAAACGTCCCGCTTGGCCACGCTCGTTATAACGCGCGCTCGACGCCAGGGCTGTGGCGCGGTGTATCTCCTGTTGAGTCGGGGAGAAGAAGAAAGTGGGGGGGGGGGGGGGGGGGGTGTGGGCTTGCCGGCACAAAACTGCCGGCTGCAGCAGGCGATGATGGTTACAGCCGCGCCGATGATTGCTGAGCAATGGGGAAACCGGCCACGTTGGGTGCGGAGACGATGCCTCGCGGCGCGGCTGGCTTAGGGGACCGATGGCTGGCGGAAGGGCCCTCCACTAGAGGGAGCTCGAGAGAGGCCCCCTACGAGTGAGGGTAATTGGCATTCTCTTCTACACTGGCCAGAATGCTTGGGAGAGGTTGGGAGTGCCCATACTTTACCACAGCGCACGCGACCACATGCCAAGTCGCACACTCACCGCGCCACGCTTGCGAGATGTTAACTACCTCGCCCGGTATGCAGGAGGTCGTGGGTTCGATCTCTACCCTGAGCTGTATATTTGGAGTTTGCGTGTCTCTCTTTCTCTCCATGGTCGCGTGGGTTTTTCTCCGGGTCCTGCAGTTTTCCACTCCACTTAGCACCCTTGGAGCATTTGTCTGCTATAAATGTCCACGTGATGATGAAAAGCCACTTCGTTGAGCTATCATTTGTGATAATCAGGTCGCTTCTGAAAAAGAGCTTAACCGCTCAATGGGCCCTACCTGTTTAAAAAATAACAATTAAAAAATGCGTTTAGTTTTAACTGCGGTCTACATATTTATACGGCATGCTGGCCGGACAGAGGCGGGGGAGGCAATTAAGAAACACTGCACCATTGCTTCCACGTCCTCGAAGGGAGACGGGCACTGGCGACCTCTGGCTTGCAAGTCCAATGTGATGACCCAACACACCTCGGGCTGGATAAAGATATCGCGGTGGTCCCCGAGCACCAAGCGCATAAAAGAATCCCCTCCGCGATGGAATCAGAATTCAAGTGCAGCTTGCGAGATGGATAATCGCATCGCAAGCCCCCCGGGAGAGATGGTGATGTATAAACGTTGAACTTCTTTCGCACCGCACAGAGCCTTTCCACGCTCATCGGAGGTGAGGGGGAGGGGGGAGGAGAGGGAGAACGGATAGTCTTTGGTTCTTTCGGTAAAGTCACGTAGGTATAAAATTTCAATAAATCACCACGTTTCGATTGCAACACAAGCAACAGCAAGAAAACTAAATTATTGCTGTGGTTTTCCCACCTGATGATGATTGCTTGTGTTGCAATCGAAATGTCGTGATTTATTTTCTACCTACGTGACTTTACCGAAATAACCAAAGAGTATGAATTCCTGCAGTCACGAAAGCTTGAAATCTAGAAGGAGAACGCACTAAAATAAAAAATAAAAAGCGGCTGTGGTTGCAGAGTTCATCACGTCGCGTGCTCGCCTAGCACTGTCACAGATGTGAGATGAACACAAACAAGCGGTTCTAAAGAAATGCAAAAGTTGCATCGCTCCAGCGGCTTCCTAATATAGGAAAGCAAGAGCGTTCCAGACGGCCGCAGAAGTGCATCTGAAAGCGCCGCGCGATGCGGTGACCACCTCCTTTGTTCGATGGCCAAGGTTCTGCTCCTTGACGAAGATCAGCAAGATGTGCTGTGGTTCAATTGTGGCGAGCACTGTTTGTGTGTGTAACGAGTGCGACCTTCACGATGCATTCGCTCGGCAACCGAAACCCGATACTGCTCGGCGAGCACTGGGCCGACACGGTCAGCCGATTTTTAATCAATCAGTGGATTGATCGTGGCCGCAAGTGGTGATCACGTGACCAGGCAGGTGCGGGTAGACTCGGCGTCATCGCAACTCTCGCGTACGCGCGGCGCGTTCCCGACGTTTAACAACAACAGCAACAATAACGTGACGACACTACGGCGCTCGTGCCAGGCTAGGTGCCCATTGGCGTGCGCGCGCAAGGATACGCCCGACTAACGCACAAGCGCACAGCGAACGCGCGTGCCGGAACGCGCACGCGCACGCACGCGCGAGTGGGTGGTGGAGGAGGAGGGATTTGATGAATGGTGTTGGAAGGTGGGTGCCATCTGGTAAACCTCATTTTCAGCATCACCTCTTTCCCTGCTGTGCTCTCCCCTCCCCTTCCCTCCCTCCCCCTACTTCCTCTCCCTCCTCTCCTTCCACATATATAATAATAATAATCTATTGTTGTGCACTCACTCTGCCGGACTTTTCTTTCATATCCGCTCTCTCGCTCGCTCAGTCACTCGCTCTCAACCTGCAAGCCCAGCGTGACGGCTGTGTCGATGCCCATCCTTGGAACGAGAGTGGCGCTCTGGTTTTTTTTAAACGCCCCCCACCCACCCACCCACCCACCCCTGCACCCCCCACCCATCCCCCCCCCCTCGTCTCTCCCCCCTTCCTCCCACAACCCTCTCGGTTGGCACGTCACAGGGACCCGCACTTTAAGTGCCCTGTTTGTGCTCAGATGTCAAGAAGCATTATTTGGGACAATTAGTGCACCCACATTCCAGCCGAAGACGTGTCTGCCCCCTCCTCCCCCTCGTCCCTACGTTAACCCACGCGTATGTATTTGTGTGCTTGCGTGTGTCCGCGTGTGTGCTCGCTCATAGCACTTGCCTCAAGCATTCTAATTAAGCCTTTGCGTGGGGATCTTTACCTCTGCCTCGTGCGGTGGAGCGGAGGTTGTGCGGTTAGCGCACTGCGCTAGGAACTCGCCGGAGACCCCGAGTTCGATTCTAGAGCCTCACAAGCCGACGGTGGCGGTGAATATTTGAAGCGGTCCTGGGTCTCCCCGAGGTCGATTCAGACTAAAAATGAGTGCCCGGTTCGGTATGTCAAACATTCGCACTGAGGGAGACAAAGGCGGCCCAGGGTGCGGTGTTGTGGTCACCCAACCATATTCTTAAGTTTTTTCGGTAAAGTCACGTAGGTAAAAAATTAATAAAAGTAAAATTAAAATAAAAAAATATCACGACGTTTCGGAGGCAACACAAGCTTCCGTCTTCATGTGGAACCGTCACAGCACGATAGCTGTATCACTACGTGACTTTACCGGAAAAAAAAACCTAAGAATATGAATCCTTGCAGTCACGAAAGCTTCAAATCTAGAGTCACCCAACCAATTGTCGCGTGCCGCGCTGGCCTTCGCAGGTGCTCGCTAACATCACTTGCCCTAATAGTCTGTTAAAGTTTAGATTGAGGGGGGGGGGGGTCTTTGTCTGTATTCGCCGGTCATTGTGCCGATGGTGATGGCTAAGTGGATTGTCGGGTTCACACTACGAAGCCAGTTTCATGTTAACTGCCACTGTTGCTTAATAACAATGAATAATTAACAACTAGAAGTGTACGATTGACGATTGGTTTCTGTTGGGAAGGATCGTCGTGTAGTGTATCATCCAATGTTGGTTTCATTCTACGGAAACGCTCCAGCACCCGATAGAGCCAATAAAGTAGACAATGTGGGCACACATATTTGGATGTTTGGTTTGACCGAAAGCCAAAATGTAGCGAATGTCGCACATTAACGATGTTGACAATATTGTACGATTTCGATTTCAAGCTTTCGTGACTGCAGGGATTAATCTTCTTGGTTCTTTCGGTTGTATTATGTTTTATTTGTATTATTTTATTATTTCCCTTCTACGTGACTTTACCGAAAGAACCAAGAAGATGAATATTGTACAAATGTGTTGACCGATGTTTGAGCATCATCAGCCGCCATCTTCGGTAAAACCTGGTGTGTAAAATGTCAAAGTGTTACTACTTTGCTTGACTCAACGGAAGCAAAGGTTTACTAATGGCAGGCAGAATAAATACTAAGATAATATATATAATTCTAGATTTGAAGCTTTCGTGACTGCAAGGATTCATATTCTTAGGTTTTTCGGTAAAGTCACGTAGGTAAAACATCAAAATTAATAAAAAATAAAATAATTTTGATGTTTTACCTACGTGACTTTACCGAAAAAACCTAAGAATATATATAATTTCCATACCTGTTCCCTCCACATGACAAATAAATACAATCTCGTTTACACATCCCATCAGCGACACGGCGATCTGGGAACGATCCTTTTTATTTCGTCTTGGTCAGGAGCATTGATTCAACACAAGCAAAACTCTCCACCGGCTTCGAGATTCAGTATCTCATCAGTGTCGTCAGTCCTGATTGAACCAATAGCAATGCGCTGCCAGGAAGAAAAAAATGTCAATTAACATTTATTAGGCGCAATTCACCCAATGATTACTCTTTGGTTCTTTCAGTAAAGTCACGTATAAAGATAAAACAATAAATTAAATAATAGCATACGACGTTTCGATTGCAACACAAGCAATCATCATCAGGTATAAATGAAATAGCAAAAAAACTCTAACCAGAAAACTATAGACAGACATATAAGCAGACAGATATCACCAAGATACATAGAGAGAGAGAACAACACATAGGCACACAGAGAGAGAACGTCTCTGTGACGAGGCCTTAGATATGTCCTTAAATATATGTCTGGCTATAGTTTTCTGGTTAGATTTTTGTTGCTATTTCATTTATACCTGATGATGATTGCTTGTGTTGCAATCAAAACGTCGTATGCTATTATTTAATTTATTATTCTATCTTTATACGTGACTTTACCGAAAGAACCAAAGAGTAATTCCTGCAGTCACGAAAGCTCCAAAATTAAGATTCACCCAATGATCTCACTGCACCAAAGGCAAGGGTCCTCTCTCTTCCATATAGGTCCGAGCTCGACACAAAATGACGTATAGTTATACATAACACAGAGTGATCACGAGGGTGGGTCGCTGTGGGTAATATAAGCAACGCAATGAATCAGCAGACAATCATAAACAACTAAATGTTCAACAAAGGCAAAGATCCCCCGTATAGACTTAACAGACTGTTGGAGAAAGTGCTGTGAGCTACCACCTACGAACACTGCAACAGTGCACGATGGGGTAATGTGACCAACATCACGCCCGGCCGCCTTTGTCTCCCCAGTGGCGATGTTTGCACACCGCACCATGAAGTACAAATTCGAGGCGGAGTCAACCTAGGGGAGACCCAGGACCGTTTCAGACAATCTTTAGTGGTGTTGGCCGTCCACACGGATAAATAAAGATCCCCCGTGTAGCCTGTAACAGACTGTTGGGGCAAGTGCTGTTTGCGAGCACCTTTAGAAGGCCGGTACGGCACACGAGGGCGTAGGTAACCAGCACCACACCCGGCTGCCTTTGTCTTCCGAGTAGCGATATTTACACACCGCGACGAGGTACTCATTTGAGGCCGAGTCAACCTAGGGGAGGCCCAGGACCGATTCAGATAATCGTCACCGGTGTTGGCCGTGAGCGGGAATCGAACCCGGGTCGCCAGGTTCGTAGCGCTAACCGCCGCAACGACGAATGATGCCGTTTTTCACGAGACACTAGTTTAGAAATCGTGCGAACAAAATGCACGCGAACTGGCACGTGCTGTGTGCAACAACCTTGCCGGCCGTGTCTGGAAGTCATGGAAGATAAGGGTGGCATCGTTAACGCCGATGCAATTGAGCCTTCTTTAAAATAAAAAAAAAATTAAGAAACGCCTTTTGCTGAAAAAAAAAACGCGGTTCGCCGCTAAAGAAGCAATTTAAAATTAAACATGGAAATGAAATAATTTGGCGGAGGTAACGAAAAAAAAACCCCGTCCAAACCCTCCCAAGTACTTTTAATTGCTGGGAAATCTGTCATCGTGGGAATACCAAGGGGTGGGGAAAGGTGATGGTAAAAGCCAACCCAGAGCTTCCCTTGAGATGTTTGCGGGGAAAATTATTCGCTTTCCAACCGGCGCAGAAGAGAGATGCCAAGAGTTAAGTGTGAAGTTTTAATTTAATGCATTAAAACACGGAATTACCATAATTGCTTTGCTCCTTACAAGTGTGTGTGCGCGCGTGCGTGCGCGCGTGCGTGATTGTTGCGTGAGTGTGTATCGGGTAGCGGACTTCCACCACCGACCCGGGTTCGATTCCTGCTCAAGGCCACCAACACCGGTGACGATTATTTGAACCGGTCTCGGGCTCACCTGGGTCAACTCGGCCATAAATGAGTGCGCGTTGCGCGGGATGTCTGTCTTTGCTGTGTCTGCATCTGGGATTAGCAGAGGTCGCGGTGGTTTACGCGCAGAGCCGATGGACCCACGTGACCTGGGTTAGATTCCCAACTCGCGACCGTCAACATCATTGGGGTTTCGATGTAAAGCTTTCGTGACTGCAGGGATTCATCTTCTTGGTTATTTCGGTAAAGTCACGTAGAATGGAAATAATAAAATAATAAAAATAAAACACAATAAAATAATTCTCACGACGTTTCGGCCACAACGCAAGCAGCCGTCCTCGGTGAAGAACAGGTCTGTCGAGAAGACAGAGTCTGAATGAGTCTGAATGGGGGTTGTCATTCAGACTCTGTCTTCTCGACAGACCTGTTCTTCACCTGAGGACGGCTGCTTGCGTTGTGGCCGAAACGTCGTGAGAATTATTTTATTATCTTTTATTTTTATTTTTGTATTACTTCCCTTCCACGTGACTTTACCGAAAGAACCAAGAAGATCATTGGGGTTTGCCTGAACCCGTCCAGGGGCCTCCCTGCAGGTCGGCTCAGCATTAAATAATTACCTACTACACGTGCGCAAAACATCAGCACCAGGGAGACAAAGACGGCGGGTCTGTTTCTGGCCGCCGTTGTCTAGCGAGCGGCACTTGCCCCGGCATCGCAGGTCGAGTGTGAGACAGTGATGACGAACTTCGGTCGTGGGCACATCCACGTGCTGCTGTAATCCCCCGATGACCTCCAGATTTACCGTAATCAGTCGTCCAGCCCAGGTCACTGTTGCGTGTGAGACTAATCGTGGCCTGCTCTCTTGAGGGCTCAGAATCAGAATCAGAAACGGTTTTAATCGCCATGTAAGTTTGCACAAACAAGGAATTCACTATGGCGGGACGGTGCATACATTGAACAAGTAGGAATCTTAACTTATATAAAAGGTATACACTCTAACTATACTAACGTTACAAAGTATAAGTAATACCAAAGGGCTAAAATCTTTAAAATTATGAATAAGTAGACCTTATAAAATCGAATGTAAAATGTTAATTAGCCGTATTAAACAATCTTAAAATACAAAAATACAAATAAGATTACACGTTGACCTGGATAATCAGATTAACTTTGATCGCAAAAACAACACATTGTCCTGCGGAGGGAGCTGGTAGGAACGTTGAGTTGCTTGGTCGATGGCCAGGGTCAACGGCGGCGTGGTGTATTCCGCAAATATGCCCGACTGTGAGGGAGGGCACAGGCCGGCGTGAGTAGGTTAAACGTTGAGTTTTATAAGGGCACCACGGGGTGATCAGACCCTCCCCACCCAGCCCCACCCCTCCCACCCCCACCCATCCCCACCCTCCCCACCAGCCCCTCCCCACGCAGCCCCTCCCCACCCTCCCCACCTAGCCCCTCCCCACCCTCCACTCCCCACCCAGCCCCACACTCCCCACCCAGTCCCTCCCACCCAGCCCCTACCCACCCTCCCCACCCAGCCCAACCCTCCCCACCCAGCCCCTGCCCACCCTCACCTCCCCAATCAGCCCCTCCCCACCCAGCCCCTCCCTGCACGACGGACACAATATTCCTCTGTGGGCTGGTGTAACCAGGAGGTTCCTACCAGTATTAAAAAAATGTAAATATATATTTTTTAAAGTAGAATAAAGCCAGCCATTCGCTATTCGTGGAGGTGGTGCTTCGTTCGACCATACTTCACCACGATGCGGTGTGCGAGTGAGCGTGACAAGAGGTGGTCGGGAATTCTGGCCCACGATCCCCCGCCAGTGTGCAACGCTGAGCTTAGCAGAGGGCTTCCGGCCAGACGGCCGTGACACACTCAACACTACACGACATTTGTTGTACAATCGGCAAACACAATTCCCCGCCGTGCGAAAGACGGACTATCTATGAAGCCTCTGGGTCTCTGTGCGAGTCTGCGGGTCTCTGTGTGAGTCTGTGGATCTCTGTGTGAGTCTGCGGGTCTCTGTGTGAGTCTGTGGGTCTTGTGTGAGTATGTGGTTCTCTGTGCGAGTCTGTGGGTCTCTGTGTGAGTCTGTGGTTCTCTGTGCAAGTTTATAGGGCTCTGGTGTGAGTCTGTGGGTCTCTGTGTGAGTCTATGGTTCTCTGTGTGAGTCTGCGGGTCTCTGTGTGAGTCTGTGGGTCTCTGTGTGAGTCTATGGTTCTCTGTGTGAGTCTGCGGGTCTCTGTGCGAGTCTGCGGGTCTCTGTGTGAGTCTGTGGTTCTCTGTGCAAGTTTATAGGGCTCTGGTGTGAGTCTGTGGGTCTGTATGTGAGTCTGAGGGTATCAATGTGAAGCCAATAATAATGGGCTCTTTTTGAGTCTCTGGGTCTGAGTACATGGGTTTCTCTGAGTCTATGTGTCTCTATGTCAATATGAGAGTCTTTATGTGGATGTATGGCTCTCTATGTGAGTCTATGGGTCTCTATGTGAGTACATGGGTCTCTATGCGAGTCTATGGGTCTCTATGTGAGTATATGGGTCTCTATGTGAGTCTATGGGTCTCTATGTGAGTCTATGGGTCTTTTGCGAACAGGCACTCGCTCCTAGCCTCTGGAGTACTCACCTCCGGCTAAACAAACAACCCGAGTTAAACTCGAAGATCAACCCGTCGGCTAGTCCACTCGCCTTCGCCGGTACGGAAGCATTCACTGAGCGAGTGTGCGTTGACGAGATGTTAACTCCCTCGCCTGGCACGCAGGAGGTCGTGGGCTCGATCCCGTGTCCTGACACCTGCTGTATATTTGGAGTTTGCGGTGTCTCTCTCTCTCTCCCCGTCGATCGCGTGAATTTTTCTCCGGGTCCTCCGGGTTTTCCCTCTCCACATTAAATATTTGACTGCTACAAATTTCCATATGATGATGATGATGATAACCCCACTTTGTTGAGCTATCAATGGTGGCCAGGTCGCTTTTGAAAGAAAGAGCTATATAGCTCTAAGGAGCCTCACCTGGTAAAATAAAAAAAATAGTTTAGTTTAACCACCGACTGTCACATGTGACACTCAAATAACCACTACGTTCTCTCCCTCTCTCTCTCCATTCTTCTTCCTCCCTCTCTCTCTATCCACCCTGCGAAATAATTACGCCCTAAATAATTCCGGCTTCCTTAAATACCAACGTCATCCGGGCGCGTAGGGTGGCTCTTAACGGGCCCGTCATTTCAATATTCACCCGAGACTCCGAGAGGTCAAAAGCTGCTTTGAGAGTGTTATTTTCTCTTCGCTACCTCTGATTGCGTATCTGTAGGCAACTCTTATCGGCATCCCATCATTAAACACGCCGCTCTGCAGCCCCCCCCCAAACCTCTCTGTCTTAAAGGGTACGAACGGGGTGGCTGGAGGGGGGCAAGCCTCGACAAACACTCCCCGATCACCGCTACTTTGTTATATTTGTGTTTGTTTGTGTTGTTTTACAGCTGCCGATTTAACCTGCATCCTGGCTGTAAGTGCATCGTTCGTGCGGGTGCCGTGTGCACTCATCGCCGTTCGGGAGACAAAGGCGGCCGGGCTTGGTGTTGGCCAAACACCCCCTCGAGTGTCGTGGAGGCCTTCATAGGTGCTGCTCGCTAACAGCACTTGCCCCTAAGGTCTGTCAGGCTATGCGGGTGGTCTTTGTCTTGTCCTTGTGTAGGTGTGCGCGCGCCAGAGTGCCCGTGTGTTTTGTTGTTACAAACTTAATTTGGAGCTTTCGTGACTGCAGGAATTCTTCTTTGGTTCTTTCGGTAACGTCACGTATAAAGATGCAATAATAAATTAAATTAAATACTAGCATACGACGTTTCGATTGCAACACAAGCAATCATCATCAGGTATAAATTTAATAGAAACACAAATCTAGTATACTTAGAAATGTAATGTAATACAACAGAGAATCGGATAACATAACAGTCAACACCCTACCTGGTTGATAACGTTCTTCCTGAGAATGCTAAATTTGTCTTGTTGTTGTTGTCTCAGTGGGGAGCGGTGGCAAAATGGTTAGCGCAGGTGCGCTACGAAGCTGAGTTTCCGGCGACGCGAGTTCGATTCCCGCTCACGGCCAATACCAGGAGCTTGAACCGGTCATGGGCCTTCCCTAGGTCGACTCAGCCTCAAATGAGTACCTGGTGCTGTGCGTAAAAACTCGCCACTGGGGAGAAAAAGGCGGTCGGGCGTGGTGCTGGCAACCCACCCCATCGTGTGCTGTGCGGGCCTTCACAGGCGTTTGCTAACGGCACTTGCCACAACAGTCTCTTTGTGAATGTGTTACACAAATGTGTGTGTTAAACACGTGTGTCTATGTGTTGTAACACGTGTGTGTGTGTTAAATACGTGTATGTGTGTTGAAACACGTGTTTGTGTGTTAAATACTTGTGTGTTAAACACGTGTTTGTGTGTTGAAACACGTGTGTGTGTGTTGAAACACGTGTGTGTGTGCTGTAACACGTGTGTATTGAAACACGTGTGTGTGTGTTGTAACACGTGTGTGTGTGTATTGAAACACGTGTGTGTGTGCTGTAACACGTGTGTATTGAAACACGTGTGTGTGTTGTAACACGTGTGTGTGTATTGAAACACGTGTGTGTGTTGTAACACGTGTGTGTGTGTGTATTGAAACACGTGTGTGTGTGGTAACACGTGTGTGTGTATTGAAACACGTGTGTGTATGTTGTAACACGTGTGTGTGTGTNGTAACCCGTGTGTGTGTATTGAAACACGTGTGTGTATTGAAACACGTGTGTGTGTTGTAACACGTGTGTGTGTATTGAAACACGTGTGTGTATTGAAACACGTGTGTGTATTGAAACACGTGTGTGTGTTGTAACACGTGTGTGTGTGTATTGAAACACGTGTGTGTATTGAAACACGTGTGTGTGTGTGTTAACACGCGTGTTTATTGAAACACGTGTGTGTGTTGTAACACGTGTGTGTGTATTGAAACACGTGTGTGTGTTGTAACACGTGTGTGTGTGGTAACACGTGTGTGTGTGTATTGAAACACGTGTGTGTGTGTATTAAACACGTGTGTGTGTGTGGTAACACGTGTGTGTGCTGTATTCAAGTCGGGGGGCTTAGAAATGGTTGGCCATGGTGATCATCGCTGCAGCGCCCACACCCTTCACTAACAACACGCCGGCATCTGTCCTCAGCTCATTACTTAATGAGGATATGCATTAGGCCAAATTGTAATGAACCCACCGAAAGATTTCTTTTTTCAGACTCCGTCATGGGACTATGAAATCGGCGTGCGCGCGCGCGTGTGTCATGCATGTGTGCGTGTGTGTACGTGTGTGGTTGTGCGTGTGTGTGTGTGTCTTCGCCGGTTGGAAACATTCAGGCTGGCATGCCTACGATCCATCCTGGGTTTAACCAGGCTGAATCCTTGAAAGTCCCATCGGTGAGCTCCTCTGGCAGGCAAGGTTGCGTTGGCTGGGTCATGTAGCCCGCATGCCCAGCCACCGCATGCCTAAACAGCTTTTGTTCGGCCGGATCGAGGGGGCTAGACGGGCGCGGCACGGGCTGGAGAAGAGATGGAGTGATGTGGTACAGGAGGACGTGGAGCTGAGTGGACTTGCCGATGACTGGTACCAGCGGTGTCAAGATCGGCCTCAGTGGAGGAGGCTCGTGAAGGACGCTACTGGGCAGTTGGAGGCAGTCGCCCTCCAACAACAACGGAGGGCGGAGGAGCGACGCTCACAACAACGAGCGGAGCGCCGGGTGGCTAAAGCACAGCAAGTCGGCACAGTAGGGGCACAGGTGGTGCATCAGCCAGTCATCTCGGTCATCTCGGTCAGTCGACCCGTGGCACCTGGGTCTGCCCCGTGACCTCCTGCCAGCGGGCTTTCGACACTTCACGTGGCCTCAAGGTGCACTTGGCCTGGCACAAGCATCGTGGTGACGTCACCGCCACTTAGTGGCGAATGGCGGTTGTTGTTGTTGTTGTTAGTGTGGGGAGCGGCAGTGCAGCTGTCAGCTGCGCTACGAACCCGGCCACCAACACCGGTGACGATTATCTGAAGCGGCCCTGGGCCTCCCTAGGTCGACTCAGCCTCAAGTGAGTACCTGGTTCGATGTGTGGTAAACATCGCGACTGGGGGAGACAAAGGCGGTCCAACGTGGTGCTGGCAACCTACCCCGTCGTGTACATCTCTGGCCTTCGTAGGTGCTGCTACTCGCTAACAGCACTTGCCCGTTTCAGTTTGTTAAAGGCTATACGGGGGGTCTTTGTCTTTGCACGTGTGGTTGTACGCGTGTGTGCGTTTGAAACGCGCATTTAGAGTATTGGGCTGCTGCTAAAGATTTCCACGCGATAAGCCAAATCGTTGGGCTTCTGCAACAAATAACAACTATGTAACTTAGTGGGGCCTTACCTGGTTGAAATAAAGGTAGTTTAGTTTCGTCTGTGTCTGGGCATTGTGCACGTGTATATACGTGTGTGTGTGTGTAGCGGTTAGCGCGCTGCGCTACGACGATTATTTGAAATGGTCCTGGGCCTGCCCTAGGTCGACTCAGCCTCAAATGAGTATCTTGAGCGGTGAGTAAATACATCGCTACGGGAGATAAAGGCGGCCGGGCGTGGTGTTGGCCACGCCGTGCTGGTCTTCATGGGTTCTCACGAACAGCACTTGCCCTAACTGTCTGTTAAGGCTACAGGGGGGATCTTTGCCTTTGTTCGTATCCAATCTTACAGACACAGCATATTCACATGGGTGCGGGGTTATGGAAGGGAGGGGAGGCGATGGTGGTGGAATTTCAGGGCATTTAAAAATTAGTTTTTAATTGGATGACTCTGAGTGTGTGTCGTGGGGATCGCTAGTGTAGCGGTTCGCGCGATGCGCTACGAACCCAACCACCAGAACTCGATTCCCGCTCACGGCCAACACCGGTGACGATACTCTGAACCGGGCCTGGGCCTCTCCTAGGTTGAGTCAGCCTCAAATGAGTACCTGGTGTGGTGTGTAAAAATATCGCTACTGTGGAGACAAAGGCGGCCGGGTGTGGGGTTGGCCACCCTCCCCCTCGTGTGCCGTTCCGGCCTTCATCGGTGCTACTTGCTAACAGCACTTGCCCCATCAGTCTGATGAGGCTATACGGGGGGGGGATCTTTGTCTTTGTGAAAGTAAGTGCTCTACGACCCTGTCGACTTGGCGTCCGCTTTCAATGAGCTATTACACATGTAGCTACTACACGTGTAACTACTACATATGCAGATACTTTTGCTACGAGGATAATCCGGCACTGCTCGAGTTTCCTGGCTGGCTGCTGTCTGGCCTCCTTTACCCCCCCCCCCAACAGTAACTCAGCTGTTAGCGGCTGCTGCGGGGCTGTTGTCACCAAATAACTAGCTGGGCGACTGGCTAACGTGGACTTTCATCCTAACAATTGGCGGAAGAAGAAGAGAAGGAGAAAAAGGAGAAGTTCCGAAGACGTTCAATAATACTAACCATCAGAGCGAAACGCAATTAGTGTGAGTCACGAATACAGACGAGTGACCAGGGTTCATTTGAAACGTCTACAAGTTTTTCACCCTGTGCTCAGATGCATGCCATTCTTTCGCAAGGACACTCTTTAAATCCCACGGAACATCACGGACACAACGAGCCCTCCCTAAGTTCTCATTGTCTCGGCGTCTTTTCTCAGCGCTCCGAGTGCGCGAGTGTTGTGGGAGAACATTCACCACGATGAGCGTGGTTGTGTATTTTTAAATCCTTTATATTAAGTTCGCTTGCTTGCTTGCTTACGACCGTGCAAACCTTTCGGTCGTTTTTTAACCCACTTCCCGTGATCCAATCGAGCTGACATTTTGCACACAGACTCGTTGTGCGAGACAATTAATGTTCGTGAAATTTTTTNCCCAAAATTTTCACTGTTTAGGGAAAACAAATTAAATATTTAATTACCAATTGTTTAATACTGCAGACAATCATCTGACCCATAGGTGGCAGCCATCTCAAGCCAGAGGACGAGAGGACTCTAGCCGCCACGCATATAAAGGATTTATAGTGAAAAACTTTGTTTTTACGGGTTATACTTATGTTAAATTAAATCGCTGAGCCATCAGTGGGCAAGACACATCTGAACCTTGCCCTCGTCCCCCTGCCCTTGCCAAATTCAATGACATTTGGCATCTGGGTCCGGTCCGGGGTAGCCCCTAGGTCAACTCAGCCCCAAAATAAAATGTGCGCTCGTGCGTGTGCGTTGTTGTTGGTGGTGGTGTGGTTGACATCAACAGCGGGAAGACAAATACGGCTGGACGTGTGTGTGTGCGTGTGCGTGTGTGTGTGCGTGTGTGTGTGCTGTGTGTGTGTGTGTNCGTGTGTGTGTGTGTGTGTGTGTGTGCGTGTGTGTGTGCGTGTGTGTGTGTGCATGTGTGTGTGCGCGTGTGTGTGCGCGCGTGTGTGTGTGTGCGTGTGTGTGCGTGTGTGTGTGTGTGCGTGTGTGCGTGTGTGTGTGCGTGTGTGTGTGCGTGTGTGTGTGCGTGTGTGTGTGTGCGTGTGTGTGTGTGTGGGTACCATGTCTGGCGTGATAGGTGCTTGCTTACAGCTAACAGCCCCGGCATGAACATGCTAGCAGTTGTAAGGTCATCCGTGTGTGTCTGCGTGTGTACGTGTGTGTCTGTGTGTGTACGTACGTTTAAGGCTTTGTGCTCAAATGGCACCTATTAGCTTGGCACAAGCGCCGTGGTGACGTCACCGACACACAGTGGCGAATACCGGCTGTTGTGTTGACACGTGTGTGTGTACACCGTGTGTGTACACTCACAGTGTGTGTGTGTACACACAGTGCTAATGTTTTAATTCGCACCGCACCAGGTACCCGAGTTTGATTCCCGCTATACTGCTGCACCACCGCTCCACACTCTGCCCCACACACACATAAAGACAAAGATCACCCGTATAGCCTTCACAAACTGTTGGGCAAGTGCTGTTAACGAGTACCTATGAGGGCTGGCACTGCACACGAGGGGAGTGGGGGCCAGGACCATGCCCGGCCGCCTTTGTCTCCCCCAGCGCACACACACACACAGACACACGTGTGAATGGCGAGTGCCCGTCCAAGAACCAACTCAGCTTATAACTTCCAAAATCTACCGACATTCTGGGTAATTTGGTCAGAGGTCCCTAAAGATGAAATAAAATAAACATAGCAAGTTACTCCTGGACGCCCCCCACCCCATCATCGCCCCCACCATCTTTCCCTATGAATGCCCCCCCCCCAAATCAACTATTTACCACCCAGCAAAGCTGCAGAGCCCCCCCCCCCCACCATCGCCCTGCAGACCGCACAAGAATCCACATCCCTCTGAAACGCATCCACATCTTCCCACCAAAGACAGAGATCCCCCGTATAGCCTTAATCGACTTTGTGGAGCAAGCGCTGTTAGCGAGTAGCACTTATAGTAGTAGGTTTTTACCCTTTAAACTGGTACAAAACTGACACCTTTATACAAGGCATCATGTTTGCAATAACCGCAACACAAGCAGTCAAAATGCAAACAAAAAGAAACAACTCTGATAATGGTAATGATATGCACTGTCATTGAAGTTGATTGGTCCACACCCGAGACAGCTTTCCTTAGAGCCTAGTCTCCATTGGTGTTGGACCAGATGAAGCCAAAAGGCGTACAACTCAAAGACAGCGCACTATCAGAGTATTGAGAGCTTGGGGTAAGCATTTACACTATGAGACCTCCTCGAGTAGCACAGGCTGGCACGGTTACACCAGGCGGGAGTGTGGCCAGCACCACGCCTGGCCGCCTCTGTCTGTCCCTCGTGGCGATGTTTACTACACACCGCTCCAGGTACTAATTTGAGGCCGAGTCAACCTAGAAGAGGCCCAGGACCGGTTCAGATAATCGTCACTGCCGGTGTTGGCCGTGAGCGGGAATCGAACTTGGGTCGCCAGGTTCGTAGCGCTAACCGCTGCACCCCCTCTCCCCATCCCCCAAAAGACAAAGATAAAGATCCCCGTATAGCCTTAACAGATTGTTGGGGCAAGTGCTGTTCGCTAGAGACATACAAAGACAAAGACCCCCCATGTAGCCTTAACAGACTGTAGGGGCAAGTGCTGTTAGCGAGCACCTATGAAGGCCGGAACGATGCACGAGGGGGTGGGTGGCCAGCACCACGCCCGACCGCCTTTGTCTCCCTAGCGGCGATGTTTACACACCGCACCAGGTACTCATTTGAGGTTGAGTCAACCTAGGGGAGGCCCAGGACCGGTTCAGATAATCGTCACCGGTGTTGGCCGTGAGCGGGAATCGAACCCGGGTCGCCAGGTTCGCAGCGCAGCGTAGCGCCAATCGCTGCACCCCTCTCCCCATCCCCCAAAAGACAAAGATAAAGATCCCCCGTATAGCCTTAACAGATTGTTGGGGAAAGTGCTGCTCGCTAGAGACACACACACACACANGCACGTGCGCGCACGCGAGCACCCAGCCCCATCTCCGTAATGACGTTCCCTGCCAGCGCGCTCCGCGCAACATTAATTATAGCCTACAAGCCCGTTACAGATAATTTCATGGCAAACATATTGTTTCAGCGGGCGGCGATCCTGCCCCCCTGCATTACACGTGAAGGTGAAACGCGACTCGGGAAATTCCATCAATCACGCGACGACGCCGCCGACGCCGCCGCCGCACGCGCGCGCTCTCTCAGCTGGAGCGGTGTCTGTGCCCGGCGCGCCCGACCGCCAGATTGCACGGGTCACACTCCTCCCCCTCCCCCTCCTCTCCCGCCCTGTCCCAATAGAGGGTGATGGTTTGGCAGAGCTCTATTCAGTAGGAGGGAAGGGAGGGGGTTATGCAGAGGCGTAGAGCCTTGCCTGTCTAGGTGCGTGTGGCGAGATGTTGACTCCCTCGTATGGTATGCAGGAGGTCGTGGGTTCGATCCAGACCCTGACGACTGCTGTGTATATTGGAGTTGGCGGTGTCTCTCTCTCATCATCATCATCACGGTGGCCAGGAGATGTTAACTCCCTCGCCTGGTATGCAGGAGGTCGTGGGTTCGATCTCGACCCTGACGCCTGCTGTATATTTGTAGTTTGCGTGTCTCTCTCATCATCATCATCATCACGGTGGCCAGGAGATGTTAACTCCCTCGCCTGGTATGCAGGGGTCGTGGGTTCGATCCCGACCCTAACACCTGCTGTATATTTGTAGTTTGCGTGTCTCTCTCATCATCATCATCACGGTGGCTAGGAGATGTTAGCTCCCTCGCCTGGTATGCAGGAGGTCGTGGGTTCGATTCTGACCCTGATGCCTGCTGTATATTTGGAGTTTGCGGTGTCTCTCTCTCATCATCATCACGGTGGCTAGGAGATGTTAACTCCCTCGCCTGGTATGCAGGGGTCGTGGGTTCGATCCCGACCCTAACACCTGCTGTATATTTGTAGTTTGCGTGTCTCTCTCATCATCATCATCACGGTGGCTAGGGATGTTAGCTCCCTCGCCTGGTATACAGGAGGTCGTGGGTTCGATTCTGACCCTTATGCCTGCTGTATATTTGGAGTTTGCGGTGTCTCTCTCTCATCATCATCACGGTGGCTAGGAGATGTTAACTCCCTCGCCTGGTATACAGGAGGTCGTGGGTTCGATTCTGACCCTGATGCCTGCTGTATATTTGTAGTTTGCGTGTCTCTCTCTNTCATCATCAAGGTGGCTAGGAGATGTTAACTCCCTCGCCTGGTATGCAGGAGGTCGTGGGTTCGATTCTGACCCTGATGCCTGCTGTATATTTGGAGTTTCGTGTCTCTCTCTCTCATCATCACGGTGGCTAGGAGATGTTAACTTCTCGCCTGGTATACAGGAGGTCGTAGGTTCGATTCTGACCCTGATGCCTGCTGTATATTTGGAGTTTGCGTGTCTCTCTCTCACATCATCACGGTGGCTAGGAGATGTTAACTCCCTCGCCTGGTGTGCAGGAGGTCGTGGGTTCGATCCCGACCCTTATGCCTGCTGTATATTCGGCGTTTGCGGTGTCTCTCTCTCTCCCCGTGGTCACGTGGGTTTTCTCCAGGTCCTCTGGTGTTTCCCTCCACATTTAGAAACACGCGTTGAGAATATTTGGCTGCTATCAATGTCCCCGTGTCGAAACGCCACTTCGTTGAGCTGTCCGTTGTGGCCAGGTCGCTTCTGAAGAGACCTGCATAACCCAATGGACCTTACCTGATAACATAAACATCGTTTAGCTCATAATTTATCGGAGCTCGGTAAGGGTGCAGGAAGATTTGGTTAGCAACTTCGAGGTTGGAAAGAGGAGGTTGTGATGGCTGGGACACGTGGGCAGGGCGAGCAGTGTGAAGTGGTTACCCAGCGGTCACTGCCCTTACGGAAGAGAAGACCTACAGCCAAAAGGTAGTCGTCATGATGATGATGATGAGATTGTAAGGTCAGCTCGCAACTCTAAAACAGCTCCGGCATCTAGCAGCACAGCCGGAAGCGATGATGATGATGTGTGGCATCATCAATGGCATTGGGCCCTGGATGACCTCCTGACCTTGACGTATTTATTACCCTGGGAGGAAACAGGAGTGCCCTGGGAAGAAGAGAAAACAAAACCCAAACAATGTCCACGAGCGAGTGGACGACAAAGTCAAACCGTGCAAGCCCCGTCACCGTCCATCTCGCTGTTCCGCAAATCAATGCCTTCCAACGTGTTGCGAGAGACACGTTGCCGAGTGTCGCGAGCAACTGATCAGTCACCCGTCGCACTCATCGTAGCCCGGTGGTAGCAGGTGGACACGCGTGTGTTTACATGGGGCGCCACGGTGGCTAGGAGATGTTAACTACCTCGCCTGGTATACAGGAGGTCGTCGGGTTTAATCTCGACCCTGACGCCTGCTGCTGTATATTTGGAGCTTGCGTGTCTCTCTCCCGGGTCCTCCCGGTTTTCCCTCCACATTTAGAATCAACGTCACGCGTTCCGAGCATTCGGCTGCTCTAAATGTCCACGTGATAAGCCACTTCGTTGAGCTATCACTGGTGGCCAGGAAGCTTCTGGAAATCAGCTACATAGCTCAGTGGGCCTTACCTGGTAAAATAACAAATAGTTTAAATAGTTAAATAGTATATATGTGCATCCCCCTGTGTGTAAGCATCAGTACTGGAGAGACAAAGGCGGCCAGGCTTGGTGCTGGTCACACTACCCCATCGTACACTGTTTCAGTCTTCATAGGTACTAGCTCACAGCACTTGCCCCAACAGTTTGTGCAGGTTATACGGGGAGATTCTTTGCCTTTGCATGTGCATTTTGGGGAGCGTTGGTGCAGTGGTTAGCGCATTGCCCTATGAATCCAGTGACGTGAGTTCGATTCACAGTCATGATTAATATAAATTGCGAGCGATATGCAAACAGGTACTGGGCCACTCCTAGATCTACTTAGCCTGAAATTAGATCTTTAAGCGGTGCGTGCACATCAACACTGGTGGGGATACAAAGGCGGCCGAAAGGCGGTGATCAGGGTATCAAACCTCTTGTGGCACCGTGCATCCTTAGCGAGCGCCCGTTCATTGCACTTGTCCCCAGCAGTCTACTTGGCTGTCGCCTATACGGGCGACCTTTGTCTTTGTGTTACAAAAGCACAAAGCCAAAACAATCCTCTTTGTGCACCTGCACATTTAAAGCGGCGGAAATTGTTGACAGTTAATTAGGAGTGAATGCAACTGGCCACATCGTTGCAGAAGATTATCTGGTGATTCTGACGGCAGTGGTGCGCGAGCGTGAATAATAAAGTCGTAACATTTGTCAATAACACCGTGGCCCTGAATAAATAAATATATATTAGTAAGGCTTCGCTTAACCTGTGTTCATACAAAGCGTTTTCACTCGAACGTGGCACCGTTATAACGCAGAACCTACACCCGTTATAACGCGGATTGTACACCCGTTATAACGCGAACCGTGTACCGTTATAACGCGTATCGTGCACCCGTTATAACGCGGATTGTGCACCCGTTATAACGGGGATTGTACACCCGTTATAACGCGGATTGTACACCCGTTATAACGCGGATTGTGCAACCGTTATAACGCGGATTGTGCACCCGTTATAACGCAGATTGTACACCCGTTATAACGCGGATTGTACACCCGTTATAACGCGTATCGTGCACCCGTTATAATGCGAACCGTGCCCCATTATAACACGTATCGTTCACCCGTTATAACGCGGATTGTGCACCCGTTATAACGCGAAACGTGCCCCGTTATAACGCGGATTGTGCACCCGTTATAACGCGGATTGTGCAGATTTATAACGCCGTTTTTGAGAGGTCGACGACGATCTACTTCCGTGAGCTGAGCGGCTGAGTGGAACGATGCGGTGACGCGGCGGCTCACCCTCAGCTGTCCGTCCCGCCGTCTCACCGCCAAAACTCGATCGTCACGTTCTTCATTTTTTTTGGGGGTGAAATTGTTTCTCGCTGAACGTGGCGGCGTTTTCCAGCGACCACATCGACTGCCGCGTCGAGCGGGCGACTCAGCGGTCCAGCGCAATGCCCTTCGGTCGAGTGCCGTCCGTGCGTCCGTCCGTCCGTCCCTCCGTGAGCGAGCGACCTCTAGGGCCGCGCCTTTACCCTCCCAAGCATCTCCGCGCGGACATTTAACCGGGACGTGGCCGTCGCTTGTACATTTCCCTGCCGTCCGTGGCCATATTTGAGAAAGAGAGGGTAGGGTGCACGGGGGTTGATTTTCAATCTGATTTCGAAGACAGTTTTTTTTTCTCTTTGTGCTTGACAAGCCACCACCATTAGTGATGGAAGGCCCTCCCAATGCTATAATTCCCTACCCACCGGACAAGGAGGGGGGGCCCATCTGTCTCTGCCGTAAGCCCGAGCGTGGTTAAGGGCCCTGTCGTGATCGATGGGGAGGTGCAAGGCTCCTGAAGTTTCATTTATTCACCCCTTTTTCCCGCCCCGCCACCACCGCCACCACCGCCGCTGCCGCCGCCGCAGTCTTGATTCAGTTGCGAGGGCACCGCGCGAAGTCACTTTCGGGTTCTTCGGCCATCACGGTCGAAGTAGAGGCCATCGACCAACCCGGGAACCGAGAGGCTTTGCCCTGTGCCTCTGCCGAGCAGAAACAACGAGAGTGGTGTTCAGGACGCGATGCTCATTGCGTTAAGGCCGCTTCGTGAACAATAGGTTAATGCTATTGGAGCCTCATTTGCCAGTAAAAATATTATAATTGTTTTTTATTCTTTTATCTGGCAACAAAAGTGACACTTTCTTTTTTTTACAAGGAGTCATGTTTGCATAGACCACAGTACTTGCAGTCATAATGCAAACAAAAAACATAACTCACACATAATTCTGATAATGTGCACATTATCAGAGTTATGTTTTTTGTTTGCATTATGACTGCAGCTAGTGTGGTCTATGCAAACATGACTCCTTGTAAAAAAGGTGTCAGTTTTGTTGCCAGATAGAATGGTAAAAAAACAATTATCAATAGGTTAATAATTCCTCGGTAGCCTTTGCCCGATAGGATGGGGATGCGTTTCGTTTTTGTATGCGGTTGGGTGATTTGATTTTCTTTGTTGTACTTTTGGCACTGCTATCGTGTTGTTGCATTGTTTTTTGTTGCGACGTTCTTACCCCATGCGCTCCTGCAGGACATCTTTGAAAGAAAAAGAGCTTTGTAGCTCATCGTATTCCTCCTGCAGTAGAAATACAGATTCTGATTGCGTACGTTTTGATGGCCGCGTATCTTAATGAGGTCGAACTACAGAGTGATAACCCAGTCTTCATCTTTTATTATCATTATTTTTAAAATATTCTTCCGGATTTAATTTAGTGTTGCACAGAAGAAGAAGTAGACATGAGTATGTAATTACAAAATATATATCTTTAAACTGTTAACCCCCCACCCTACTACCCCTCCACCCACCCCCCGTGTCTTTGTCATCACGGCCGGGCGTTAATTTGACAGCCGGCGGCGGTGATGGTCTTAGCGTAAGGCGGGTGGCCGTTGTATGTTGCATATCCGTTTGGCACGTTGTATGTTGCATGTTCGTGTTGCACGTTGTATGTTGTATGTCCGTGTTGCACGTTCTATGTACGTGTGTTGAACTTCTTTCGCGCCGTACGTAGCCAAGGGACATGAATAGGTCACGCAAACTCCGATGGTCATCTTTGCAGCAGCAGCAGCAGCAGCGGCTTTTCGGCGAGCCATCCACCGCATCGCGTCCGCTCGGAATGCGCTTCTTTGCGGCCGTCTGGAACGCTCTGCCTTCCCATATTCGGAAGCCACTGGGAGCCATGATCACCATTGAGATTGACAACACTGGTTTCTTTAAAAACAAAATTACGTTTAGTTTGTTGTCCTTCGGCCGCACCTCTTCTTAAGGCTACACGGGGGATCTTTGTCTTTGACGTCGGACTCGCTATAATTGGTTACGGGTTCGCGTTACCCGGAAGTGGTAACCGATTCTTAAACGGTTACCGGTTTACCGGTTGTTGTTGAAGTGTGTGTGTGTGCGCGTGCGTTCGTGTGTGTGCGTGTGTGTGCGTGTGTGAGTGTGTGTGCGTGCGTGAGTGTATGTGCGTTCGTTAGCACTCGCGTGCGTGCGTTCGTGTGTGTGTGTGCACTCTGGCGTGCGTGCTCATAAGTGTGTTCGTGAGTCCGTGCGTGCGTGCGCGTGTGCGCGCGTGCGTGCGCGCGTGCGTGGTTGTTGCCCGCCACGAGATCGTGGTTTGCTAATTAAGGGTCCGTGGCATTTGCAGACCGGGTTGCCCTGCGGCTACGAAGTAAATTATTGATGAGCGACTCCCCATCCCCTTATTTTTCCTCCGCTCTCACATCCTCCTCCTGCACGCTCTTCAACTCTCGTCAAACACTCATCCATCCTCTCATCCTATTGCCCCCACCACCCCCCTCCCCACCACCATCTCTCGACTCGCCCCCCCCCACCACACAAACCCAACCCCCACCCCTCCACCTCCCTAATTCTTACCACTCCATCTACTAAACCCTCTTAGCTACGGGGCGTCATTGTCCCTGGCACTATGTTACATTTGTGCCGTGGATATAGAAACGTAGGATACAGATTACGTGTCAATGATGGGGGAGCGGAGGGAGTTTTTATTCTTAGGTTTTTTCGGTAAAGTCACGTAGGTAAAAAAATTAAAATTAATACTTTTATAAATTTTAATTAAAATGAATACTTTTATTAATTTAAAATTTTACCTACTTGACTTTACCGAAAAACCTAAGAATATGAATCCTTGCAGTCACGAAAGCTTAAAATCGGAGGGAGTTTGTTGGACCATACTTCACCGCGATAGTCTGTCCGGGTTGATGGAGGTAGGGGGGTGGGTGCAAGGGGTAGGGATGGATGCCAAGGATTAGTTCAGTTATCACTCATCATTGATGTTTAGCCAGCTCGACTGAAGAACGTGTGCACAGCACACAGCCGCTATGCACACGATATGCAAACCCCCCTCCCCTCCCCCATCAATCACAACCCCCTTATCACGACAGGTTACAAGGATAGTATAACATTGTAAGAAATTCCACGACTCATAATTATGGGAGGAGACTGGAGGTGCCGAAGGACACCGTGCAGAACAGGGGAGAACATTCACACAGAGAGTCGCCTGAGTCGGGAATCGATCCCAGGGCATTCTAGTGCTGAGGCACAAGCGTTACCACTGCCCTGCCACTCTACCACCCTGCCACTCTACCACCCTGCCACCCTGCCACCCTGCCACCCTCCACCCTGCCACCCTACCACCCTACAACCCCCTGCCACTCTGCCACCCTGCCACCCTGCCACTCTACCACCCTACCACCCTGCCACTCTGCCACCCTGCCACCCTGCCACCCTGCCACCCTGCCACCCAGCCACTCTGCCACCCTGCCACTCTACCACTCTACCACCCTGCCACTCTGCCACGCTGCCACCCTGCCACCCTACCACCCTACCACCCTGCCATTCTGCCACCCTGCCAACCTGCCACCCTGCCACCCTGCCACCCTGCCACCCTGCCACCCTGCCACTCTACCACCCTGCCACCATGCCACCCTGCCACCCTGCCACCCTCCACCCTGCCACCCTGCCACCCTACCACCCTGCCAACCTGCCACCCTGCCACTCTGCCACCCTGCCACCCTGCCAACCTGCCACCCCGCCACCCTGCCACCCTGCCAACCTGCCAACCTGCCACCCTGCCACTCTACCACTCTACCACCCTGCCACCCTGCCACCCTACCACCCTGCCACCCTGCCACCCTGCCACCCTGCCACTCTACCACTCTACCACCCTGCCACCCTGCCACCCTGCCACCCTGCCACCCTGCCACTCTGCCACCCTGCCACCCTGCCACCCTGCCACTCTACCACTCTGCCACCCTGCCACCCTGCCACCCTGCCACTCTACCACTCTGCCACTCTTCCACCCTGCCACTCTGCCACCCTGCCACTCTACCACTCTACCACTCTACCACTCTGCCACCCTGCCACCCTGCCACCCTGCCACTCTGCCACCCTGCCACCCTACACAATTCAAACCAACAAATGCTCATTATTCTGATTAATATAGCAGACACTCTTTGAACCCGAAGATACTCCGCACTTTTTGTTGTTGTTATTATCTTAATAATAGTACTATTTACCGGTGTTGAATTTAAAATAATCCTATGGGGAGGGGGTCGGGGGTGATGGGGCCCCCTCAAAGCGCGGGCCCGGGGCAGTCGCCCCGATTCGCCGTAGCCCTTAGGGACGGCTCTGACTGAAGCTCACACAGGGCACGCCAACAATCAGGTCGATTAATTGCCGCTGCACTGAAATAAATCTGTCTCTCGCAAAAGTAACCGCACCTCTGGATTCAAATTAGCCGATGTAAGCCGGGCGATTTTTCACAGTGCAAATGGAAATATTTATTTTTCTCCAACTAAATAACTCCATAAAAATAAATAACATTGCATTAAATGTCAAGAACATTTTCTCATTGTCTTGCCCTCCCACCACCTCCTCCACTCCCTGCACAATTGGTCAAATTGCTCTCCACAAAATGAATTAATGTTGGAGTTATCGTGGATTTAAAGGAAGCGATGATTATTCAGGGATTGACTGGGCAGGTTGAATCAATGTTACACAAATGTACACTGCGTTCAACCACCACACTTCAGGTCAAACCAACTAACTTGCACACTCACTCTCCAACTCACTCCGACACTCATTCACTCACCCACACTCACTCGTACACTCACCACCAGCTCACTCGCACACTTGCACACTCACTCACACACTCGCACACTCAATCACTCACTCGCACACTAACCAACTCCCTCCTACACTCAATCACTCGCACACTCACTTGCACACTCACTCCCACACTCACTCGCACACTCACTCGTACATTCAATCACTCACTCGCACACTCACTCACCAAATCACTCGCACACTCACTCGCACACTCACCAACTCACTCGTACACTCAATCACTCACTCGCACATTCACTCGCACACTCACTAGCACAATCACTCGTACACTCAATCACTCACTCGTACACTCACTCGCACACTCACTCACCAACTCACTCGTATACTCACACACTCACTCACACACTCACTCGCACACTCACTCGTGTACTCAATCACTCACTGAGGCAATGTGCGGGTCCTATACATCACGTGGTGATGCACGCGTACACACACACACAGTCAACATAAATCCAAACCGGTTATGAAAAGCAGAGGGATAGATAGATGGATGTGGAACGGGCTCGTTGTTCCAAACCATACGGGGTCCCAACGAACGCATCTTTTTTTGTTCTAAGCCAATTCATCATCATCATCACGGTGCTACGTTCGGCTGTTTTTTCACGGGGTCCGTTCCGCAGATCCCGTGCGATTGAGAGATGCACAGCGGCGAAATCTGTAACTTCCCTTCCCCACAACCCCATACGAATTCGCTCGACACAACGCACAACGCGTGCGCTGGCTACCCCTGACAACAGCGCTGTCTGTTGCCGGCCTGTTGGAGCGCAGCCTTGGGCATTTTCTGGTGCCTGGGTGCTTGGCAAATCGAGATTTAAGAAAAATAAAATAATAAAAATGACAGTCGAGGAGAGAGGAAGAATAAATGTCTTTATAACCATTGACCTTTGACCTTAATATGTAAGGGCACATCTGAAATACGTTCTCCTGCTCATTATTTAGAATTAATATTTATGTATGAATTGGAATTGATGGGGTGGAGGGGGGGGATGGAGTGGGGTGGGGTAATGGGGAGAGGTTGCTTTACGTGTATGCTTGTCTAATAATATTATTAATACCCCTGCTGGCTCCAGGGGCGAAGAGTTTAGACGAATTTGCCGCGGCTGAACGGCTGTTATCGAGCCCCTTGGTTGGCTACGTACGGTGCGAAGGAAGTTCAACGCACGCACGTACACACGCGCATCATCTGGCGGGCAGGAGCGAGACGGATCACGGCCATCGCAGGGTTGCGTGGGATGGTGTAGCTTGGGGTGGGAAGGGGGGGGCTTCATCCAGCAGTGGACAAACCACGGCCGTCGATGTTGACGCTTGGTCAAATAACAACAATAATAATAATGGAAGATTGATCGTGGACTCTGACACTCTTTTGCTCTAAAGTTTCTCTCGTGCGCGATGGATTATAGGCGGGTGACATGTGAATGCAATACGGTCTTTGCTCGGTAGGAAAACACACAGACACACACATAGGGCTAAGGATGGGTGGTGGTGGTGTGGGGAGGGGGGATGGAAAAGTTACGGTATTAATTACCAGTTCCTGGAAAGAAAATCCATACCGCAGACAAATGATTAATAACGATAAAGGGGAATTGCAGGAGAAATGGTTCGCTTTTAACGGGTTTCACAATCGCGGAACCACGGTCGTCTCCGTGAGTTTAATGAAGTCGGAAAACACGACTCATTAAAGTCGAAATTCGGGAAGCTAACTTGTCACGATTTCTTGCGTAATGAACGTCCTACGATTTTTTTGCGGCTGGAAAAAATGGTTGCAGAGATTTAAATGAGTTGAATAATAATAGTAATAATGATAATCGATATTGATGATAACGACTTTGTATGCCGGGTTATAATCCGCGCTATCGGTCTCGCTGTGCAATGCTAACGTCGTGAAGCATTGCGGCGTTTTCTCAGACGGTCTGGCAGTCTCGATTTAAAGCTTTCGTGACTGCAGGAATTCATCTTCTTGGTTCTTTCGGTAAAGTCACGTAGAAGGGAAGTAACAAATAATAAAAATAAAACATAATAAAATAATTCTCACGACGTTTCGGTCACAACGCAAGCAGCCGTCCTCAGGTGAAGAACATGTCTGTCGATAAGACAGAGTCTAAATTATAAGACAGAGTCTCATTTAGACTGATAAGACAGAGTCTCATTTAGACTCTATCTTATCGACAGACATGTTCTTCACCTGAGGACGGCTGCTTGCGTTGTGGCCGAAACGTCGTGAGAATTATTTTATTATGTTTTATTTTTATTATTTTATTACTTCCCTTCTACGTGACTTTACCGAAAGAACCAAAAAGAGGGTCTGGCAGTCGTTTTGAAGTCGGGGGGCCGATTGTTGCTGCTCCAAGGCTCAGAGCATGTTTGTCTGCTGCTATGAATTTCCACGCGATGATGATGATGATAAGCCACTACTCGTCGTCTCATCATTCGCGACAGCCGGGTAGCTTCTGACAAAGAGCTGCATAGCTCAGTGGGGCCTTACCTGGTAAAATAGAAATAGTACAAATAAAAAATTAACCCGTAAAAACAAAGTTTTTCACTATAAATCCTTTATATGTGTGGCGGCTAGAGTCCTCTCGTCCTCTGGCTTGAGATGGCTGCCACCTATGGGTCAGATGATTGCCTGCCACCATTAAGCAATTGGTAATTAAATATAATTTACTTTTTCCTAAAAAGTGTAAAATTTTGTAAAAAAAAAATTCACGAAAATAAATTGTCACGCACAACGAGTCTGTGTGCAAAATGTCAGCTCAATTGGATCACGGGAAGTGGGTTAAAAAATGACCGAAAGATTTGCACGGTCGTAAGCGCGCACGCAAGCAAGCAAGTGAACTTAATATAAAGGATTTAAAAACGAGTGATCAACGGCTAACTTACAGCCAAAACTTGTTCAACACGTAGGCTTTCGCGAACAATATTATTCATAATAAACGTTTTTGGGTTTAGATCGCGTTATCTATAAATGTGTCGTAACCCTCCACCACCCGACACGGCCAATCAGTAAAAAAGTGTCACGTTGACAAAAGACAAATAGTTCACTGCTTTAGCCCACCGGTGTGTTGAAGCGTAAAACCACAACATTTACAATTTTTTTCTGGCGAATGATGCTGGATGCAATTACCAGCGAAACGTCGTACTCAATTATTGCTAATTCTAGATTTGAAGCTTTCGTGACTGCAAAGATTCATATTCTTAGGTTTTTTCGGTAAAGTCACGTAGGTAAAAATTATTAAAATTAATAAAAGTAAAATAAAAATAAAATCACGACGTTTCGGAAGCAACACAAGCTTCCGTCTTCAGGTGGATTATTACTAGTTCAGCACCGGTGTGTTGCAGAGTAAACCCACGTCATTTACACTGATGCAATTCCCTACAGCAGTATTAACCAGGGCGCCTACCGGTATGAACCGCGAACCTCGCTGCAATGCGCGTCCGCTGCGGCCACGTCGCCACCACCCCGACAAGCTTGAACTCGTCTCGACGTCGGCTCGCACGCGACTTGCCTATAACGCCTGGCAAGTCCCGCTTGCGAGATCTTTGCTTTCTTTGTGATCGCGGTTTGCTGGGCTGAGGCTCAAAAGGCCAATCATCCCGTTCGGGGGTAGATAAAACGAGCACCGCTTTTGTGGGGAAGCTCACGGCACTTGCGCTATGGTCAACAACTCGACAACCTCACCCCTCCACCTCCGCCATAGGAATGTGGAATTGTCACTTGCTGCATATGAGCAACGCGTTAATGCTAATTTTGGGCAGAAATTCTAGATTTGAAGCTTTCGTGACTGCAAGGATTCATACTCTTAGGTTTTTTCGGTAAAGTCACGTAGGTGAAAAAAAAGATGAATAATAAAAATAATAGAAGAAATAATAGATATAAAATAATAAATCACGACGTTTCGGAGGCAACACAAGCTTGCGTATCAAGTACTTGATACAGCACGTGCTGTATCAAGACGGAAGCTTGTGTTGCTCCGAAACGTCGTGATTTATTATTTTATTTTATTATTTATTATTTTTATTATTTATTTTATTATTTTACCTACGTGACTTTAGCGAAAAAACCTAAGAGTATTTGGCCAGAAAGTCACTTTGTCGTTTTTTTTCTCCTGTATCTCTCCTCTCTCTCTCTTGCTATGTATATAAATCAAAGTGCGTTACGTAGAGAACATGTGCGCAGTGTAATTGAGCCGACCTGGAACACGATATTTAATGAATGAGTGAATTAATTTCGCACCGGTCATGACCGTGAGTCCCATGCCCCTTGTGCCCACGTGCGCCGTGGAGGAGGGAGATGATACGGGGTTTGTGCGCAGTCGCGTCTTCCCCGGTTAAAACTGCGCGGAGGATGCGGTGTCAGAAATACCGGTGCCCAGATCAAACGTGGCAAGCTTGAGGCCCTCTTAATGACTTGCGATTAATTATTTCGGCACAAAATGCTTTCAGTGCATCTGGTTTGGCTCTGCCTGTAAAACATTAAAATCGGCCCAATTTGCATAAGCCTACGTGATGTTAAGTTTTAGACATTTGTCCTGCTTAATATTAATAAACATATCCCCCCCCCCCCCATCATAATCATAAAAAATATATGTTTGAGGTCCGGCGTATCGTGCTGGCTGTTTCATCTCTCCTCAACCGTGTCAATACAAATTTTGATTTAAAGCTTTCGTGACTGCAGGGATTCATATTCTTGGTTCTTTCGGTAAAGTCACGTAGACTTTACCGAAAGAACCAAGACTACGTGTCAATGCAATTCACGTTTCAGAGATTTCGCAACGGAATTCAGTTCGTAATGACGTCCAACAGTCGGGCATGATGTCCGACGCTTCGCGACAATTGCTGGGGCCTTCTGGAGGAACGATACGAGCGCTTCCGAAAGGAATTTCCTGGCACGTGGGAGCGAAACGTCGTGAAATCGATGCGCGGCACATCTCACAAGCGCACATTGGGAAAGCAAGCCTGCTGGCATTATGCTAAACTATTGCACCTATTTTTTTTTATCTTTACCAGGTAAGGCCAGCTGAACTATATAGATCTTTTCATAAGCGTCCTGGCTATCACAAATGATAGCTCAACGAAGTGGGCTTATCAACCAACACCTGAGAATTTGTAGCAGCCAAAAACCGGTGGTCCCGGAGAGATAATTCACGCGATCACGGGGAGGATACGTGCATACTTCACATCCAGAGCAGGCGTCGGGATCGAAGCCACGACCTCCCGCATCCCAGGCGAGGGAGTTAACATTTCGCCACCGCGAGCAAAGGGCACTGGTTTGACGGCCACATTTTGGGTTCAGCAGCGGGTGACGTGAGCCGAGGAAGTTGTTGATGTTCAGTCGCACGGAGTTAAAAACCACGCGAGACGTTGGGAATTGCGTCGTCGGCAATAGCAGTGCAAGGGTTAATTCTAACCGGTTGAGAAATCCGCAATCATTTCGGAAATTCTGTAACGTAAAGTAAAAGCTGAAACCGAACACAAATTAACGTTTGTCTTTAGCGGGCGATTTTTTTTTTGTAATTAAATTTTTAGCTTCGCAAAGGTTTTATTTTTTAAACTGCTAGATTTAATTTCTCGTGCTACGCGTTTTTTTTGTTGTTGTTGAAATTGTCGGTTGGCAAAGAAAATTATTATCATTTGATATTATTACGACGACCACCGCCACGAGTTCGCGGGGCACTCTGCCGTTGGGTCGCTGGTCTCGGGGAGTGTAAGAACTCGTCAGGAATTAGGCAGCAACGCTCGCTGCTGTCGCATAATCGGATCGTTGTTTAAGGTCGGTCCCTTCTAATTTTCCTCTCGCGTTGGCATTGCACAACGAGAGTCGTGTTCATTGCTCGTGCAGTTCGTGGACCCGCCGTTGAAAAAAAAAAGTTGAAAAAAATGTTAATGTGAGTACAAAAAAATGTGTGTAAACATAAGTTGAAAATAAATGAAATAAATAATTTAAAACAATAATTTGTAAAAAAAATAAGTACAAAAATAAAGTATAATAATTCAAGTTTTTAAGTAAAAAAGAAAATACTTAAAAGTACTAAAAAAGTTAAAACAAATTAACTACAAGAAAAAGTTAAACATTTTAAATGAAAAAATTAAGTATAAAAATTTCCGACAAGAAAATTAAGTATAAACGAAATAAGAAAAATAAACCATTAAAGAAATTAACTAGAACAAAATAAAGTACGTAAAAATTAATTTTGAGAAAAAAACGCGACACAAAACGTTCCACTGGAAGTTTTTGACGGGGGGCCTGGCGTAATAAAAAAAAATATTGAAATAAAAAAATGCCCTTGGCAAATTCTAGCCGCGACAAAACTGAGCGGTAACGATGCTTGATTGCGAGCCCGTTTAAATGAAATGTATTTTCAGAATAAATCAAAGCTACACTTCTCGTTAGTGTTGTTGCTGTGTTACATTTGAACGAATTTGCCCCCTTACCTCGTGTGTGCGACGCGTATTCTAGTGCGCATGACGCAAAAAATGGGAACGTAAATAAATAATATTGTTGTTAAATTAATTTATGACCAAATGTAATCGTGCTTGAGTTCCAATAACGACGAATTCTGATGTTAAAAATAAAATTCAAATGTTAAGCGAACGTTGCCTTAACCGTAATTTAAAAGTTATGAAAATGATTAAACGTTTCGTCATTGTGAAAGTGACAAGCATAAGTAATAATTTTTTTTACACGAAATTCCAGGAGGGGTGGTGGGGGGGGGNAAATAAGTCGAAAATTTTAGCAAACACATACACACACACACACGCACGCGTTTTCTTGTCTATTAATTCTTCAACATCACCAAAAATAAGACGTTCAAATGCCTCTCGCTCGACACTGCATTCTGGGAAACCTCACGTGCGTCTGAAATGAAGGACAGCGAAATCACTTCGGGCACAACGAAACGCCGCCACCACCACCACCACCACGCCGACACATTTCTCAACTCAAGAGAATCACGCAAACGTAAACTTTCGTTTTCTTTCACTGCATATACCTTGGCGTGTTTGGAGCTATTTGCACATACTGTATCCCCGGGGCCACAGTCTCTCGCGGATTTTGTGTTGCCCTCGAGAGACGGAAATTGTTTGTGACTTTCGTCCGCACGAGCCACTTATTCCGTGCGCTGATTGCGAGCGGTGACGTGATTCATTTGGGTGATGCTGAATCGTTCCAAGCCGCGAGCATGGCTGGTGGTGGTGCTGAACGGGCTTGTGGGGTCGTGGTTTTTAAAATCCCTTATTCTTATTCTTTCGGGGGGGAGGGGGGGGGGCGACACGACCGGCAGACAACATCACAACATTCCACAATTACACACCCACTCACACTGACTGACTCACCCACCCACACGCTCACTCACACACTCACTCGCACGCATTCGCACACTCATTCACTCAACCACCCACTCGCCCACTCACTCATCCACCCACTCAACCACCCACCCACTCACCCACTCACTCGCCAACTTTATCATCTACCAACGCACTCACTCATACTCACATACTCACTCACATACACTCACGTACTCATTAACTCATCCACCCACCCACTCGCCCACTCACACTCACTCACCCATTCACCCACTCACTCATCCACCCTCTCACTCACCCACCCACTCGCCCATCCACTCACTAACTCATCCACCCACTCACGCACTTACACACTCACTCAGACACACTCATTCACTCACTCGCTCACTCGTACACGCAAAGAGCCACGCGCTTAACAATAACAAGTTTATTTTCCAAGTAATGTCCATTGAGCCGATAAACTTATTTTCAAGAGAAACTTGGCCAGCAGACTACATCTAAGCATTCAACAATTGCAGATTAAACAAACAAACACACTTAACAAGATCAATTATGTTGTAAAAGTTGCATGATTTGAAGAGCGTCAGTTTAAATGAGGACAGAGATGTCAGATTGGAGCTGGCAACGGACACGTTTTAGGTGGTTTCAAAACTTTTGGGAGCCTGCAGCTCCGTTAAATGTTTTTGAGGCAAATAGTGAGCGAAATCTGCGTGCGTTTGTGTGTTCAAACACCGCCACTGGGGAGACAAAGGCGTTCGGGCGTGGTGCTGGCCACCGCATAGCGTGCCTGCCTTCATAGGTGCTCGCAAACTGCACTTGCACCAAAAAGTCTGTGAGGGCTGTGAGTGGGATCTTCGCATTGGTGTTCGTACATTTGAGGAATCCCACACATTTCTACATTATTTCCTGTTACTACTGTGGAACTTAGTTTAACACTTAGTAGGTTTTCGCGACCAATATCATCCCTAATATTGTTTTTCTGGGGTTAGATTGCATAAATATAAATGTGTCGTTAAACCCGCCACCACCCGCCACAGCCAATTAGTAAAGCTAGGTAAGCAGAACGTGGCCAATTTGTTACTAGTACAGCACACCGGTGTGTTGGAGAGCAAAGCCACAACATTTACGATCTAAGTACGACGTTTCGCCAGTAATTACAACTAGCTTCATCAGGCGACAGCCAGATATAATGATTCTAGATTTGAAGTTTTCGTGACTGCAAGGATTCATACTCTTAGTTCTTTCGGTAAAGTCATTTCCCTACGTGACTTTACCGAAAGAACTAAGAGTACAGATATCATGAGTCGGACGCATTGCATGCGCAGGCTTTCACGACCAATATTACGATTCATGATGAGTTTCTTTGGGGGTGGTGGGGCGGAGAGTGCGGGGGAGGAGGGTGGGGGTTGTACGACATTTAGGTATAATAATAATCATAAAAAAATGTCATTGTTTGTTTTTAACTATGAACCTCCACCACCCGACAGAACCAGTCAAATCAAGGTGCCACATCGTGGACAAATACGTCCCATCAGATTTTTGGGATTTCAACAATAACAACAACAACAACAAACCAAACCACCCGGCGTAGGATGAAGAGTTGGAGGAGGACCGTTTAAATGGAAAAGAAAATCATAATTTTATGTTTTTTATTATTATTCGCCATCGTTTTTGCTGGAGGTCTCAGCCAGTGACCTCGGGCGTTGACAAGAGGTCATCCTGTCACGTGAGAGAGATTCCTCACGTGTCGTCCTTAATCAAGTAGCAGTACACATCATCACCATCATCATCACGCGAACTACGTTTGTCATCCTCGTAGCAGCAGCAACGACATTTGGCTCAACCATAGAAACAAAGACGGCGGTGGCACTTTCAGATGTGCCCGTCTGGAACGCTCTTCCTTCCGATATTAGGAAGTCACTGGGAGCTGTGCACTTTTAGGTCACCTCGATTGAAAACGAATTTCTTCAGAACTGCTTTTTGTGTTCAGTGTGTTTGTCCTTTCCCCCCCCCCNACCACCGCCCCGCTGCATCTCCGATTAGCACAGTTGCCTACGTATGGTGCGAAAGAGGTTCAACATACACACATATACATGCGACGAGGTGAAATAAGGCAACTCAGTGCCTCTGATAATTGTTTTTTTTCCCTTTTATCTGGCAACAAAACTAACACCTTTTTTTTACAAGGACTCATGTTTGCATAGACCACAATACCTGCAGTCATAATGCAAACAAAAACATAACTCTGATAATGTATGCAGTGTCCTTGAAGTTGATTGGTCCACACCCGAGACAGCTTTCATTAGAGCCTAGTCTCACATGGTGTTGGACCAGATGACGCCAAATTTACTGCGAATGTGCCGGATCTACAGTAATAGGTTTGACCCTTTCTGGCAATGAAACAGTTCTGTTAAGATGTTGAAACACCAGACAGAATCCCTTTTCAGCTGTCTCTGGTGTGGACCGATCCGTTTAAAAAGATAAAGCGAAAATATTTAGAGCATGTTGTTTGTTCGCATGCTCACCACAAGTACCGAGTGGTTAAACGCAGACAGGATTCCTTGAAAAATGATTCTTAACACGCAACTTTTTTATTGACAACAAGGGTAAAACATACTGTTATTTTTTAATGTTCGCAAGAAAGGGTCCCACATTGTGCCGGATCCCATCGGATTTCAGAAGCTAAGCATGTTTGTAGCCTGGCTAGCCAACATTGTCTAGTGGTGACCTACAACTGTGTGTGAGCGGTAGTGTAAACATCGCCACTGGGGAGACAAAGACGGCCGCGCGTGGTGTTTGCCACCCACCCCCTCGTGTGTGCCGTGCCGGCCTTCATAGGTGCTACTCGCTAACAGCACTTTGCCCACCAGTCTGTTAGGGCTATACGGGGGATCTTTGTCTTTGTGGGGAGACAAAGGCGGCCGGGCGCGGTGCTGGCCACCCACCCCGTCGTGTGCCGCGCCGGCCTTCATAGGTGCTCGCTAACAGCACTTGCCCCAACAGTCTGTGAAGGCTATACTGTGGGGGAGGGATCTTTGTCTTTATGGAGCTAAAAAAAAACAATTTATATTTCGATTTAAAGCTTTCGTGATTGCAGGGATTCATCTTCTTGGTTCTTTCGGTAAATTCATGTAGAAGGGAAGTAATAAAATAATAAAAATAAAACATAATAAAATAATTCTCACGACGTTTTGGCCACAATGCAAGCAGCCGTCCTCATTCAGACTCTGTCTTATCGACAGACCTGGTCTTCACCTGAGGACGGCTGCTTGCGTTGTGGCCGAAACGTCGTGAGAATTATTTTATTATGTTTTATTTTTATTATTTTATTACTTCCCTTCTACGTGACTTTTCCAAAAGAACCAAGAAGAAAAACAATTTAGTTTGATCGGAACGGGGGGCCGAGGGGTGGAGGGGGTGGGGGCTGGCGGGTTTTCTGTTGTGGCGGCGGTGGTGGGGGGGGGGGGCTGTGGGTTGAGGTGGTCGTACCTCCACGATTCAGAGGCTCGCGTCTCGGACGCCGTCTTCCACGACTTCTGCCGTGTCCTTTGGCCCCGTCTCGCGATCTCGAAGGAAGCGATTTTCGTAGCGGAGTGGAAGTCACCCCGACCTCGACTTCAAAGTACAGAACTGTTGTAAAACTAGAATTGCCCGTCTTGCGAGACGTAATTAAAAAATATATAAATATTATTTTTACCGTACGGACTTTTTTTTTATAATACAGAAGAAAATGTCAAACTTTGGCGACGCAAATGTAGAATTGTTATTTTTAACTTCCACGGTATTCTTTACACAAAGTAGTTTGAAATAACTCGTTGCGACAGCATGTTACAATTGTTTATTTTGACATCTACATTCCAAAATAAATTCTCAATTAAATGGATTTCTCGAGCACGCTTCCAATTGAATAACACGTTAACATTGTGTGTGCGCGCGCGCGTGTGTGTGCAAGGGAGGGGTGGCGCAATGGTTAGCGCAGTGCATTCGTGAACCACGGAGACTCGAGTTCGAATCATGAACACGACACCTGAAACTTTTGCTGAGTATTCTCCCGGGTTTGTTCAACCGTTAAATGAGAATCTGGTGCGTTGTTGTATATATCAGCATTGGAAAGACAAAGGCGGCCGGTGCTTAATGTTGGTCATCACCCACCCCTTCGTGCAAAGCCTTAATATCTGCTTGATAATAGTACTTGCCCCAAGGGTTTATATATATAAAAAAATGGTTCTGTACTTCAATTGGCTAAGTTCTAGCTCTGAGATTTAAAAATATATATCTTTGTTTCGATTTAAAGCTTTCGTGACTGCAGGGATTCATCTTCTTGGTTCTTTCGGTAAAGTCACGTAGAATGGAAATAATAAAATAATAAAAATAAAACATAATAAAATAATTCTCACGACGTTTCGGCCACAACGCAAGCAGCCGTCCTCAGGTGAAGAACAGGTCTGTCAGAAAGACAGCCATCCTCAGGTGAAGAACAGGTCTGTCAGAAAGACAGGTCTGTCATTCAGACGCTGTCTTTCTGACAGACCTGTTCTTCACCTGAGGACGGCTGCTTGCGTTGTGGCCGAAACGTCGTGATAATTATTTTATTATGTTTTATTTTTATTATTTTATTACTTCCCTCCTTTTACGATATTTGGCAAAATTTTCCTGTGCGAGGAGACCGGAGAAAATGAATGCCTCTGAGTAGCTCGGATGCATTTAACGCGTCGGCTTTCGCGACCGACATCACCGACAAGAGGAGTTGTTCTGCACAATCCTGGCTGTCGCCTGATGAGGCTGGTTGTTAATTAAACCGGCGAAACGTCACCAGCTACTCAAATGGTGAATAATAATAATAATGATGGTTCAATTTGTAACGCGCGCAAATTTGCAGACGTAGTGGCCGCAACTCAGAGGCGCGGAGCCAAGCTCAGAGTCGCTTGAAAGCGCGTAGTTATAGAGGTGAGTTTTTAGTGTCTCTTGAAGGAGGCGATTGAGGTGATGCTGCGAATGTGCAGAGGGATATCGTTCCAGACTGTTAGAACGTCTCCAACACACAACCCGTCTGTGCTCAGCTAGTCACACTTTGGCACGTTTTGTTCACGTGACAAACCTTTACTAATTGGCTGTGTCGGGTGGTGGTGGCGGGTTTAACGACACACTGGATGAATGCATTAGTCGGGTGGTGGTGGCTACCCTGCACGTGGCTGCCTGTAGTTCGGCTCTGTCGAAGCAAGCAGGCAGGGTGGGCGGATCACGTAACTGTTGCGAAAACTCCGATCCATTCCCATGTGCGTCGAGGGGGTTCCCGTGACCCTAAGCTCGCCAGGAACAGCACACGTAAACTGATTTCATCTAGATTTGAAGCTTTCGTGACTGCAAGGATTCATATTCTTAGGTTTTTCGGTAAAGTCACGTAGGTAAAAAATTAAAATAAATAAAGTAAAATAAAATAAAAATCACGACGTTTCGGAGGCAACACAAGCTTCCGTCTTCAGGTGGAACCGTCACAGCACGATAGCTGTATCAAGTGATACAGCTATCGTGCTGNGACGGAAGCTTGTGTTGCCTCCGAAACGTCGTGATTTTTATTTTATTTTACTTTTATTAATTTACATTTTTACCTACGTGACTTTACCGAATTAACCTAAGAATATGATTTCCATCTGTTCCACCTGTGTGGGATAGAGCGTTGCTCCCTCGCACCGCGTGGGTTTTCTCCGGATGCGCCGGTTTTCTGCCCACATATATAGACACGTAATGAATTGTCTGAAATCACCTTAATATATGAAGGACCGCAGAACTTGAGCAATTATTGGTGGTGCTGGCTCCTCATTCAGTGGCTGCTGCTGCTGCCTTCTCGCTCGTCTCTCTCTCTCTCCAAGTCGTCCTCTTTCTCTACGAGAGCGAGAAGTGGCGATGGTGGCGCCATCTTAGGAGTTGAAATCATTATTAAATATTATAAGCCGGATAGATTTGTAAAAAAAACGTGCTGAAAAATATTAGCTTAGGGTCTTTACAAAAGCGAAAAGCAATTGTATTTTAAAACAAACCAAACAGCTTGAAGGTTGCGAAATTTTAATTTTTTTCTTCTGACGGATGAACACTTTCGGATGAGTAAAAATTAAAAAAATTAAAACAAAGGTTTAATGTATATGTTTAAAGATGATTAGGAGCGCCAGTCGGGGTTTTGCAAGGGAGGTTTTGCATCAGTGTCGTGGGGGGGGGGGGGGAACTCCCCCCCTTCCTACACCAAGATAATTCGACTAATTTTAAAGTCGTAACAAATTAATGAAAAAACAATTATTAAAATAATTATGTGCAGTACATATTTTTTTAATTTTCAATACATATTTTGTGTGTGTGTGTGTGAATCACATTAGTTTCCTGTGTCCCAGGGGACACGAGGTGTAAAGTAAGGCTCATCTTTAGCTCTTGTAAACTGGAGCTCCTTAATTAAGCGTCCCTTAGACCGCCAGAAATACACCTCGTCCCAAATAGGTGCGGGGTGCGGAGACACGCTGAGGGCTTCATCACTGCTGTTGATATTACACTACCACCACCACCACTACCACCACACCACTACCACCCACCCACCCACCCGCCACTACCACCACCACCACTACCACCCACCCACCCGCCACTACCACCACCCACTACCACCACCACCACCACCCACCACTACCACCACCACTACTACTGCTCCTACTACTGCTACTACTGCTCCTACTGCTGTTGCTGCTGCTACTACTGCTGCTACTACTGCTGCTACTGCTCCTACTGCTGCTGCTGCTACTGCTCCTACTGCTATTCCTGCTTATACTGCTACTGCTGCTGCTCCTACTGCTCCTACTACTGCTCCTACTGATGCTGCTACTGCTACTCCTACTGCTGCTCCTACTACTACTGCTGCTGCTAATACTACTACTGCTGCTGCTATACTACTACTGCTGCTGCTCCTACTGCTGCTCCTACTACTACTGCTGCTGCTACTACTACTACTGCTCCTACTGCTGCTCCTATTACTGCTCCTACTACTACTGCTGCTGCTACTACTACTACTGCTGCTGCTGCTACTACTACTACTGCTGCTACTACTACTACTACTGCTGCTGCTACTACTACTACTGCTGCTGCTACTGCTGCTCCTACTGCTGCTCCTACTACTACTGCTGCTGCTACTACTATTACTGCTCCTACTGCTGCTCCTATTACTGCTCCTACTACTACTGCTGCTGCTACTACTACTACTGCTGCTGCTGCTACTACTTCTACTGCTGCTACTACTGCTGCTGCTGCGCCTACTGCTGCTGCTGATCCTACTACTACTGCTACTGCTGCTCCTACTGCTGCTACTACTACTAATGCTGCTACTACTGCTACTGCTGCTCCTACTGCTACTACTACTGCTGCTACTGCTCCTACTGCTGCTGCTGCTCCTACTGCTACTGCTGCTGCTACTGCCTCTACTGCTGCTACTGCTCCTACTGCTGCTGCTCCTACTGCTGCTCCTACTGCTGCTGCTGCTCCTACTGCTACTGCTGCTCCTACTGCTGCTGCTCCTACTGCTACGGCTGCTCCTACTGCTGTTCCAGCTGCCGGAGTGAGCGTGCGTCACACTTGCCGCGGCGTGGAGACAATCCCGAGCCCGTGCGGTGCGCGGGTGCGTCCATCGAGTGTGAGCAGATCGACCGTGCGCGCTATCGACAGAGGCGGGCCTGTAATCCCTAATTGTGCCCCGCTCACGCGTGAGCTCGGAACAGCAGCGGTGCCCACGCACTTACCCAGAGAACAACAAGTCTGATAATTGATAATTGTTTTTTACCCTTCTATCTGGCAACAAAACTGACACCTTTTTTACAAGGAGTCGTGTTTGCATAGACCACAATACCTGCAGTCATAATGCAAACAAAAAACATAACTCTGATAATGTATGTACTATCCTTGAAGTTGATTGGTCCACACCCGAGACAGCTTTCCTTAGAGCATAGTCTCACATGGGTTGGACCAGATGACGCCAAAAGGCGCATTATGTATATAGGCCTAAGGAAAGCTGTCTCTGGTGTGGACCAATCAACTTCAAGGACAGTGCACATTATCAGAGTTATGTTTTTTGTTTGCATTATGACTGCAGGGATTGTGGTCTATGCAAACATGACTCCTTGTAAAAAGGTGTCAGTTTTGTTGCCAGATAGAAGGGTAAAAAAACAATTATCATATTTTTACTGGCAAATGAGGTTCCAATAGTGGAACAACAACTCTGTCAAGCAGGCTACGGTGAAGAGCGCATGGCCACTGGGATTCATTTCAGCAGGAAGGGTGAAGGGTAAAGTGGCGCCTTGGTGGACGAGTGGAGATTATCCTTGGCGAGTGGGCTGCTGGAACAGCCAGATCATGTTTTGTTTAAATCTTTGGGTCGTGGTAATAGAAGTGTGTGCTGGTTAGCGCGCTGCGTTACGCACCCGGCGACCCGAGTTCGATTCCCGCTTATAGCCGACACTAATCGCGATTATTTGAAACGGATTCTGGGCCTCCCCTAGGTCGACTCAGCCTTACATAGGTACCTTGTGCGGTGTGTAAAATGTATGTGTGTATGTGAAATTAGATTTGAATCTTTCGTGACTGCAAGGATTCATATTGTTAGGTTTTTCGTTAAAGTCACGTAGGTAAAAAAATAAAATTAATAAAAGTAAAATAAAATAAAAATCACGACGTTTTGGAGGCAACACAAGCTTCCGTCTTCAGGTGGAACCGTCACTTGATACAGCATCGTGCTGTGACGGTTCCACCTGAAGACGGAAGCTTGTGTTGCTCCGAAACGTCGTGATTTTTATTTTTATTTTACTTTTATTATTTTAATTTTTTACCTACGTAACAATATGAATCCTTGCAGTCACGAAAGGTTCAAATCTACACCCTGTATATATATTTTTTTACCAGGTAAGGCCCCACTGAGCTATGTAGCTTGTTTTAGCAGAAGCGACCTGGCTGCCACAAATGAGAGCTCACGCGAAGTGGCCAGTCGCCCACGTGTTGGACATTCACAGCCGCCAACAACTCTCAAGACGTGCTCATAAAACCGCGGGGGTGACCGGGAGAGGAAAACAAATCCACGAGAGCACGGTCGGGACTGGTTGTGGAGAGAGAAAGAGAGAGAAAGAGAGAGAAAAAGAGAGAAAAAGAGAGCAACACGCCAACAATTTTGATTTAAAGCTTTCGTGACTGCAGGGATTCATCTTCTTGGTTCTTTCGGTAAAGTCACGTAGAAGGGAAGTATAAAATAATAAAACATAATAAAATATTAATTTTATTATGTTTTATAAAAATTAAACATAATAAAATTAAAATTAATTTTATCATGTTTTATTTTTATTATTTTATTACTTCCCTTCTACGTGACTTTACCGAAAGAACCAAGAAGAACACGCCAACACTAAATACACAACAGGCGTCGTCAGGGTCGGCATCGAACTCACGACCTCCTTGCACAGCAGGCGAGAGAACATAGAGACAACATCTCGCCTTGTGAGCCGCACACTACACGGTGGACGTGCGTAACGGCTCTATCTGCCAAATCTGGCCACCACCACCACCGCCGCCGCCGCCGTCTCTCCCACGGCGGTAAATCACAGACAAGGCCCTCTCCGCGTGCCCTTTATTAATCCTCGCCGCGTCGGAAAGCGCCACTCTTCCTGCTCCCGAGGGCGCTCACCCCAGGACCGGACCTCTGAGCTCCGAGGCGCGAAACCCTCTCCATCCTCCGCCACCCCACGCGCTCGCTCTCCCAGGCCGCCCCTCGCACGCCCCCGTGATGGATGCTCCTCGGCGCGCGTCGCGTTAAGAACTCTTTAGAGAGGCGGATAAACGTGGGATCCGTGGGGTGTGTCGCGGGCGGTGCGGTGGGGGGGTCAGCAGAGATGGTGGGTCATTCCGTCTCCCCTCCCTCCCTCCCCTCCCACCCTCCATCCCCCCCTCCCTCCCCTCCCCTCCCTCCCACCCTCCCTCCTTCCTTCCCTCCCTCCCACCCTCCACCCCCCCTCCCTCCTCTCTCCTCCCTCCCCTTCCTCCCTCCTCTACCTCCCTCCCCTCCTCTACCTCCCTCCCCTCCCTCCCCTCCCCTCCTTCCCTCGCTGCCTCGCTCACTCCGTGTGGCGTGAGGATGGATCGGGCGGTGCCCGTGTGTGTTGGGGGGGGAGGGCAGGTGGGGGGGGGAGGCTGGTGGGGAAGGGGGGGGGTGTCCGCCCCCCCGCGGTTATTGATTATGGAATATGACGCGTCTGTGGCGGCTGCTTCATCACGGAGATGCGACGCTTCAGGGGTTATGCCCCCCCCCACTCACCCCCACAAACCCCACCGCACCCCCCCCCCNGCCGCTCTGCCTCCCGCGTCTCATTTTCATTTTTCTCTTGATTTATTTCGCTTAAAAATAAATAAATACGAGGTGGCCCCCGCTCGCTCACTCGTTCGCCCGTGGGCTAATATCGGAGGCGGTGGGCCTCTATTGCTGAACCTCTGGGTTCAAGCCCTGGGTCAGGGGTCTTTCTCTCTCTCTCTCTGTCTCTCAAGAACTCCATAACGGTCGTGCCGGGATACACCAGAATCGCTGCTGTCTCTGGATTGCATTCTCTGGGTCTAAGTGTCTCTGCGTCTCTCGCAGGGGGATTCACAGTGGCCGAGTCAGAGACACTGAACCGGTAGCGCTGAGACCTTGCGTTCAAGCCCGGAGTCTGAATCTGAAACTGTTTGTTATTTCCCCAGGTGAGCTCCATTGAGCTGCCTATACAGTAGCTCCGTTTCAGAAGCGACCGGGCCACAAATGGTAGCTCAACAAAATGGCGGCTTATCACGTGGACGTTCATCGCGGCCAAAAACCTACAGCTGATGTTTCTAAATGTGGAGGGAAAAACCGGCGAGAGAGACGTGTAAATTTCAATTATACAGGCATCAGGGTAGGGATCAAACCCACGATCTCTTGTATATCAGGCGAGATAGTTAACATCTCGCCACCGTGGCGCCCCTCTCGAGAAAGCCCCTCTAGTGAACGGTATTTGGCCTACTCTTCCACGCTGACGAGTACGTCTTGCAAGGGGTAGGAGTACCCACGCTTTACTTTGTTAAATAAATACAATAACCCTGTGAGCCGTGACTTTTGGGCAACCCCGTATAGAGTGCCACAGTATATTTATTGCACGGTATATCACACAACGTGAAAAGGTTGTCCGTTGTGCGTACACATATGCAGACTTGCTTAACTCCCCGTCTTGCAACGTTTACTCCGCTCTCAACTGCACCGGGAAATAAACATAACGAATAAAGAGCAATACATATGAATAAATAATATCCTGCGATGTCAAAATAGTTGAACACGTAGAGGCTTTCGCGACCAATATCAAATTGTGGATTTAACTCTCCAACACACCGGTGGGCTGAAGTAGTAGTACTGGGCTGTGTCGGGTGTTGGAGGGTTACGACGCATTTATACTTAAGCGATCTAACCCAAAAACTCTATTATGGATGTCAAAATAAACACGCGTTACCAGACGCCACTTTAAAAATGGTACGAATGAAAGTAAGCAAAGGTGGAAGATTTTATTGTGTTCGTAATATTTTCCGAGAGGAAGCCCGTAGATAGTTCGCCTTATGAATTTATTCAAAGTTCAAAGTTCATGTATTAGGTATAGCCCTGTGAGCCATTCGGCTATTGAATCGGGTGCAACCGAAACAAACAAAAAACAAAAACATGAACAAAAAAACATCTTTGATTGAATTTTGCGTTCAACCAAAACCAATATTTAACACTTGAGATTGAGAGGGGGTGGGGGGGGGACTCATGCGGCCTATAAAACGCATCTGGCAGTCCCGCCAGCATTAGTTCAAGCGAGTCGATGATGAGACACTAAATGTGAAAAACCCGGAGCGGAGATTGCTTTTCGTTGAGTCACAATCTGCCCAAAAAATTCACTCCGCCGTAGGCGTTGTGTTGCGGCCGATGGGATGGGTTAAACAAACAAACAAACACAAAAATACTACTTTTATTTATTACGTGGAAAGACAAATGTAAGAATGAGGAAGTTATTGGCTGCCGAGAGGGGTTGTTTCTTTAAAAAAAGATCAATCACCGCTTTTGCAAGTGTCAGAAAATGCCAACCAACCGATTCGGGTGAAATTGAAGTCACCATCGCACGGACTGCAACTCGCGGGTTTTGACTACGACGGCCGGTGCCGGGGAGATGGAGAATGGACCACCCCAAAGCTGTCCCTAGGGGTACGCAGAATCAGGACGACCGCCCTGGGCCCCGCGCCTGATGGTGGTGGGAGGGGTTGGGTGTGAGCCACTGTGAATTGCCCCGGGCCCAGCACCCCTTTCCTCCCGGCCAATTGACGGATACCCGAGGAACGAGAGGCCGTCTCTGGATCGCACGGTCGCCACGGCGGCGAGATCGTAATCGTGGAAACCGAGAGAACACATCTCGACGCGCCATCTCGACAAAGCAAGACCCCACGGAGGTTCTCCGCGTCGACGTCGGCGAGTCCCCGGGCTTACGACACCGACGAGAATGGACGAGGAAGAAGAACAGTGCACGTGCAACTTGACCTTGTAACCTTTACTTATTTATTAAAGGGGCGCCACGGTGGTGAGATGTTAACTACCTCGCCTGGTACAGAGGAGGTCGTGGGTTCGATCCTGACCCCGACCCTGACGCCTGCTGTATATTTGGAGTTTGCGGTGAGCCCACTTCGTGTGAGCTATCATTTGTGATAGCCAGGTCGCATCAGTGGAGCCTTACCTGGTGAAATAAAAATTAGAGTCACAGAGAGATGCTTCGCCTCTCACTCCACCACTGTGGGCAACAGCCACTTCGTTTCCGACCTAACATTATACTGTATATATAAAAAAACGGCTTCGTTTATCTCTATATATATTCATGTACGTTCGGAAAAAAAAACTGAGAAAAATAACCCGCGGAAACAGACTTTAACATTTCTCTTCTCTGTGATATTGATAACACTGGTCAACAAAAAAAAACATTTTTTTCTGGCCTGGACTTTTGCAGCTGTTTTAGACTAATTTCGGGGTGCTGATTCCAAATCTGATCTCAGATTTGCTCTATCACATCATTTTTATGCTATCGGCATACCCCATTTTAATTGATTTTACCCGAAATTAACTCTGTCACTTATGATTGCAAGTTGTTGCGAGTCAGTGACTGCTTTAGTGTTAAAATACGGTGCTGTATTTTAGGATAGTGTGTTTATAATATAATTTTATGTAGATACCCACATTTATTTAATGTTTCTTCTGCAGTTTTAATTGAAAATGCAATATTTGATATCTCAAAAACCTGATGCGATAGACAAAACTGTTGCCAAATTTGGAATCAGCACCCCAAAATCACCTTAAAACCGTTGGAATACCTTATGCCAGAAAAAGTGTGTTGACCAGTGCTAATCAATGAAAAGCGACTTCAAGCCACCACTCCACCTTCTTTGCAGGCCAGCAGCTGCTGTGTGACTAAAACTCTCACCCGTGAACACCGCCTTCTCCTCATCCTCCTCCTCCTCCCGCCTGGCAGGTTGCCGCTTTTAAAATACGAAATCCATAATCTAATTGGTGTACTCACAACCCCGGCCAAAGTCGCATCATTCAATAACTCCTCGCCGACAAATTACCGCTTCTTCTCGCCTACCGACCACAACAACAACAACTCATTTCGATTTTAAGCTTTCGTGACTGCAGGGATTCATCTTCTTGGTTCTTTCGGTAAAGTCACGTAGAAGGGAAGTAATAAAATAATAAAAATAAAACATAGTAAAATAATTCGTGAGAATTATTTTTATTATTTTATTACTTCCCTTCTACGTGACTTTACCGAAAGAGAAAATCATTCTCACGAATTATTTTATTATGTTTTATTTTTATTATTTTATTACTTCCCTTCTACGTGACTTTACCGAAAGAACCAAGAAGAACAACAACAACAACCCACACATCTCACACCCACCACCCCAACCGCTCCCACCGCCACCACCAAAGACAAAGATCCCCGTGTAGCCTGCGCTGTTAGCGAGTAGCGCCAATGAAGGCCGGCACGCCACACGAGGGAGTGGGGGGGTGGACCATAGCCAAGCCCGTCCTCCTTTGTCTCCCCAGTGGCGATGGTTTTGCACACCGCGCCAGGCACTCATTTGAGCATCTCAAGGGGCCTCGCTGGAGAGTCAGATCGCTGCGTCAAAGACCCCACGTCGACGCAGAAGACCCACGGCTGAGATCTCCACGCGAAGCCTCTGGGACCACGACTAACTGAACCGCATCCTCTGCACCAACTATGGCAGTAGCAGTAGCAGTTGATGCAGTTATACTATGACGATGACGATGATGAAGTCGATGATGATGACGATGATGATGATGATGACGATGATGATGACGACGATGATGATGATGATTATTACGACGACGATGATGATGATGATGATGGTGATGATCATGACAATGATGATGATGATGACGATGATGATGACGATGATGACGATAATTACGACAACGATAATGATGACGATGATGACGATGATGACGATGATGATAATTACGACGATGATGATGGCGATGTTGACGACGATGATGATGATGATGATAATGATGATGACGATTATGATGATAATGACGACGACGATGACGACGACGATGATGATGACGATAATAACGATGATAACGATAACGATGATGATGATAACGATGATTATGATGACTACGATGATGATGATGACGATGATGACGATGATAATGATGCACGAACGGGAAGTTACAAACTCTTCAGTCAGTGTGCGGAGACCGTGTCCACAACCAAGGACGTAACTTGTGTGACTAACAACGCAGACTCAATCCTTCACTCGCGAACAGGAAGGATGAGGCATCATCAGAGCGGCGACGATTCACCACACCACTACTCCTGACGCAATCATCTGACTCGGCCACACCGTTGGAAAACGACAGCTCGTTTTCTCATACAAAAAAATGGGAAGGCATATCTATCGATTTCAAAATGAGACCCATTGACTTACACAGGAAGATTCAAATGCAGACCCACGGTCTCACATAGATACCCACCGAGATCTAAAGACTCGGATACCAAAACACACGTTCGCATAGGCTTATGCATAGATTCTTTACGAAGGAGGCCTAATCAGATCGATTCACCATTCCACAACTCCTGGCGCAATCAGCTGGCTCGGCCACCTCAATGGAAAATCGCAGCTCGTTTGCTCAGCCAAAAGAATCAGAAGACACATCTCTAGATTCAAAATGAGACCCATTGACTCGCACATAAAGATTCGGATACAGAACCACGCTCTCACAGACAAACCCGCAAGAGATCTAAAGACTCAGATGCAGAACCACACATTCGCATCGGCTTACGCATAGATCTATAGAAAGGAGGCACCATGAGAGTGACACATCACATGACGTAATCGTCTGGCGCATTCACCGCCTCGATGTAGAATTACAAACTGTTGCTTTAAGATACAGGGTTTTGGGTTAGGCGTGTAAATATATATTCATATTTACGCGATGTAACCCAAAAATCCTGTATCATGGATGATATTGGTCGCAAAAGCCTGCTACGTCAAACTGTTTCTCTATACATCAAGAAGAACGTCAACAGCTGCACGCAGCATGGGGAATAAGACGAGGCTTTAAAACAACATGGGAGACAGGATCGGTGTGCTTTTGGTGGTGGTTGGTGGACGTTACTCTCATTGAAGCTCGGACGAAGAGAAAAATCAACCCGGTACCCCCATCACGCCCCGCGCCCTCTTGCAGATGTCGAGTCACTAAACCAGCGGTAAATATTTCATTGGAGTCGGCAGCGAAGATGTGTTACATTAATGCAGATAATTAGGGCTGGCAAGGGTAGGCGACATCGGCAGAGAGAGGAGGAGGAGGGCAGGAGGGCAGGAGGATTAAGGCAGGACGCAGACACACAGAGAGAGAGAGAGTGTAAGAGAGTGTAAGAGAGTTGTAGGGAGATACACAGACGTAAACAAAACGACAAAGATCTCCCGTATAGCCGTAACAGACTGTTGGAGTAAAGTGCAGTTAGTGAGCAGCACCTCTGAAAGCCGGCATGGAACGCGAGAGGGTGGGTGGCCATCACCACGCAGACCTCCTTTGTCTCCCTGATGGCGATGTTTACACACCGCACAGGTACTCATCTAAGGGCTGAGTCGACCTAGGCGGAGGCCCAGGACCGCTTCGGATAGTCGCTCCTGGCGTTGTTGGTGGTGACCGTGAGCGGAAATCGAACTCGGGTCTCTGCCGTGTTCGTAGCGCATCGCGCTTAACCGCTGCGTCGCCGCTCCGTACAGGCGCGCGCTCACGCATGCGGATGCAAAGGTGCAGACAGACGCAGATTGGAGACAAAATCCACGCGGCGCACGTAGGTGGAGGACGCAGAGAGACACGGGCACAGACACGGACGCACGCGGAATGTACACAGACACACAGAAGCCGCAGCCCCCTTCTAGCCTGAACAGACTGTTGGGGCAAGTGCTGTGAGCGAGCACCTATGAAGGCCGGCGCGGCACACGAGGGGGTGGTGGTCAGCACCACGCCCGGCCGCGTTTGACTCCCTTGGCGATGTTTACTCCTCGAGGCTGAGTCGACCTAGGGGAGGCCCAGGACCGGTTCAGATATTCGTCACTGGTGTTGGCCGTGAGCGGGAATTGAACCCGGGTCGCCGGGTTCATAGCACAGGGCGCTAACGCTGCACTACCGCTCCCCGCACACACAGACACATACACACAGATGACACAGATATCCCATATAGCCTCAATCGACTGTTGGGGCAAGTGCCGTTAGTGAGCACGTAAAGATGCCGGAAAGGCATACGAGGGATTGGTGGCCAGCTCGACGCCTTTTGTCTCCCCACTGCTGAGGTTGTATACACACTGCACCAGTTACTATTTTTTTCAAGCCTGAGTCGACGTAGGGGACGCCCAGCTCCGGTTCAGATATTCGTCACTGATGTTGGCCGTGAGTGGAAATCGATGTTGGGTCGCCGGGTTCGCCGCGCGGCGCGCTAACCACTACGCCGCCGTCTTTGTCTTGACACCCATTACAAGACAAAGGCAAAGATCCCCCGTATAGTCTGACAGAATGTTGGGGGCAAGTGCTGTTAGCGAGCACCCATGAAGGTCGGTACGTCACACGAATGGGTGGGTGGGCCAGCTCCACGCCCGGCCGTCTTTGTCTCCCCAGTGGCAATGTTTACACACCGTATCAGGAACTCATTTGAGGCTGAGCCGACCTCGGGGAAGCCCGGTACCGGTTCAAATAATCGTCACCGCTGCTGAGGCCGTGAGCGGGAATCGAACTGGGATGAACGGCTTCGTAGGGCAGTGCACTCACCGCTACACCGCCGCTCCCCGCCCTTTCCACACACGAAGACAAATATCCACCGTGCAGCCTTAACAGGCTGTTGGGGCGAGCGCTGTTAGCGAGCAGCACCAATGAAGACGGCGGGCACGCCACACACGCAGGGACAACGAGAGAGAGAAGGAGAGACTGACACACGCGCGGATTGCGACACGCAGAGAGGAGTCGGTAGGCGAATTCCGCTCTTTAGAGCATTTCCCTTCTCGTCTTAAAATCTCGGCGCGAGACAAGGAAGCGAAATTACAGATCGGCCGAAAATTGCTCATTTTCAGACTGGGTTGACCTAAGCGGAGCCCACACCCCTACCCCCACCCCCTACCCCCACTCCCCGCCTCCCTCCTCCAACCTCTGTCTGAAATTGGTCTCCGGTCAGCCGACGAAACGACGACCGCGATCCCACCGCCGTTGATAATTGACGAGCGGCAGACATCAATTAACAGGAGGCTGAGACGCACCGACACGGACGCGGCTTACGACCCCACCCCCTCGACCCCCAAATCAATCCGCAACAACAACAACAAATACAAGCACCCTCCCCCCACCACCACCAAGTCGCGGTTTTGGTGTGTAAGGTGTGCGCGCGCACGCAAAAATTTATCGCTTTTAAGAACCACGCGTTCCTTTCTCTCGCTCTTTCTCTCTCTCTCTTTCTGCAAAAGCAAAAAAGCAATAAAAAAGAGCGCAACATTTATTTTAAAATAAAAAATATAATTGCGTTTTTTTTCATTATGGAATAAATTGACAGGGGCCGTCGCCAAATGTCTAAGCAATCGGACGCTGCGAGTTGCAAAAGGCCTTCTCACATCTCACACTCTCTGTGGTTCTCTGTGGCAGTCGTTTCCGCCGCTAAAATAGAATTATAATAATAAATTCGCCAAAAATTAATGATCTATAATAGTGCAAATTTAAAGTTAAGTAAAAAAAGCACACGACGACTTTTGCAAATTTCAAATTAGCCCAAATACGCTTCGGTTTTACAGACATGCGGCCCTCCGAGAGACTTCACCAGAGCGAGCGAGCGAGAGAGAGCTAAAGAGAGTGAGAGAGTGCGAGAGCGAGGAGAGAGCTAGAGAGAGAAAGGGAGATTTTTGACTTTTAAACAACGTTTATTGCCGCCAGCAGCAACAGCACTGGAGGCGATTCCAATACGAAATACAGTCACCAGCAAACAAGTAACATTGTAAAAATTTGATAAACCATTTTGAGTCTTAATTGATTGTGTTCACGCAAACGGTGACTTTCAGACCGCTTTCCATTCTCTTTCTCTCCCCCTCTCCTCCGTTCCGAGCATAGATGATCTCGTCCATCTGAACAACCGCCAGTTGCTGTCCGTGGTGCTGACGTTAAGAAAAACACGCTACTTTTTTCAAAATTTCTTGCCGCGGTTTTCACACCTGATGATGATTGCTTGTGTTGCAATTTAAACGTCGTGAGAATTTAATAGTTTTATTTTTATTATTTTATTATTTCCCTTCTACGTGACTTTACCGAAAGCACAAAGAATATAAATAACAAACACTATAAATCCACGCGCTGTGGCGCTAAATACGCCGCGCACAACACGTAAGAAAAGTCACGTGGTGGTCATCGCGCACGCCACGGCGATGAGCGAGCACTTCAGAAGGTGAACACGAGGGTGCCGTCCACGCTGGTACAGAGAGGGGCTTGTCCGGCTCCTCAGCGTTCGAAGAAGACGCGCACATCACCGACATGTGTGTGGTACGTGTGCTCCAGCCGGAGCCGCGCCTTGAGCAGGCCCCTGAACACTGGAAGCACAGAGCAGCCGTCAGTGTCACATTGCAGCATCTTCCTCCTCGTTCTGTACACCGCCATCTTGTTAGCCAGGTAAGGCACGCATATACGAAGTTGCTGTTGTAAAAGGGCACCCCCGTTTCCTGAAGATGTCCCCCAAAAGGCAGAACATTGGTTTGAGCCGCTGGCAGTGTAAGTACTGGTGGGGCAGATCCTCCCTGGCACCGCAGGAAATGCACAAGTCTGTTACCCCTGGCGAGATTCGGCTGAGCCACACGGCCGATGGCAACGTGCAGTGTGCCAATCTCCACTGGAGGTCACCGCAGCGTTTGGCTACGGTAGACTTGTACATTTGCTTTCACTGGGGGCGGCCACAATGAGGGGAGAGAAATGGTCTCTCCATTTTGTGTCCGGTAAGTCAGCCAGGTCCCGGGAATGGAGCGCCTTTACACAGCGCGTGTACAGCGCTTTGCTTGGGGCGTTCTTCAGGGGCACGTTCCTGCAGCCTCGGAGCTTCAGTAGCTTTCCGGAGTCGATGTGGACAGGAGAAGCACCACTCCTGGAAGAAGGAGGGGGGGGCGTCACTTTCCCCTGGTGTCTCCAGCTTCAGGCTCAGCTCCTTCATGGCGTGGAGCAACATCCCGCAGCAGCTTCTCCCCGGCGAGCATGGAGCTGGCGATGTCAGCTGCGGTCTTCCACTTGTGCTGGTGGGCCTGCACGAGGTGGAAGACTGTCCGCAGCCCTGCTGATGTGAGGCGTAGAGGCAGGGTCCTCTCTCGTCTGATCCCCCGGAAGAGGCCGTTGAAGAACAAGGGCTCGTTCAGGAACTGCGCGAGGTCGTAGGGCGCGCATGTTCTGTCCAAGAGGCTCTGGTAATAACCTGGCAGCCTCGTGTAGTCGACCAGGCTCAGGTTCATCAGGAAGAGCTCCTTTCCGTACCCCAGGCACCCCCCTGCATTCCTCAGCAGGGTAGCTCCTCCCGGTCGTACAGCAGCCGCCTGACGGCCATGAGCCTGAATCTCGTGACCCTGGCGGCGACGTCCACCAGACCCTAGCCACCCTCGCCCACCGGCAGGCAGAGAACCCCGGCCTGAGCCAGTGCTTCCCATGCCAGACGAAGTGCGCGAGTGAGCGGTTGACTGGTGAGTAGCCGAGCAGGACGCTGGAGGGCATTGGTCTTTGCCACAGCACGGATGCTGCCAGGGTGTTAGCGACAAGCACTCGGCCCCTGAAGGACATCTGCAGAGCGAGACGTGCCCATGTCAGTAATTTCGCCTCGATTGTGTCCACCAGCTCTATCCAGTTGTTCAGAGCGACGTGTGGTTTCCCCAGGTAAACCCCCAGTACTTGACTCTGTCGTCCTGCTAACTGACTCTTCCTGGGAGGAGCACAGAGCAAACGCCGCCTCGCGACCCCAAACAGAGGGCCTCGCACTTGGCCCAGTTGACCCTGGCGGAGGAGGCCCTCTCGTACACTGCAACCTCCTGGCAGAGCGCAGAGACGTCATGTGTCGTTGAGCACGACGCACATGTCATCTGCGTAAGCGAGAGCCTGACGACCGCGTTCTCAGGTCCGGGACTTTGATGCCAGACAGATTTCGTCTGAGGTGGCGTAGCAGTGGCTCAATGGACGGGTGTACAGCAGCCCTGAAGGGGGCATCCTTCTGACCCCCCTCGTCCCAGGGAAAGGGGCGCCGAGCGCTGGTTTATTTCAAGAGTCTGGATGTGCCCCGTGTACAGGAGCTTGACGCTCGAGATGAAGGCCTGGCCAAAGCGAGTGACGTTAGGAGTTTGTCCAGGTACTCGTGGCTCACCCTGTCAAAGGCTTATCCTGATCCAAGAAGAGGAGGCCTAAGTCCATGTTGTGCGCCTCTGCAAGGGAGATTATGTATCTGACAGTCTCGATGTTGTCGTATATGCACCAGCCGGAGATGCATTACGACTGTTCCGGCAGAATCAGCTGACCCAGCACTGTCTTGAGACGGTTTGCCAGCACCTTGGAGAAGATTTTGTAGTCGGCGCACAAGAGGGACACGGGTCGGCAATTCTCAACGAGTCGCAGGTCCCAGAGAAAAGGGAGAGAGCGAGGGAAAGAGAGGAGTGAGGAGGAAAGCGAGAGAAAGCGAGAGAGTGAGAGAGCGAGAGCGAGAATATTGAGAGAAAGGGAGAGAGCGCGAGAAAGAGAGTGAGAGAGCGAGAGAGAGAGTGAGAGAGAGTGAGAGAGAGAATGAGCGATCAACAGAGCGCGCGAGAAGAGAGCGAAAGAGCGAGAAAGAGAGGAGGGAGAGCGTGAGAGCCAATTCTGCGACGGGGAAAAATCTCCCTCCGAGTGGTTGTTTTCGAGCGGCGTCAATTTGCTTCCTTTTGTATTCTTGGCGACGGTCTGAATCGAGACGAGCCGAAATGTTTTTTTTCCGCGCGGCAAAAATAATCTCTCGCCTTCCCCCCCCCCCACCTCATCTCCCGCACGAAAACCGACGCCGCATTTCTTAATACGCGGCACCTTAAACGTGGCGCGTTGATGCCCCCCCCCCACCTCCAGACCGACCCAGCCCCATCCCCCCGACTTCACAGCCCCGAAAGCACTCGCGAGGTTCATTGAGATGAATCCGCGAGCTCTCGAAACTCAAACCTCCCTCATCCTCCTCCTCCTCCTCCAATGCACCGCCACCCATTCTTCCGTCGTGAGCGCGCGCGCGTGAATAAGCAAATATTTGTCCGCTCTTCAACCGCCGCATTGATTGAATAATGTTGCTTTTATTTGCCACAGATGATTCTATTTTTCTTATCTGTCGCCCCACCCGCCCGCCCGCCCTCCCCATCCCGTCCTCCGACGGTCGTCCCATGCGGTGATGGTGCAGCGTTGGTAGGGCTTCGCTGCACCCAACCTCCTACTCCTCCTCCTAGCGCAATTCCCCTCCCGCCACCACTCCCGCCACCCTCCCCGCTCCTCCTCAATGCTCTCTATACATCATTATCTGCCATACTGTTCAAATCATTCTCTAGCCCCAAGCGTAAATCAAACATTAAAATGCTCAGGCGCCGGGGAAAGATTGAACTTCACCGGCGCAATAAAGAGATCACCATCTTTATCATTTATTGAGGCATTGAGATTTATTGTGCTTTGATGTGAGCTGTGTGGAGAGTTTATCATTTTTAAACAGCCTACGCGTGCATAGGGGCCACACTGCATTTTAGCTCCCGCCTTCTCTCTCCGCTTGCCCCCTCTCTCTCCCCTCTCCTCTCTCTCTCTCTCTCCTCTCCCTCCGGCTCACTCTCGCTGTCTCTCTCTGTCTGTCTGTCTCTTCATAAACGGCCAGTTTTCTCTTGCGATCATGCGAGCAGCTGAACTGCACGTAAACGTAATGCACACGAGCACTTAGGGCGAAGCATTTTTTCTCCACCTGCGTTTTCCGCGCCCCACGACGGGGAGAGAAAGGCGAGGCAGAGGAAAGGAAGAGGAGGGAAAAAATAATAATTCTCACGAAATAAAATCACGTTATTCGTTCACAATGATGATAGCCACTCTATATAGTTATTAAGTGAAAACAATTCTAACAACGATAAGAATTAATTCATACTAAAATGTGTGTTTTGGGGGGTTTGATCGCGTAATTATTAATGTGTCGTTAAACCCGCCACCACCCGACGCAGCCAATTGATAAAGGTTCGTCACGTAAACAAAACGTGCCACCACTTGCGTTGCAGAGGAAACCCACGACATTTGCAATTTGAGTGGCTGGTGACGTTTCGCCGGTAATTAACAGCGCAGCCTCATCAGGCGACAGACAAAATTGTGCGGTACAACTCCTCGTGTGGGTGATGTCGGTCGCGACAGCCGACGCGTTAAATGCATCCCAGCTAGGCAGAGGCACTCATTTTCTCCGGTTTCCTCGCACAGGGAATTTGCCCCAAAAATCGCGTTTTTTTGCCAGAATTGTCAAATCGCCTTTGTTTTTAATAATTATATTGGTCGCGGATGCCTCGGTGTCAAACGATAACTTAGACCCTTTGTCTCTCCGCTGCTGGATGAAGACTTCCCCCCCCCGGTTCTGTTCCGGGTGGTGACCACATTGTCGAGAGTTTTTAAGTGAAATTTGTGCATCGTCATCATCATCGTCATCATCATCGTCATCATCCCCATCATCATCGTCGTCATCATTATCGTCACCATTATCGTCATCGTCATCATCATCATCGTCATCATCGTCGTCGTCGTCATCATCACCATCATCGTCGTCGTCATCATCGTCATCCTCGTCATCATCATCATCGTCGTCGTCATATCGTCATCATCTCGTCACCACCATCATCATCGTTATTATCATCGTCGTCGTCATCACCATCATCATCGTCATCACCATCATCGTCTTCACCATCATCATCGTCACCATCATCGTCATATCATCATCGTCATGATCGTCGTCATCACCATCATCATCGTCATCATCATAGAATGTTTCTGGGTTAGGTCGCGTAAATATAAATGTGTTGTTAAACCCGCCACCTACTCACGTAAACAAAACATGCCATTTCGTTACGAGTTCAGCACACCGATGTGTTAGAGAGAAAATTCACTCACGTTCGCCGTATGAATGAATCTGTATGGCTAAAGATGTGCTTCTATTTAGGTGGCATCCATTTCTGCTCTGGCCCATGAACTACAATGGGAGGGAGTGACCTTCCCACTCACTCGACCGTGACACAGTTGGTCGCATGACAGGCAAGCCAACTTTTCGTTCTCAAGAACCCTGAATTCTATTTTGATTTAAACCCTGAATTCAGCAACAGAAAAATGAAGGTGAAACAGGAAAAATCTCGATGCAAAACAAGACCCGTTCCTTGGTGTTATGGCCACTACGATCTCGCCCTAAGCGAGGCGTGTGTGTGTGTGCGCGCGCACAGCAGATCTGAACTTTTTCGCAAAATAAATATATAAAAAATAGAACTTATCAAAGCTGCCCTCGCAATCGACTTGTCAGATGGGGCAGTGGTTGATCGTGCGCAGCTGCCAAACTGCGTACTTTTTTTTTCCCAGTTTAAACTTTAAACGCATTTTGATGGCAGGATGTGGAGTTTTATACCTTTATATATATAAAGTATCACCTCCTTCCACCCCGTTAACTTTGTCCAAACATCAAAGTTGCCCGAGTGTTGCACATGGATGTGGCAGGTGTGCCTGTGTGCGCGCGTGCGTGTGCTCGCTAACAGCACTTGGCCCAACAGTCTGTTAAGGCTATGCGGGAGGAGGGGGGGGGTTCTTTGTCTTTGTATAGGATGGGGAGCGGTGGCGCAGCGATTTCAGCACAGCTGCGCTAGGAACAACGGCGGGCCACCCGAGTTCGATTCCCGCTCACGGCCACCAACACCAATGATGATTCTCTGAGCCGGTCCCTGGGCTTGCCCTGCTGGGTCCACTCAGCCTCAAACATCGCCAATCGGGAGAGACAAAGGCGGCCGGGCGTGGCGCTGGTCGACACCCACTCCCTCGCGTGCCGTGCCGGCCTTCATAGGTGCTGCTCGCTAGCGGCACTTGTCCCAAACAGTCTGTTACGGCTATACGGGGGATCTTTGTCTGTGTTACGTATTTATGTAGGTTGCTTCAAAAAAATGTTAACACTTCCGAGAATTTGCAACAATACCACGAGGAATGCGCCTCCGAGCTCTGGAGACTACCTGGAGAAGATCCCAGGCACGCTTTGACAATGATGTCTGCTTTTTGAAGCTATTAACTTGTTTGTTTACCATTTCGATTTAAAGCTTTCGTGACTGCAGAGATTCATCTTCTTGGTTCTTTCGGTAAAGTCACGTAGAAGGGAAATAATAAAATAATAATAATAGTTTATTATGTTTTTTTATTATTTTATTATTTCCCTTCTACGTGACTTTACCGAAAGAACCAAGAATATGTGTTTACTATGTTACAGTGTAGTATAATCCGCTATTTTGCATTAAAACGATAATCCCATATGAGTGTTAAAACATGTTTTTAAACACCCTGTATAATGTCGGGCACTGAGGCGCAGTGATTCGTGTATCCCCCCCCCCCTGCAACGATTCGTACGACAATTTACAAAGAAACTGTTCTTCGGGAAAACTTTTCAAAGTGCCATTTTAATCAGACCCCCCATGACGTTAACCAGTGGAGTCTACAACACTCAACACTCACTCACGTTACACTCCCTCTCTCTACCGTGCCATGGAGAAGGGCCATTGACGACGTGTGGCGGGATATTTGCTGCTGTTGTTGTTGTTCTTCGTCTTTTGATTTGAACGTCAGCAGCTCCGATGAGCACTGTTGGCTACGTATGGTGCGAAAGAAGTTCAACATACATACAACACTCCTTTGTGTGCTTCACCAGCCCGAGTTTACAGGCCTCGATGTAACTTCCATAGGTCTCTATGGGTCTCTATGTAAGATCGATATGTATCTATGTAAGTCTATGGGTCTCTATGTAAGATCAATAGGTATCTATGTAAGTCTATGGGTTTCTATGTAAGATCGATAGGTATCTATGTAAGTCTATGGGTCTCTATGTAAGATCGATAGGTCCCTATGTAAGTCTATGGGTCTCTAAGTAAGATCGATAGGTATCTATGTAAGTCTATGGGTCTCTATATAAGATCGATATGTCTCTATGTAAGTCTATGGGTCTCTATGTAAGATCGATAAGTCTTTATGTAAGTCTATGGGTCTCTATGTAAGATCAATAGGTCCCTATGTAAGTCTATGGGTCTCTATGTAAGATCAATAGGTATCTATGTAAGTCTATGGGTTTCTATGTAAGATCGATAGGTATCTATGTAAGTCTATGGGTCTCTATGTAAGATCGATAGGTCCCTATGTAAGTCTATGGGTCTCTATGTAACTTTGATAGGTCTCTATGTAAGTCTATGGGTCTCTATGTCAGATCGATATGTATCTATGTAAGTATATGGGTTTCTATGTAAGATCGATAGGTATCTATGTAAGTCTATGGGTCTCTATGTAAGATCGATAGGTCCCTATGTAAGTATATGGGTCTCTATGTAACTTTGATAGGTCTCTATGTAAGTCTATGGGTCTCTATGTCAGATCGATATGTATCTATGTAAGTCTATGGGTTTCTATGTAAGATCGATAGGTATCTATGTAAGTCTATGGGTCTCTATGTAAGATCGATAGGTCCCTATGTAAGTCTATGGGTCTCTATGTAACTTTGATAGGTCTCTATGTAAGTCTATGGGTCTCTATATAAGATCGATAGGTATCTATGTAAGTCTACGGGTTACTACGTAAGATCGATAGGTATCTATGTAAGTCTACGAGTCTCTAGGTAAGTCTATGCGTCTCGCTGTATAAATCTACGGGTCTCTATGTAAATATACGTATGTCTATGTGTAAATCTACAGGTCTTTATACAACTACAAACTAAATTTCGATTTAAAGCTTTCGTGACTGCAGGGATTCATCTTCTTGGTTCTTTCGGTAAAGTCACGTAGAACGAAATTAATTAATTAATAAAGATAAAACATTATAAAAATTATTCTCACGATTCTGTCTCCTTGACAGACCTGTTCTTCACCTGAAGACGGCTACTTGCGTTGTGGCCGAAACGTCGTGAGAATTATTTGTATTATGTTTAATTTGTATTATTTTATTAATTTCTTTCTACGTGACTTTACCGAAAGAACAAGAAGATGAACTACAAACTAATTGTTTATTTTACCAGGTAAGGCCCACGGAGCTATGTAGATTTTTCCAGAAGCGACCTGGCCACAGATGAAAGCTCAACAGAGTGGGCTTACCACCATCATCACGCGGAAATGTACAGCAGACAAATCCTCCGGCACGCGTGATGTTCATTCTAAATGTGGAGGGAACAAAGCGGAGGCCCCACGCGACCACGGAAGAGAGACACGCAAACTCCAAATATACAGCAGGCGTCAAGGTCGGGATCGAACCCACGACCGCCTGTATACCAGCCGAGGTAATTAACATCTACGAGTCACCGTGATGATGAGAGAGAGAGAGACACGCAAACTCCATATACCGCAGGCGTCAGCGTCGGGATCAAACCCACGACCTCTTGTGTACCAGGCAAGGGAGTTAACATCTCCTAGCCACCGTGATGATAAGAGAAAGAGAGACATCATAAACTCCAAATATACAGCAGGTGTCAGCGTCGGGATCGAACCCACAACCTCCTGTGTACCAGGCGAGGGAGTTAACATCGCGGGAATCGAACTCTGGTCTCTTCCAGGTTCGTAGCACAGCGCGCGAACCCCTAAACTACCACTTACCACACGCACACACACGCACGCACACACACGCGCACACACGCGCGCACACACACACGCACACACACAGACGCGCGTACATACGGAATTTTCTTTAAGAGGTCAACTGAGCTTCAAATGCGACGTGTAGTAATCATCATCATCGCCACTCGGGAGACAAAGGCGGACGGGCATGCGTGGTGCTGGCCACTACCCCCCCCATCTCTCTCGGGTGCCGGCCTTCCTAGGTGCTGCTCGCTGACAGCACTTGCCCAACAGTCTGTTGAGGCTACACCGGGGAGGGGGGGCAGAGGATCTTTGTCTTTGTGATAAGCTCACGCGGTCTCTCCCAGTGGCCCAACGCTTGCGACCCATTTACCTCCAGGAGTTTATTCGCCGTGACTTTTGACAATGTCTCTTGGGGGGTGGCTGACTGCAAGGATGGAGAGGTCAGCAGGGGGGGGGGGGTGGGGGGGCTTGGTGCAGTCTGGCGGAGAGCAGGGAGAACGGGAGACTCGGGAGGACCCCTAAATAATTGATGGTGCACCTTGCAGCGTATTTCCCAGATTTGTAAACCCCCGCTAAGATTTAGCGATGCCCCAGATGTTGGCCGGTCCTGCCCTTTTGCCGCGTTCACAGGGGAGAATTTAAAACTGTATATTTACATAGAGTACATGTTCAATGTCTGTCACACACGCACACACACACGCAGACAGGCGTACAAAGATCGTCCGTGTAGCCTGCAAAGGTTGTTGGGGCAAGTGCTGTTAGCGAGTAGCATCAAGGTCGGCAAGGCGCACTAGGGAGTGGGTGGCCAGAGCCATGCCCGGCCGCCTTTGTCTCCCCAGTTGCGATGTTTACACATCGCATGAGGGAATTTAACTCGGGACGGCGCGGGTTCGTAGCGCAGCGCGCTAAACCGCGACACTACCGCTCCCCACAAACAAAAACACCACAGACACACACAGACACACACAGACACACACACATACAAAGAGCCCCTGTATAGCCTTAACAGACTGTTGGGGCAAGTGCTGTTAGCTAGCAGCACCTATGAAGGCCAGAACGGCACACGAGGGGTGGGTGACTCAGCACCAGCGCCCGACCGCCTTTGTCTCTCTCTCTCGTTGTGATATTTACACACCGCACCAGGTTTGAGGCTGAGTCGACCTAGGGAAGGCCCAGGATCGATTCAGATATGATCTAGTATATGCGCGCACACACACACAGAACCGCGTGCATTGTCACAGTACACCACGTCCAGCCGCCTTTGTCTCCCCAGTGGCGATGTTTTTACGCACAGCACCAGGTACTCATTTGAGGCTGAGTCGACCTAGGGAAGGCCCAGGACCGGTTCAGATAATCGTCACTGGTGTTTCCCGGGAGCGGGAATCGAATTCGGGTCGTCAGGTTTGTAGTGCAGCGCGCTAACCGCTACACTACCGCTACCGCTACACTAACCGCTACACTAAGACGAACACATGCAGACACACACACACAGACACACACAAAGACACCCACACAGACACACACAAAGACACACACACACTCGCCCGCACTTCGATCTCCGCCGTCAGAATCACACTTTTAAATGGCATAACTAACGACTCCATCGCGCCTCGCCTCTCTCGAATTCCACGCAGAGCGTTGCACATTTCAAGATTATTATTTTCATGTTTGTGTTGCCTGCTGCTACACGGAGTTGTATCGATGTTTCTGCTTTCTCGCTGCAGCGCACGCAGCTCTGGAGAGACGAGAAATCACGGGCGCCCAGGTGCCGATCGATTTGATTTTTTTTTATTCTTTCCAGGGCTCATTAGATAAATGCTGACACGCTGGGCTGATGTCTCTTTAAAGTTCGTGGACGGCGAAGAGGAGCTCGTGGAGAGAGCGAGAGGGAGCGAGCGAGAGGAGGGAGTGAGCGAGAGGAGAGGTGGGGGGGGGAGATGTGACTGTAGGGGCAAATGCTGTTAGCGAGCACCTATGAGTGCCGGCACGGCCCTCATGGGTGGCCAGCACCACGCCCGGCCGCCTTTGTCTCCCCAGTGGCAATTGTTACAAATCGTACTCGGTACTCATTTTGAGGCTGAGTCGACCTAGGGGAGGCCCAGGAACCGGTTCAAATAATCGTCACCGGTGTTGGCCGTGAGCGGGAATCGAACCCGGGTCGCCGGGTTCGTAGTGCTTCCCGCTAACCACTACACCACCGCTCCCCACACGATGGGAGACACACAGACAGAACAAAGACAAAGACTCCCCGTATAGCCTTAACATACTGTGGGGGCAAGTGCTGTTAGCGAGCACCTATAATGGCCATCACGGCACACGCAGACACACACAGCCACACACACAGACACACACAGCCACACGTAGAGACACACAACAACAACAACCGCCATTCGCAACTAAGTGGCGGTGACGTCACCACGACGCTTGTGCCAGGCCATGTGCACCTTGAGGCCACGTGAAGTGTCGAACGCCCGCTGGCAGGAGGTCACGGGGCAGACCCAGCAGGTGCCACGGGTCGACTAACCGAGATACCCGAGATGACACACACACAGACACACGCACACAGCGAGAGAGCCGTTTGTGTCCAGACGAGGCGTATGAGGGCGGAAAATCCAGCGAAACGCGTGCGACGCTCATTGACAACAACCAACGTCGCACCTTCGCTCACAGAGCGAATGTGCGGGAACGGCTAGGAAGAGACGACGGCGATGACGGCAAGAGCAAAAGCGAGATCAAGAGAGAGAGAGAGCGAGAGCGAGAGAATGAAAGAGTGAGAGAGTGAGCAAGAGAGCGAGAGAGCGAGCGAGGGTTACATGAACCCCGTTAAAAAAAAAATTACGAAATGATGAACGAAACAAAGTGCCGAATACACCGAGCATATTCTTGTTTCCACTGATCGTAAAAAAAGAGAGAGAACGAGAGAGAGAACCAGAGAGCGAGCGAGAGAGAGATAGAGAGCTGGCATGGGAGGGAAGCAGCTGGTGACGGTGAATATTGACCGACCACGTTAGCACTCAAGGGGGAGACGCCATAGACCACGTTCGCGAGCCCTAATGGCCACCCATCAATTTGAAACACCGCGGCTTCATTACGCAGCGCCTGCGTCCGTCCGCGCGTATTCCGTTCAAAACCCCAGCGGGGATCCCCACCCCTCCCTCGCTCCACTCCCCCACTATGCCCCCCCCACCACCCCACTTCCAATCCAGCTATATACTCACCCCCCCCTCCCCATAACTCCACCCTTGGCACCCACCCGCCTCTCTTAGGGCCCCCCACCCATTCCTCCGCACCATCCGAGCAACTGTGTAGTGTGCTGGTGACCTTGTTTAAAGGATTGGAGAGAGGGGGGGGGTCATACAAAAACAAACTCTGGCGGGGGCAGGGGAGGGGTGCGTCGTGACACAACGTTAAACAAACGTTTGGCAAACGTGAAGCGGAGTAGCGATGCTATCACGCGTTTGCCTGCGGTGGTGATGTGGCCTGAACGTCGGCTCTTCGCTACGAACCCACCTGCTGTTTTTGCCCAGAGCAAGGGGCGACTCTATTCCATGGCTTAATTTGTTTGCCATCGTTCTACATATTGCACCAACATTTTTTGTTTATTAAATGACGAAAATTATTTAAAGGGTGGTCCCACCCACCCAACCACTCACCCCCCATCTCCCCTCGTCTCATCTCCCATCACCAACCACCACTCACGACCTCCTCAACAACCCTCCTAGGAAGAAAATCACGGAATAGATTCGTCAATGACACTCACCGAGCGTGTGCGTGGGGCTTTAAAATAAAAATAAACAAATTATAAGGCGACGTTTCGGGCAATGGCCCCTTCTGCATAGCACACCACTGATAACCACAATTTTTGGGGGTGGAGTTCAAGCAAACCGAGGCCCGCTAATTCCACGCCAATGTGGAATTCCCAGCGAAATCCTCGACCCGTCGCTTTTGGCAGTCGCCACGTTGACGATTGGCTTTCCTCCCTCTCGCCTGCCCGTCTCGTGTCACCAAAAAAAAAGTGTCCCCAGCTCCTTTAAAAACAAAAAAATATATATTTTTGTGCCTGCGTTAAGTGGCCAATTAGGAATTACATTAACAACTGTCATTAGTAATAACGCGGCCGTGACTCCAATGAAGTGGACAAAGTGTGGACGCATTTTTTATTTATATATCCAGCCGGACGGTTCTTTATTTATTATTTATTGGCGCTAACGATGGGCATGTGGGACCCCCCCCCTCTCGCCGCACCCCCCCCCTCTCCATCAGCAGGGAAGGTGCATATCGATCAAGGTCATTGCCTTGATGCCCTCTTTTTTTTCTCCTGCAGCCCAAGAGCTCACGGCAATTGTTATCTGATCGGTGAGTGTTTACATCGAGGCACCTTCTGTCCCCCCAAAGTGCAGTCGCAGTGGCGGCGGGCCTGTGCGCGGGAGGCGAAGGATCGGAAATTCGCTCTCAGTCCGGTCGAGGAAAGGAACAAAAGATGAATTTGGGAAAAAAAAATTGGGGGGGGAGGGGGGGGAATTGGAGTTGTTTATGTTTTTGTTTTGCCAATTTTGCGTCCAGCCAAAAGTAAAAAAAAATATTTTTACTCGAACGCGAATTCAGCTGTGTGCAGTCCTGAGCCGGTGGAGGAAATTCCACATTTCTATGGCCGGGTCTGAGTTCATCCGCAGGACAACCGCTGTTAGCTTCCCGCCCGTGCAGAGTGGTTACTCGTTATTTATTGATCCTACAGCCTGAGTTACCCCCCCTCCACCACCGCCCTCCGTCTTGACAGAGTGCGTAAGTACCCACACTTTACCCCACCACACGTGGCCTGCCGATCAACCTGGACTAACTGTGGTGGTGGCAGTGGGTTGAACCCATGTGCACTGGCTGCTTGGGTCGACAGAGGATGGTGGGTGGAACTCATTGAGGTTCTTCAGCCACTTCTTCCACTGCCGCGTCGAGAAATCGACCGGCAAAACGTATGGATTGCAACGTGTCCGGTGTTTTGATCACTACATCCCCGACACTCTAGTGCAGTGGTGTTTAACTTTTACTGCAAGCCAACACCCCTTTGGTTCTCAATCGCAACATGTATATGTTAATAAGCATGCAGGGTTTCATGAAACAAAATAAGTTGGAGTTACGTGCCCGTGCGAAATTTGTGTTTTCGATTATTTACTTTCGAAGATAAATGTGGCCATGTCTTGCCCCCCCTCGACAAACCTGTTCTCCACCTGAGGACGGCTGCTTGCGTTGTGGCCGAAACGTCCTGAGAATTATTTTATTATGTTTTATTTTATTATTTTATTATTTCCATTCTACGTGACTTTACCGAAAGAACCAAGAAGATGAATCCCTGCAGTCACGAAAGCTTTAAATCGAATTTTATAATATTACTAATTAAATACATACACATCTGAACACGCTCTTTCATAACAACACTGCGTGGCCTTGAAATAAATACATAATAGGCGACGTTTGGGCTATGACCCTTCTTCAGAACAATGGGGCCTCTAGCAGCTGAAATCAATCCCGAGTCTGTGATTCTCTGTGTAACTCTGTGGATCTCGGTGTAAACCTACCGCGTCCCGATGCCACCCTATTGGTCTCCGTGTCGCTTTATAATCCTCTTATGTAACGTTCTCTATATATGCGTAAGACGACGTTCCGCGGAATGGCCCTTCTTCATAGCCATTGCCAACGAACCATCCGTCTTTGATATATTTTTTAAGGCCACACTGTTGTTGTTGTCGATGCTTTTGTTGTTGTTCTTGTTAATGTCGTTATTGTTACTGTTGTTGTTGCTGTTGTTTTTGTTGTTGCTGTTGTTCTTGTTAATGCTGTTGTTGTTGTTTCTGTTGTTGTTGCTGTTGTTTTTGTTGTTGCTGTTGTTCTTGTTAATGCTGTTGTTGTTTCTGTTGTTGTTGCTGTTGTCGTTGTTGTTGCTGTCGTTGTTGTTGCTATTGTTTTTATCGTCGTTGTTATCGTTATTGTTGTTGCTGTTGTTGTTGTTGTGCTGCTGTTGTTGTCGTCGTTGTTGTCGTTGTTGCTGTTGTTATTATTATTAACGAACGTGTTTGGCCCGCGTGCGAATGCACCATTGCTAACGCAGCAGCATCGCAAATGAAATAATTCGTGTATTAAGAATAATTATTGCTATATGTAAAAACATTATTTAAACTAGTTATGACATAGCTTGAACGCAGCGAAAAATATTTGGCGAGCACATTTATTTTTAATTTATTTGGCAGCAGCGGCAAGGATGACTTAGGCCGGCTCACCTCGCCACTGTCGATACATTGAAAACGTAATTTGTATCTGCAAGTGTTTCCTTAATTAAGACCTCTCTGAAAAAAAAATCTTGCCATTGATTGCGATCCATTAGGGTATCGATCCGCACGTCAAAAGAACGCTGCTCAGCTTTCTGTCAAATACAGCAGCAGCAGCAAGCAGGCAAGAAACACAGCAGCAGGAGAAGCAGCATCAGCAAGCAGTATGAGCAAGCAGCAGCAGCAGCAGAAGCAGCAGCAGCAAGCCAGCAAACAGCAGCAAGCAGCAGTAGAGACAGCAGCAAATAGCAGCAACAGTAGCAGCAAGCATCAGGAGCAATAGCCGTGGCAAGCAGTAGCAGCAGCAGCAGCATCATGAGCAGCAGTCAGCAGTAGCAAGCAGCAAGTTCCGTTGAGTCAGCAGAGTGCATTTCGATTCATGGCGCGTGCTTTGGTATTCATCGTGAGTCGTATACGTAACCCATGGGAGGCCGGGGTGGGGTGTGGTGGAGGATGTGTGACCATACTTCACCACGCTTGTTCAGCTTGGTGGGCGAAGGAGAGACGAGAGAGCATCGCCTACAGGATCAGTTTGGACATTCGGTCGGAGTCGCCATCGTGTTCGTAGCGCAGCGCGCTAACCGCTGCACCACCACCCCACCCCCCTCCTCATCCTGCAAAGACAAAGAGTCCCCGTATAGCCTTCAACAGACTGTAGGGGCAAGTGATGTTAGCAAGTAGCACCTATGAAGGTCGGCACAGCACACGAGCGGGTGAGTGGCAAATACCACGCCCGTCCACCTTTGTATCCCGAGTAGCGATGTTTACACACCGCACCAGGTTACTCATTTGAGTCTGAGTCGACCTAGGGAGGCCCAGGACCAGTTCAGCTAATCGCCACTGATGTTGGCCGTGAGTGGGAATCGAACCCGAGTCGCCGGGTTCATAGCCGCAGCGCGCTAACCACTTCACCACCGCTCCTCCCCCCGATCCCACACCAACCCTCCACCCCCAACTGCTTTTCCATCCTCCTGCCCGCCCGCCCCAAGACACCCCCCTCTCTCTTCACTAACCCTCTCCAATAATACATCTAATCCTTTGTGACTTAATAGGTCGCGCCACCACGTGAAGTGGTATTTATTGACCTTCACAGGGATTCGGGCTCAGGTGTATTATGGGGGTTTATGGCTGCCGCTGCCGCTGCCGCTGCTGCTGCACTCATAAGGAGGGGGCCATTTCCACTGTTTGTTGGGTTTAGAGGTCTGCTGGGGTCTCCGATTTAAGTCGGCGGGTGGGGTGGGGTGGGGGTGGCGGAGGGGTAAGCATGAGGCAGAAGGAGGTGCCACGGCTGGCGAGATGTTAACTACTTCGCCGGGTACACAGGAGGTCGTGACGCCGGTTGTATGTCTGGAGTTGCGTGGATCTCTACTCGTGGTCGCGTGGATTTTTCTCCGATTCTTACGGATTTTTTCCTCCCCTCCACATGTAGAAGCATGCGTGTGCCTCGTCTAGGTCGACTCAGCCTCAAATTAATACCCGGTGTGGTGTGTAGTAAACATCGCCCCAAAGGAGACAAAGGCGGCCGGTCGTGGTGCTGGCCACCTCAACCGCGCTCGTGTACCATTCCGGCCTTCATAGGTGCTCGCTAACAGCACTTGCCCCAACAGTCTGTTAAGGCTATATGGGGGATCTTTGTCTTTGTATGTGTGTGTGTCTGTGTGTGTGTGTGTAAGTGGTGTTTTTGTTTGTGGGGAGCGGTAGTGTCGCGGTTTAGCGTGCTGCGCTACGAACCCGCGCCGTCCCGAGTTCAATTCCCGAATATCCCAACCGGTCGACTCAGCCTCAAACGATTACCTGGTGCGGTGTGTAAAAACATCGCCACTGGGGAGACAAAGGCGGTCGGCCGTGGTACTGGCCACCCCAACCCCGCTCGGGTACCATTCCGGCCTTCAGAGGCGTTCACTCGCTGAACTTGTTTGCCCCAAAAGTCTGGTTAAAAAAAAACTATACGGAGCTCTGGGTTGTAGAAGGGGTTGGGGGGGGGGTCATCTTCTTGGTTCTTTCAGTAAAGTCACGTAGAAGGAAGTAATAAAATAATAAAATAAAACATAATAAAATTTCGATGTAAAGCTTTCGTGACTGCAGGGATTCATCTTCTTGGTTCTTTCGGTAAAGTCACGTAGAAGGGAAGTAATAAAATAATAAAAAATAAAACATAATAAAATACGATTCTCACGACGTTTCGGCCACAACGCAAGCAGCCGTCCTCAGGTCAAAACCAGGTCTGTCGAGGCGACAGCGTCTGAATGAAACAGCACCATGCTTGGAGCATATATTTAAGCTGGGTTGGAAGGGGAAGGGGGAAGGCGCCTTGACAAAATATTTTATTATGTTTTATTTTTATTATTTTATTACTTCCCTTCTACGTGACTTTACCGAAAGAACCAAGAAGATGAATCCTACAGTCACGAAAACTTTAAATCGAAATTTGGGGGGGGGGGGTGGATGATGGGGGCTGGAGGGGGTAGATGGGGGGGGGGGGATCTTTGCATTTGTCTTGTGCTCACACGTGAAGTTAATCTGACAGGGAGGGTGGGGGGGGGTACGGGCACCCAGACAGGAGGGAGTGCGCGCGGAGGCACCGGGTAGTCGAGTGAGGGGTTCACCGGGGCAGAAACTTCTCTACCTTGGACAGCGCCCACGGCAGTGCCCGGGGCGAGCCGAGCTTGGGAGGTTTCGGGTCGTCAGGATAGAGTGACTGGCAGCCTCGACGAACAATCCGACAATCACTACTCTCGTTCTCATCGTCGTCACCATCGTCAGTTTTTATTTTTCTTCATCTACTTTTCATCAGACACCTCTTTCAGCTGCAGCGACTGTTGCGTCCTCTAGCCACTCATCCGACCATCCATTCACTCAGCCACTCATCTAGCAACCTATTGGCCCATTCACACACTCATCAACTCACCCATCCACAATCACCATCATTTTGTCATATTCACTCACTCACCCATCCATCCACTCACCCATCCATCCACTCACCCGCTCATCTACCAACCTACTGGCCCATCCACTCACTCATCCACTCACCCATCCACCATCGCCATCCTATTGCCATATCCACTCACCCATTCCTCCACTCACCCACTGATCTACCAACCTATTGGCCCATCCACTCACTCATCCACTCACCCATCCACCACCACCACCACCACCATCCTAATTGACATATCCACTCACCCATCCACCCATCCACTCACCCACTCATCTACCAATCTATTGGCCCATCCACTCACTCATCCACTCACCCATCCACCATCACCACCACTATCCTAATTGCCATATCCACTCAACCATCCATCGACTCGCTCGCCCATACGTACACTCACCCACAAACCCATCCACTCACCCACCAAGCAAACCCAGACACTCACTCAATTATTCACTCACCCACCCACCCACGCACACACGCACCCATGCACACACCCACACACTCACACACCCACACACCCACCTACGCTCCTCCACCTCCCACCGGCCCCTCTCGAGGGCATGGCGAGGAGGTCTCTCGTCGAGAAGTAATGGCGACGAGCCGATCGATGGATAAGTCCATTTGAGCTCCGGGCTTTAGACGGCCACACACACGCACACACGCACGCCCGCTGTTGCTGCTGCGGATTTCCACCATCGCCCCAGCGCCATCACCACTGTCACCATCAACATCGTCACCATCACCCCCACCGCCATCACCATTATCGCCATCATCATTTTCACTGTCGTCACCATAACACCATCAACATAGTCACCATCATTCCCACGACCATCTCCGCTGTCACCATCACCCCCACCGCCATCACCATCGTCACCATCACTATCCACTGCCGTCATAATCATCATAATCAACAACATAACTCCAACACCATAAAGATCAAGTTTATGTATTAGGTATAGCCCTGTGAGCCATTCGGCTCTTGAATCGGGTGCAACCGCAACAAACAAAAAACTAAAACATGAACAAAAAACATCTTAAAGTGACTAAGTGCAAACAGAAAATAAAAAAAGACAGCAAAATATTGCAGAAAAAAATACCGTACACCAACGCTGTGTGCAAAAATCCCAGTGGGATGCAAGTCAAATAACAACAACAACCACAAGACAACTTAGATTAAGGCCATCAGTCTAACTCTGTACTACAACAAACAAACATGGCAAAACCAATACACTTTTCGAAATCACCAAAATAAAGCCATGAAAGATCGTCACCATCACCTTTTCACCATCACCACCACCACCACCATCAGCCTCCAACTGCACTACCCAACAACACCTGCTCACCCTACCCCCCACCCAGCCATCGTTGACACACATCGAAAGGGCTACATTCCTCACCGGAATAATTGGCAGCACCTTTTGGACGTGGTGCGCGGACCAGGGAGACAACTTTCCGGGCGAAACCGACAACCAGAAAGACCTCTGCAACAAGCGCCGTGCCACGCGCACGGAGCGAATCGATTTCCAAACGCGTTCGCATCACACGCGCGCGCGCGTGCGACACGCGGTCTCTCGCACAGCTCCCCCGATGTTCACGTGGGGACCATCGGGCTCGCAGGCTCCGTCAACTTCAAACTCACCAAACAGTAAACTTTTACTGGTAGAAACCTCCTGGTTACACCAGCCCACAGGGGATTATTGTGTCCGTCCGTCGTGCAGGGAGGGCCTGGGTGGGGAGGGAGGGGCTGGGTGGGGAGGGAGGGTGGGGAGGGGCTGGGTGTGGAGGGTGGGGCTGGGTGGGGAGGGGAGGGTGGGGAAGGGCTGGGTGGGGAGGGTGGGGCTGGATGGGTGGGGAGGGTGGGGAAGGGCTGGGTGGGGAGGGCTGGGTGGGAAGGGTGGGGAGGGGCTGGGTGGGGAGCGTGGGGCTGGGTGGGAGATGGGAGGGTGGGGCTGAGTGGGGAGGGCTGGTCACCCCGTGGTGCCCTTATAAAACTCAACGTTTAACCTACTCACGCCGGCTTGTGCCCGCCCTCACAGTCGGGCATATTTGCGGAATACACCACGCCGCCGTTGACCCTGGCCATTGACCGAGCAACCCAACGTTCCTACCAGCTCCCTCCGCAGGACAAGGTGTTTGAGCCCAGTGTTGAGTCACGGGCGGCCGCGACTTCAGATTCGAACCAGGGCTCCGGTGAGCGGCCAGGTTATGGGATTGAACTACACACCGCGTGCTAATTGTTTTTTTACCCTTTATCTGGCAACAAAACTGACACCTTTTTTTACAAGGAGTCATGTTTGCATAGACCACAATACCTGCAGTCATAATGCAAACAAAACTCTGATAATGTGCACTGTCCTTGAAGTTGATTGGTCCACACCCGAGACAGCTTTCCTTAGAGCCTAGTCTCACATGGGTTGGACCAGATGACGCCAAAAGGCGCACAACTCAGAGACAATGCACCATCAGAGTATGAGAGCTCTGGGTAAGCATTTACACCATTGGAACCAATTATCATATTTTTTACTGGAAAATGAGGTTCCAATGGTACACACCGCGTGTCAACAAACTCTCAAGAAGGCCGGAATTGTTAACGCGTGTTGTCTCGGAGGCGGTCGCAGGAACGATTTGACCACGCCTTGGTAAGCCGCTGCCACTGCTGCTGCAGCTCCCCTCTTTGGATGCTTGCGCGGTGCTTTTAGCGCCACAGCGCGTGGATTTGCAGCGTTAATTTTCACGTGTTTGTTGGTGACTTTTGTATTTCATATAGAAATCGCCTCCAGATAATGTTGCTGCTGGCGGCAGTGAAAGTTGTTTAAAAGTCAAAAGTCTTTGGATGCTTGCGTCTGCGATCGTCTGCCCGTCAAAACCGTCCTTCACCTCGTCTCTAACTCCCAAACCCGCTTCTGCTGTCCCATTCGGTCACAGTTCCTGTGATCACTGTTTCATAGCTTTTATGGCTTTATTTTGGTGATTTTCGAAAAGTTTTTCGGTTTGGCCATGTTTGTTTGTTGTAGTACAGAGTTAGACTGATGGCCTTAATCTAAGTTGTCTTGTGGTTGTTGTTGTTGTTTGACTTGCATCCCACTGGGATTTTTGCACACAGTGTTGGTGTACGATGCTTTTTCTGCAATATGTTGCTGTTTTTTCCTGGATTTTCTGTTTGCACTCAGTCACATAGTCACTTTAAGAAGTTTTCTTGTTCATGTTTTAGTTTTTTGTTTGTTGCGGTTGCACCCGATTCAAGAGCCGAATGGCTCACAGGGCTATACCTAATACATGAACTTGAAAATAAATAAATGAACTTACCTAGCATCCGTTTCACCTTACTCAGCGCCACGCCCGGCCGCCTTTGTCTCCATTTTTGGCGTACGTTTAATACACACCGCGACAGACGCTCATTCCGAGGCGACACGATGGGGAGCAGGGGCCGGAAAAACAAAAATAACAAGCAGAACCGGATTTCGTTGTTGTTGTTGCGAATTTGGTCAAAAAACAACAACCTTTTAACATTTCAAGAGCCGCAATGCACCGGTGCGGTGAATACGAGGCGGTGTTTGTCCTCGTTAAGATGATAACGCGTCACGAAGCAGTGGCTTAAAGAGGCCGCATGATCCCCTGACCTCGGGGGAGGCCCAGGACCGGTTCAGCAAATGACAATCGTCGCTGGCATCGTTGGCCGTGAGCGGGAATCCAGCTCGGGGTCGCGCCGGGTTCGTAGCGACGTGCCCCAATCCGCTACACTACCGCTCCCACTTGTGTAGAGTACAGAACAAGACAAAGACAAAGCCAAACACACACACAAACTCACACACCCACACACACAGCCAAACACACACACACACCCAAATACACACACACACCCAAACACACACACACACCCAAACACACACACCCAAACACACACACTCCCAAACACACACAAACACACACACACCCAAACACACACACACCCAAACACACACACACACCCAAACACACACACACACCCAAACACACACACCCAAACACACACACACACACACCCAAACACAAACACACACCCAAACACACACACACACACACCCAAACACACACACACACCCAAACACACACACACCCAAACACACACACACACACCCTAACACAAACACGCAAACACACACACACACACACCCAAACACACACAAACACACACACACACACAAACACACACCCAAACATACACACACACACCCAAACACACACCCAAACACACACACACACAAACACACACACACACACACACACCCAAACACACACACAATAACAACGCCCTGGACCGCAACTCGGCTCCAAACGAGCTCGCACCACCGCACCCGATTAGTGGGAGGCGAGCGACTCCCCCCCTCCCTCCCCCCTCCCTCCCCCCTCCCTCCCCCTCCCTCCCTCCCCCTCCCTCCTCCCTCCCCTCCCGCCCCCCTCCTCCCTCCTCCCTCCCCCCTCCCTCCTCCCCTCCCCCCTCCCTCCCCCTCCCTCCTCCCTCCCCTCCCCTCCCGCCCCCCTCCTCCCTCCTCCCTCCCCTCCCCTCCCGCCCCCTCCTCCCTCCTCCCTCCCCCTCCCTCCTCCCCTCCCCTCCCCCCTCCCTCCCCCTCCCTCCTTCTTTGCGGGGCAACTGAAGTTCGCGTCCCGCTGATGGGTAAAGGGCGGGCCGGGTGTGTTGCGCAGGGATGGAGGAGGGTGGTGGGTGGGGTGGGTGGTGGTGGTGGGGGGGCTAAGGGGAGGGAGTGGGGGGGGCGGTCGACCCCGAGACGGCATCAAAAATTCATGGGGGGGGAGGGGTGGGGCATTTGGAGAGCCGCAATGATTTTCTGTCGTTGTTGGTATTTATGTGGCTCAAGTATCACGCTCGTTGTTGTATTTTTTTTCTTCTCTTCTTATAACTCTCTCTCTCTCTCGCTCTCTCGCTCGCTCGCCCTCGCTGTGGCTATGCCTTGTCGAATGGCTGTACCTGTAGGTGATATTGATTTTATCATCGTCATTATCATCATTGGCATCATTGTTACCATCATCGTTACCATCATCGTCGTCGTCATCATAGTCGTCATCGTAAATGTCATCATTATTATCATCATCGTCATCATCATTGTCATCATCATCATCATCGTGATCATGATTGACATCATCATTGTCATCATCATTGTCATCATCAGCAACATTGTCATGATCATCATCATCATCGTAATCATTGTCATCATCATCGTCGTCATCATCGTCACAATCATCATCGTCGTTGTCGTAGTCTTCGGATCGTGAGCGTGAGAATTCGCATGAGTTGTTGTTGTTGGGGGTTTTCTTTTCACGATTCCATGCAAAGTGCTTACAAATGGCACGGCGAGTGAAAATTATATTACTGGCGGAGGAGGAGAATGGGGTTTTGAATCTGGAATAATACCCCGAGAAAAAATTACTGAACGACTATAACGAAAATGCAAGTGGAATTGCATAGCTTGGTAACTTGTACACACAGAGGTTTACAATGTACAGTATTCATTATGTTGGCTAGACACCAAACAAAGACTGCAGCATGCGCTTTCAGATGCGCTTCTGCGGCCGTCTGGAACGCTCTTCCTTCCCATACCAGGAAGCCGCTAGAGCTATGCACTTTGAAATCATACAGATTGAAAACTCATTTCTTTAGCAAGTGCTTTGTGTTTCGATTTAAAGCTTTCGTGACTGCAGGGATTCATCTTCTTGGTTCTTTCGGTAAAGTCACGTAGAAGGGAAGTAATAAAATAATAAAAATAAAACCAAGAAGAAGTGCTTTGTGTGTTTAGTTTGTTGTCCTACCCCCGCACCTCTGATTAGCGCGGTTGGCTGTGTACGGTGCGAAAGAAGTTCAACATACAATAGTTAACAACGCAATGCTGTCCACGGAAATTGAGTAATCAACTGCTGGACAAGGCTTCTCCGCGTCATGGTGGTCATGAAGGGATGTTATCGCACGTGCGCAGAAATTATTTCTCACCCTACGTAGCCATCCGTGCCAATCGGAGGTGCGGAGATTGGAACTCGGGTCACCGGCTTCGCAAGCACGGTGCGCTAACCACTGGTCCCACCGTTCCATCTCGGTCACAGCCGTTTGCTGAGACTAAGACTGCAACGGGGCAGTGTTTCCTGAAGCCGAATGTTCACAGCTGGTGTACGTCAGCGGCTATGTAAGGGACTTTGACAGAGGGAATGGAAGACGAGCTGGTCAAGTGTGGAACGACACATTTTGTCCCGACGTTTCTCCGGAGATTCGCCGGCATCATCAGCTGTTTCTCAGGCGCGATGCTGAGTTTTTTTTGGAACTCCTGCTGATGCTGGGTGTAATCCCCAACGAAACGTCGAACAAAACTGTCAAAATCCGTAATAGAGGTTTTTGTTGGGTTAGATCGCGTAAATATATAAATGTGTCATATTCTTGGTTATTGAACCAAGAATATGAATCCCTGCAGTCACGAAAGCTTTCAATCAAATATAAATGTGTCGTTAAACCCGCCACCACCCGACACAGCCAGTTAGCAAGGTTTGTCACGTAAACAGAATGTGGCCAATTTGTCACTAGTACAGCACTAACCGGTGTGTTGGAGAGCCAAGCCACAACATTTACAATCTGAGTTCGGACTTTTCGCCAGTGATTACAACCAGTTTCATCAGGCGACAGCCAGAGTTGCTCCTTCTCCTCCTCCGCCGGCTTTGGGGCCGTCCATAAATGACGTCACGCACCTGGGGGGAGTGGGGGGTCAGACATTTGTGACGATGTGTGACGAGGGGGCGGGGGTTGAGAAATGTGACGTCACATCAAAATGCGCAACTTTAAATAAATATAGACAACACGTTCTACTTAGTTAAATCGACTTTTTAATAAATGTTTTCTCCTACAACATTAGAAGTGCAGTACCACATTAAATACGCAATACAATGACAATAGTTTAAAGCGATTTGAAGCATGTTTTATTTTGGGGGGGGGGCAGAGCTTCGTGACGTCATATTTGAGGGGGGGTCTGACTTTTTGTGACGCCGTGTGACGAGGGGAGGGGGGGGTCAAAATCGTCCAAAATCACGTGACGTCATTTATGGACGGCCCCTTTGTGGAAAAAAAAAACACAAATGGATCGGCCCGATTCGTCCACGTGGCAAAATTTCGTTCGTTTGGCTCCGTCGGGTGTTGGAGGGTTACAATCATACAATGCATTGTACTCTACACGACGATGTCTAACAAGACAGACAGACTGGTGATGAAACATGCCCGATACGTCAAACGGCGACATCACGAACATTTAAAACAATCGTTACGCTCACCCGATGCGGTACGGCTCCATCTATTGCGTTGGTGAGTCGCCTGCATATTTTAATGGTCTTGTTTTTATTTGTGGTCAGTCACGAGTGCCCCTTGAAATGTGTCGGCCACACACATCGCGTATTTGTTGTTGTCATTCACCCCGCACCTCCGATTAGCACGGTTGGCTACGTACGGTGCGAAAGAAGTTCAAGATACACGCATACATAGCCTCACACAGAGACCAAGAGACTCACAGAAAGATCCATAGACTCACACAGATACCCATAGACTCACACAGAAACCCATAGACTCACACAAAGGCCCATAGACTCACACAGGGACCCATAGACTCATACAGAGACCCATAGACTCAAACAGACACCCATAGACTCACACAAAGACCCAAATCTCACACAGATACCACAGACTCACACAGAAACCCATAGACTCACACAGAGACCCATAGACTCACACAGAGACCCATAGACTCAAACAGACACCCATAGACTCACACAAAGACCCGTAGATTCACACAGATACCCATAGACTTACACAGAGGCCCATAGACTCACACAGAGACCCATAGACTCACACAGAGATCCATAGACTCACACAAAGACCCATAGACTCACACAGAAAAACATAGACTCACACAAAGACCCATAGACTCACACAGAGACCCTTAGACTCACACAGAGACCCATAGACTCAAACAGACACCCATAGACTCACACAAAGACCCAAATCTCACACAGATACCCACAGACTCACACAGAAACCCATAGACTCACACAGAAACCCATAGACTCACACAGAGACCCATAGACTCAAACAGACATCCATAGACTCACACAAAGACCCGTAGATTCACGCAGAGACGCATAGACTCACACAGAGACCCATAGACTCACACAGAGACCCATAGACTCACACAGAGACCCATAGACTCACACAAAGACCCATAGACTCACACAGAGACGCAGAAACTCACACAGAGACCCTTAGACTCACACAGAGACCCATAGACTCACACAGAGACCCATAGACTCACACAGAGACCCATAGACTCACACAGAGACCCATAGACTCACACAGAGACCCATAGACTCACACAGAGACCCATTAACTCACACAGAGACCCATAGACTCACACAGAAACCCATAGACTCACACAGGGACCCATAGACTCATACAGAAACCCATAGACTCACACAGAGACCCGTAGATTCACGCAGAGACGAATAGACTCACACATAAACCAATAGACTCAGAGACCCATAGACTCACACAAAGGCCCATATACTCACACAGAAACCCATATACACACACAGAGACCCATAGATTCACACAAAGACCCATAGACTCACACAGAAAAACATAGACTCACACAAAGACCCATAGACTCACACAGAGACCCTTAGACTCACACAGAGACCCATAGACTCAAACAGACACCCATAGACTCACACAAAGACCCAAATCTCACACAGATACCCACATACTCACACAGAAACCCATAGACTCACACAGAGACCCATAGACTCACACAGAGACCCATAGACTCACACAGAGACCCATAGACTCACACAAAGACCCATAGACTCACACAGAGACGCAGAGACTCACAGAGACCCTTAGACTCACACAGAGACCCATAGACTCACACAGAGACCCATAGACTCACACAGAGACCCATAGACTCACACAGAGACCCATAGACTCACACAGAGACCCATTAACTCACACAGAGACCCATAGACTCACACAGAAACCCATAGACTCACACAGGGACCCATAGACTCATACAGAAACCCATAGACTCACACAGAGACCCGTAGATTCACGCAGAGACGCATAGACTCACACATAAACCAATAGACTCAGAGACCCATAGACTCACACAAAGGCCCATATACTCACACATAAACCCATATACATACACAGAGACCCATAGACTCACACAGAGACCCATAGACTCACACAGAGACCTATAGTTTGTTGTCCTTCCCCCGCACCTCTGGCTACGTGCGGTGCGAAAGAAATTCAACACACATACATCCCGAAGGCAGGAAACCCCGACAAGCCACGCACCAGTGCAACGTGTCACGTGACGCCGACGAGTCACATGACGCTGACGACAACACCACCACCAAGCCCCCGCCCGTCAACTCCCGTCCAGCGGCACGCGTGACCGATTTTTTTTCCATTCCCCCGTAACTTTGCACGTGTCATCCGATTTGGCTTCGAGCCGCGCGTGCAATGAGTCGCGTCAATACAACGGCGACGGGGGCTTCTCTATGCCCCCGCGAGTGACACACAGCCCGTGAAGACGCTTGGGCTTATGGGAGGGGTCAAGTATCAACCCCTGAGCCCCATTAGTTTTGCTAAGTAATTGCAGCCGTTTAGTGGCTTCTTGTAAGCACGCCGTGCAGCGCACGTCGCTTTAACGATCGTGCAAGGGGGCTGTGTGGGGAGCGAGGGAGGCGACGGGGGGTGGGTGGGGGGCGTGGGGGGCAGGACGAGGACAACCAGAATCAGGATATTGATGGACACTGGAGGATGAATCCGATGCGCTATAAAGCTCTTCCTTCTATCATAGATGTCCGGAGTAAGGGGCGCGCGGATCATAAGGTTAGGACAAATATACAAAAAAAACCACGATAAGAGTGCTAAGTATGGGAAAGGTAAAGAAATCACTTTAAACAAATGTATTTAAATATAACTAAATTGTGCTTTATTTGACCAGCTATGGCTCACTGAGCTATTTAGCTTATTTTACAGAAGCGACCTGGCCACGAATGGTAACTCAACGAATGATTTAACTTAGTTGTTTTAATTATTTTATTCTATTTTTACCTACGTGACTATACCGAAATAACCTAAGAATATGAATCCTTGCAGTCACGAAAGCTTCAAATCTAGAATTAAAACCCTCTACGGGGAGGAATTCCACCTATAATTTTTTTACCTACGTGACTTTACCGAAACAACCTAAGAATATGAATCAACGAAGTTGGCTTGCCGCCGGGGACATTCATAGCGGCGAAATAGTCGCAATAATCTCGACGCCTGTTTCTAAATGTAGGGAGGGAGATGAGGTGGAGGAGGTCTGAGGAGGAAGACGGTGGGGGGGGGGTCAGGAAGAGGAGAATAATGAGGAAGGGAAGGAGGAAGAGGACTGCGGAGATTGTGGGGAGGGGAGATGAGGAACAGGAGGAGGGCACTGAGGAGTTGTAAGAGTGTAAGGAAGATGAGGGCAAGGAAGATGAGGGCAAGGGAGAGGAGGAAGATGAGGAGGTTGTGAGGGCAGGAGTTTGCTGCCAATGAGGATGTGTACCGGGAATTTGTTATTCGATTTTCATTTTGGCAACAACAACAACAAAAACCTTAAATATCGAGGCCCGTTACGTGAAGTTTCGGACAATCCGAAGAGTTGTGTTGTTGTTGTTGCTGTTGTTGTTGTTGCTGTTGAGGATTGAATCAGCAATCGTGATGCAGCAAGGGAGCGACGTCACTGCTTCTCCAGCCAACGGTGACGTCACGTCCACGCGATGGGTGACGTCACTTCTCTCGGCACGACGACGCGTTAATTAACGCAAAGGAAAATACGACCTCAAAAATGAGAAAATATTCCATTATACATATTTAAAAAAATGTTCCCCAAAGTCAAAATATTTTAAAACCGCACTCCTCTCTTACGTGTACATGTATGACTGATTTGTCAATCCACTGCTGCATGAAGGCCCGGGTGTTACGGGTTAAATGCGTGGTGGGTTCAGTGTGGGTGCCCCTACCTCGCCAGCACATCTGGCCAATGCGGTCCATAGAGAATGGTTCCGGCCACCACACCACACTCGTGCCCTTTTCCGGCCCTACATATATGCTCGCTAACAGCACTTGCCCCAGGAGGCCATGCGGCCTATATGGGGGATCTTTATCTTTGTGATTTGGAGTGGGGGGCGGTTAAAAAGAAAAAAAACCCACACACGCCCTGTCTACTTGTGGTACCAGATGGCGAAACTGCTGTGTGGTGTAAAAGATGCCATTAGGGGCGGGGGGGGGCACGGGCGGGGGAGGGGGAGGCGAGCGGCCGTCAGCTGATTACCCAGATGGTGAGGTCACCACCATCGCCCTCACCAAATCACCCGGAACGCACGCGGATCTCATCAGGGCCTCTCTCGGAGGCAGGCTAAGCCGCGTCGTGCCTGGCGGCTCGGGTGGGTGACCTTGCGCGCATTAAGGTCAAAGTCAGAGTCCACGTCCCGCTGAGCGAATGTGAACCGAGGCGTCGGTGCGCATCTCCCGTGAGGCCCCTCCAGCCAATTGTGGCATTCCACGTTGCTATGGCGGGGGTCGGTATGTCAAAGGTTAAGCACAAATCGGAGCACCCAAAGTAATATTCTCAGGTTTTTTTCGGTATTATTATTTATATTATTTTATTTTTTACCTACATGACTTTACCGAAAAAACGTAAGAATATGAATCCTTGCAGTCACGAAAGCTTCAAATCTAGAACCCAAAGTAATGGTGGGTGGGGCAAACCAGAAATTGACCTCGCAATCAGAAGATGGGAAGATTGCAAATTCGGTAGCGCGACCACGGGGAGAGAGACACCGCAAACTCCAAATATACAGCAGGCGTCAGGACCGGGATCGAACTCACGACCTCCTGTATACCAGGCGAGGTAGCTAACATTTCCTAGCTACCGTGACGATGATGAGAGAGACTCCGCAAACTCCAAATATACAGCAGTCGTCAGGATCGCTATCGAAACCACGACCTCATGCATAGCAGGCGAGGTAGTTAACATCTCCTGGCCGCCGTGGCGCCTACAATAACCGGGGTAGCCCACCGGATTCGAACCGCAAACGTCTGCAACAGGCGGCGAACGCGACCTTGGGCCACCTGCCACCGATCCCCACGATGTTTCTGCGTTCTCTCGTCGCAGGAGTCGGCGGCGGTGACCCCTTTGGATGGAGTCGGCCTTGCTCTGTGATTCTTTACTTGGTGACAATTGTTGACACATTTTGTTGTTGTCGCAGGAGTGATTTGCGAGGTGTGTGCCCGGATGAGCTCAACGACGGCGTTCGGGGAAAGGCCGTCAGATCTATCCGCGAAAGCCACGTTTTTTTTCCCCTCTCCGTTTAATTACCGGCACGCTGTTCCATTACTGGCACATTCTCGCGACATCATGCGCGCACGCCGGGCCCAAGCAAGAACATCTGCTGGATCGTGTCGTGGCGGGACAACTAAAGTGAGCTCATATCCTTGACGCAGGGACCTACCGTTGAGCTAATCTGTCCACTGACCATTGATTGGGTCATTTACAAAATGTGCCTGCCGTTCTGCCGCTGTGGGAGTGGGCATCCGCATAGGACCTCATTAAAATCCGAATTAGCCTGATCTCGCTTTAGCTATTAAAGGGCGCAAGTGAGAATTTGACCATCACTTACAGCTGCGGCTGAAATCCCTCCCTTCTGCCAGCCGCTAAGAGGAAATTGGTGAAGGTTATGACGGTGACGATTGATCCTGTCATGGCAGTTCTGCGTTCCCGAATCCAGACCTCCCGAGAAAGCCCGGCCAAACAGAGGTGATGTTGCAATTAGGGCGAGGCCATTTCAACTTGACCTACACCGTTGCTTTATTGACCTGGTCAAGGCATACGACAGCATCAAGGGCCCCGGGTTTTGTGTTATTCTTCATGCTTTTTGGGGGACCCTGACTCCTCTGGGTCACGATCATGTACGACCTTTATGATGGCAGGTAGCCTCGGGTAAATTTGCATTGTGCCGGGTGTCAGAGCCATGCCCCGTTCACCTTGGCGTGCGACGAGGATGTCCTCTGGCTCCTGCGCTATTTGACATTATTTTTGACCGCATTGTTTGAAGCGCTTCCCATGGCTGTACCGGAGGAATTTCCATCTGGCACATATACAATGGGAGGCTGATCGATGCCCGGTTGCCGTCAAGGGATGGCTCCCTACTGGTCAACCATGTTATGTATGCTGATGATCTGGTAATTGCTGCTCACTCTGAGAAGGAGTTATGGACCCTATTACTTCCGACTCTGTCTCTAGAGACAGAGAATGGGGTAATAGGGTAATACCTCCACAAATATTTGAAAGATCTGGACACAGTCCCATCAATGAGCTCCTCCAGTAAGCGATGTTGCGTTGGCTGGTCTCGTAGCCCACATGCCCAGCCACCGCATGCCCAAGCGGGCTCCGTTTGGCTGGATAGAGGGGGCTAAACGGGCGCTGCAAGGGCTGGAGAAGAGACGGGCTGGTGTGTGTGTGTATGTGCACGAGTAAGAGTGTGTGAGTGAGTCATCGTGGTCTGTGTGTGTGGGGGGGGGGGGNCNTTAGCGTGCCGCGCTATGAATCCGGTAACCGAGTTCGGTGACTCGAGTTCGATTCCCTAGGTCGAATAGTGTGATGGGTAAACATCAAACACTCGGGAGACAAAGACGGCCGGGCATGGTACGAAGCCAAACCCCCCGTCCCCCCTCACCTCCCCTCGTATGCCATGCCGCCTTCATCTGTGCACGCGAACAACACTTGCCCAAAGAGCCTGTTTAAAGCGATACGGTGGATCTTTGTTTTGGTTGTGAGTGGTCGAGTGATTGCGATTCGTGGGGCCACGGGCTCGAGAGAGAGAAAGTCTTGAGCCGCTGTGCCCCAGGAGGATTCGGAGCTGCGCGCCCTTCGTGCCGGCGGTGTCGAGATCGGTCTCTGAACACGGGGGGCTCGTGAAGGATGCCGCCGCTGCCGCTGCTGCTGCGGCTGGGAGGGTTGTTGGCAGCTGTCCTCCAGCAACAACGCGGGGCATCGGGCGGATAAAGCACAGCGAGGTGGCACAGTTGGGCAGCAACATGTGGTGGTGATGGCGGTGGTGGTGGTGCATCTGCCGGTCACCTCAGTCAGTCAACCCACGCCACCTGCGTCTCTCCCGTGCGCGACTTCCCACACTTCAATTTGCGTCGTGGTGCACCTAACCTGGCACAGGCGCAATGCGGTGATGTCACCGCCACTTAGTGGCGACTATCGCTGCTGCTGTTGTTGTCTGTTGTCGCCTGTCAAGCCTGATTAGGCTGTTCACTAACAGCTGCATTTGGCCTACTCTTCCACACTGGCCAGACGTATTGGAGGAGGGTAGGGGTACGCACACTTTATCCCACCACACATTTAACCCATTACACCTGGGCCTGTCCTTTAATCTTCTGTCAGCGAGCCTCCGCGACCCTTCAGGTGGACGCGGGGTGCACCTAGCCTGGCACAAATGCCGCTGTGGCGTTGCCACCGCTTAGTGGCGAATGACAGCTCTTCTAAACGTTGCGTGTCGAGGGCTGATCGGTGGGCGCAGTGGTTAGCACACCGCGCAGTTTCGATTCCCGGCCTACGAATAAAAAAAAATTAGCGTGCGATTACCTAAACCGGACCTGGGCCTCCCCCTAGGTCGACTCGGCCGTAAACGAGTAGCTGTGCAAACACGAGGCGCATGGTGAGACAAAGACGCCCGCGCGGAATTCGAATTGCCACACCAACTCCCTCCGCTGTGCCGACCTTCATAGGCGCTCACTGACAGCGCTTGGTCGCCAAGAAGTAAATTAACGCTCATACGGGGAGGGCGGGTTTAGGGGGGCCGGGGGGGCTTTGTCTTTGCGGGCAACGCAACAGAGCGCACGCACGCGCGCGCGTACACACGTGGGCGCACGCACGCGCGCGTGTGCACACGTGGGCGCACGCACGCGCGCGCGTGTGCACGTGTGCGTGCGCGTGCGTGCGCGTGCGCGTGCGTACGTGCGTGCGCGTGTTCTCTGCCGCTGCTGTGAGCGATGTTCCGACAGAGCGTCCGAGGCAGAGGCGCAGGTGCTCGCGAGGGCGATTCGCTCTCACGGCCGCCAAACGGCCTCGACGATTGTCAGAGGGCGCTCCCTTAAGTCCTCTCACCGAGGTCGACGCAGTCTCAAATCGAGCACCTTGGTGCGATGTGTGACCATCGCCGCTCGGGAGACAAAGGCGACCGGGCGTGGTTCCTACCCCCCTCCCTCTCAGCCCGCCTTTCATGTGCCGTGCCGGCCTTCGTAGGTGCCCGCGGCACTTATCCCCTTCCCTTCCCTTCACAACAGTCTGTTACAGGCTATACGGGGGATCTTTGTCTTTGTGCGCGCGTGTGTCGCCTCGTCTGCTGGCCGCTGCTAATTTCTGCCCGAGCGATAATTAGATAAGGACACCACCTCCCCATGCCCCCCACACTCCCCCACCCCACGCGCTCCTCCGCGCCCCGCCAGTGATTGCTCCCACGCTGCTTGATGAATTGATGCCCTTCCCTGCTTAATTTACTACCCGCCTTGTTTGTGAGCACAGGACCTGTGCGTGTGAGCGAGAGAGCGGGAAAGAGAGAGCGAGAGAGAGAGGGAGGGAGAGGTAGGGGGGTGCGAGAGAGGCGTTCCAGGGAATTTGCGTGCGACAAAATTGCACTCAACCTCAACGTTCCTCGGTGTTGGTCGAATCTCGCAAGCTTTAGCAGGCGTGGGGTCCAGCCTGGTTTGTGCTTGGATTGGGTGGGTGGATGGGTGGGTGGGTGGATGGATGGGTTGGTATGTGGGTAGGTGGTTGGGTGGATGGGTGGGTGGTGGATGGGTTGATGGATGAGTGGTTTGGTGGGTAGACGGTTGGGTAGGTAGTTGAGTAGATGACTGGGTGGATGGGTGGGTGGGTGGATGGATGGTTGGGTGGATGGGTGGGTGGCTGACTGGATGGGTGGATGGGTGGGAAGATGGAGGGATGGGTGGGTGAGTGGGTAGGTGGTTGGGTAGGTGGGTGGGTGGATAAGTGAATGGATGGGTAGGCGGTTGGGTAGGTAGTTGGGTGGATGGGTGGGTGGATGGATGGGTTGGTATGTGGGTAGGTGGTTGGGTGGATGGGTGGGTGGGTGGATGGATGGGTTGGTGGATGGATGAGTGGTTTGGTGGGTAGACGGTTGGGTAGGTAGTTGATTAGATTATTGGGTGGATGGGTGGGTGGGTGTATGGTGGTTGGGTGGATGGGTGGCTGAATGGATGGGTGGATGGGTGGGAAGATGGGGGGATGGGTGGGTGGGTAGGTGGTTGGGTAGGTGGGTGGGTGGATAAGTGAATGGGTGGGTAGGCGGTTGGGTAGGTAGTTGGGTGGATGGGTGGGTGGGTGGATGGATTGGTTTGTTAGATGGGTGGGTGGATGGGTGGGTGGGTAGGAAGTTGGGTCGGTGGATGGGTGGGCAGGGGAATGGATGGGTGAATAGGTGGGAGGATGGGTGGATGGGTGGATGGATGGGTGGATGGGTAGTTGGGTAGATGGATGGGTGACCGCCACGCACACAAAGACACAGGCGTGCTATCGGCGTTGCGGGCAGGTGAAGTCTAGTCAAATATCACTCCCCCGCACACACAACGCACGGGGAGTCCTATTTAGCAGTGGAATGACAAGACGGCCTGTATAACGACTATAATAGTTTTACTTTGTCCTATCAACCCACTGAAATTACGAATCACACTCAAATAAATGCACCGTGGATGTTTTTTGTTGTTGTTGGACGGGACGTTAGCCCAAGAATACAGCCAGGAGATGTCAGAACAGACATGGATTCTTAAATCTAATCATGCGGAGAGCTCTGAGTATTTACATATCGGCAGATATATTTAACACGTAGGCTTTCACGACCAATATTATTCATAATCAACGTTTTCAAATTGTAAATGTTGGGGTTTCACGCTTCAACACACCGGTGGGCTAAAGCAGTGAACTATTTGTCGTTTGTCAACGTGACACTTTTTTACTGATTGGCCGTGTCGGGTGGTGGAGGGTTACGACACATTTATAAATAACGCGATCTAAACCCAAAAACGTTGATTATGAGATATATTCAAGTCTGCTTTGAAACCCCATCTCTTTAAAGTGGCCTTCCCTCGTGAGTTTGTTCGGGTACACATTATTATATTTTTGTTTCCTGGGTTTCATGCATTGTGCATTGGGGTCCTCGGATAGAATGTGCATTATACATTTGAATTATTCTTATTACTCCACTCGACGAGTTTCTGTGCCGAGGCTCACTCCCTCTGATATGCGCCTGGTTCCTTTCCACCCCTGTCGTCAACGGTGTTGACCAAAGTTCCAACGTGGCAGGACCCTCTCGACGAGCGGTCTCGAGACTCAGGTGAAGCTTTCACGGGGAGGGGGAGGAGGAGGAGGGGAGGGCGGACAAATAATCGTGGTAATAATACGTAGCGGCACATGTGCAAACGATCCATTGACAACAGCATCAACAACAACCTTGCACTTCACGCTAACGAGTTTGAGCATAGTTTACACAATGTCCCTCGGCACCCACGTCCCCAATGAGTTGGCAATATGAAGCCACGCAGTAGCAGATTGCAAAACGTTGTCACAAAGGCGCTGTAATCACGCACACCCCGTCCCCCACCGTCTCCCACACACACAAAAACATCGCCTTGCGGGTGCAATCTCCGATGCGCGCAGGGGATTTAATTTCAGCCGCGTCTGAGCAGTGGCTCGGTCATCGCGGGCAAATATCTCGAGGTCCTGCACGCCACACTCGGGCGAGAGGGCCCCGCGTGTGGATGTCAGTCAGGTGCCAGCCACTTACTCTCACGTTGACCAGCGCCTTGGGAACATATATTGTATGTACGGCAGTTCTAAAGAAATGGGTCTCTCCGTGGGAGTCTATGGGTCTCTGTGTGAGTCTATGGGTCTCTGTGTGAGTCTATGGGTCTCTGTGTGAGTCTATGGGTCTCTGTGTGAGTCTATGGATCTCTGTGTGAGTCTATAGATCTCTGTGTGAGTCTAAGGGTCTCTGTGTGAGCGTATGGGTCTCTGTGTGAGTCTATGGGTCTCTGTGTGAGTCTGTGGGTCTCTGTGTGAGTCTATGGATCTCTGTGTGAGTCTATGGGTCTCTGTGTGAGTCTATGGATCTCTGTGTGAGTCTTTGGGTCTCTGTGTGAGTCATTGGATCTCTTTGTGAGTCTTTGGGTCTCTGTGTGAGTCATTGGATCTCTTTGTGAGTCCAGTATATAGGTCTCTGTGTGAGTCTGTGGGTCTCTGTGTGAGTCTATGGCTCTCTGTGTTAGCTTATGGGTCTCTGTGTGAGTCTATGGGTCTCTGTGTGAGTCTTTGGGTCTCTGTGTGAGTCATTGGATCTCTTTGTGAGTCCAGTATATAGGTCTCTGTGTGAGTCTGTGGGTCTCTGTGTGAGTCTATGGGTCTCTGTGTGAGTCTAAGGGTCTCTGTGTGAGTCTATGGGTCTCTGTGTGAGTCTATGGGTCTCTGTGTGAGTCTATGGATCTATGTGTGAGTATGTGGGTCTATGTGCGAGTCTATAGGTCTCTGTGTGAGTCTATGGATCTATGTGTGAGCATGTGAGTCTTTGTGCGAGTCTATGTGTCTCTGTGTGAGTCTATGGGTCACTGTGTGAGTCTATGGATCTATGTGTGAGTCTAAGGGTCTCTGTGTGAGTCTATGGGTCTCTGTGTGAGTCTTTGGGTCTCTGTGTGAGTCATTGGATCTCTTTGTGAGTCCAGTATATAGGTCTCTGTGTGAGTCTATGGGTCTACGTGTGAGTCTATGGGTCTCTGTGTTAGCTTATGGGTCTCTGTGTGAGTCTATGGGTCTCTGTGTGAGTCTATGGATCTATGTGTGAGCATGTGGGTCTCTGTGCGCGTCTATGTGTGTATGTTGAACTTCTTTCGCGAGCGTACGTAGCCAGCCGTGCTAATCGGAGGTGCGGGAGGCGGGCGGGGAAGGACAACGAACTGAACACAAAAAGCAGTTCTAAAGAAGTGAGTTTTCAATCTCGATTTAAAATCTCGATATCCAGGGAGGTCACTGACCCGAGGATTGTGGTGATGGCTCGGCTGCGTTACGCGGTAGCCGGGCAGCAGTTTGGGAGGGAGGAGGGGGAAGGGGAGAGTTTGCAGGCACGGTGGTGATGGGGTGGAGCTGACGACGGTGATTGGGTGACGGTGGTGATGATTGTGATGCAGCAATGGGGTTATGGTCATGTTGGGCGACGCCGGTGGTGGTGGCGATAATAGCGGTGAGTTGACGCTGACGATGATAGTGGTGATGGTGGTGGCAGTGACGATGCCGACTCGCTTGATTTGCAAGGTTGGCCACGACTGCAACTTTACCTTCTACACCGATTTTTCAGGAAGTGGGGGTTGTGGTGGTGGGGCAGTGGGGGGGATGGGGTAGTGGGGGGGGGGTTGTAGGTGGGGGTCCGTCTCTTCTCCGTGGCACACCACTGCCAGCCCACCGCACCCCGTTTCACCGCTGACAGATGGCTCCCTTCAAGGGGGCATCCACACGCACCCGGGCGGGAGCGGGGCGGGGGGGGCTCCGAGCCGCCGCTTGTATTTAACCCCTTCTCTGGGCTCTCTCTTAGTGAGAAGGGGACCGGAGTCAGTCGGAGTCACACCAGAGGCTTCGTTTCAGCCGGAGCTGTCCGGGGCTGATCTGTTAAAATGAAAAAATCCCGCTCCCCCACAAAGTTGTTGGAGGAAGCTTCTTCAAAGCACTCAGTGATGCGACTTTTTGATGAAGTCCTCAGGCCACGTGGCAGCTGGACGTGGGTGTGCGAAACGTCGGACATCATGGGTGCGGTGCGACCCGAAAACACAGCAGCAGCAGCAGCCGTGACAATCCAGGTGGTTAAAAGTCCACCTCCATCATTTCCATTCTGCCTCTCCTCCCCACCGACCCCCCCCCCGCCGCCCCGCTCCAAATGCTACCCCCACACAGATACCTCCAAGCCCACCTTTTATCCTACGGCCTGACGATTCTGACAATTTAATTTGCTGCCATTATTGCTCATTGGGATCAGAGACCAGAGACGGGGGGACGGTAGGAATGGTCATTACCGCGCGATGAAAAGCGAGTGGCCCGCGCGCACGCGTGCGTGTGTGTGCACGTGCGCGTGTGTGTGTGCGTGTGTGTGTGTGCGTGTGTGTGTGTGTGTGGGTGTGTGTGTGCACGTGTGTGTGTGCACGTGTGTGTGTGTGCACGTGTGTGTGTGTGTGCTCAATGTGTGTGTGTGCACGTGTGTGTGTGTGTACACGTGTGTGTGTGCACGTGCGTGTGTGTGTGCGTGTGCGTGTGTGCGTGTGTGTGCGTGTGTGTGCACGTGTGTGTGTGCACGTGTGTGTGTGCGTGTGTGTGTGTGTGCGTGTGTGTGCGTGCGTGTGCGTGTGCGTGTGTGCGTGTGTGTGTGTGTGCGTGTGTGTGTGTGCACGTGCGTGTGTGTGCGTGTGTGTGTGTGTGTGTNTGTGTGTGTGTGCGTGTGTGTGTGCACGTGCGTGCGTGTGTGTGCACGTGCGTGTGTGCGTGTGTGTGTGTGTGCGTGTGTGTGTGCGTGTGTGTGTGTGCGTGTGTGTGTGTGCACGTGCGTGTGTGTGTGTGCACGTGTGTGTGTGTGTGCACGTGCGTGTGTGCGTGTGTGTGTGTGTGCGTGTGTGTGTGCGTGTGTGTGTGCACGTGCGTGTGTGTGCGTGTGTGTGTGTGTGTNGACGTGTGTGTGTGTGCACGTGTGTGTGTGTGCACGTCCGTGTGTGTGCACGTGCGTGTGTGTGCGTGTGTGTGCGTGTGTGTGCGTGTGTGTGTGCACGTGCGGGAGCGGTGGTGTAGCGGTTTGCGCGCTGCGCTACGAACCTCGCGACCCGGGTTCGATTCCCGCTCATGGCCAACACCAGTGACGATTATCTGAACCGGTCCTGGGCCTCCCCTAGGTCGACTCAGCCTCAAATGAGTACCTGTTGCGGTGTATAAACATTGCCACTGGGGGAGACGAAGGCGGCCGGGCGTGGTGCTGGTCACCCACCCCTCGTGTACCGTCCCGGCCTTCATAGGTGCTCGCTAACAGCACTTGCCTCTACAGTCTGTCAAGGCTATACGGGGGATCTTTGTCTTTGCTCCCATCGCAGAGGAGCGGTGGCGCAGCGATTAGCGCACTTGCACTACGAACCCGGCGGTGACCCGTGGTGGATTCCCGCTCACAATCCAATGACGTCGGCGACGAATATCCCAGCCAGGTCGTGTGCCTCTTCTAGGTCAACTCGGCCTTTAAATCGAGTGCCTCGTCCGATGTGTAAAACATCAGCATTGGGAGAGACAAAGGCGGCGAGGCGGTCGTGATGTCTTCTCACCATGCGACCCCTCACGGCACAACTTGCCCCAACAATTTATTGAAAGCTACCCGGGTGATCTTTGCCTTTGTGTGCTCCCAGCGAGGCGAAGGCCGCGCATTCAGCTCTGGTCACTTTGGGCTCCTGGTCCCAGACACAACCCGACACTGAAGAGAGAATTGAGTGAGATGGAGAGGCGGGTGGTGGGTCTGTGTGTGAGGGGGGTGTGCCTCTGGATCAGATGGATGACTCCTAATGTTGCCAAGTCGGCAAGTCACCCTGGTGGCGAGATGTTAACTACCTCGCCAGGAGGTCATGGGTTAGATCCTGACCCTGCTGCCAGTATATTTGGAGTTTGCGTGTCTCTCTCTCATCATCATCACGGTGGTGAGGAGATGTTAAATTCCTCGCCAAGTGTACAGGAGGTCATGGGTTAGATCCTGACCCTGGTGCCAGTATATTTGGAGTTTGTGTGTCTCTCGCTCATCATCATCACGGTGGCGAGGAGATGTTAAATTCCTAAGCCTGGTGTACAGGAGGTCATGGGTTAGATTCTGACCCTGGTGCCAGTATATTTGGAGTTTGTGTGTCTCTCGCTCATCATCATCACGGGGCGAGGAGATGTTAAATCTCTCGCCTTGTATTCAGGAGGTTATGGGTTAGATCCTGACCCTGGTGCCAGTATATTGGAGTCTGCGTGTCTCTCTCATCATCATCACGGTGGCTAGGAGATGTTAAATTCCTCGTCTTGCATACAGGAGGTCATGGATTAGATCCTGACCCTGGCGCCTGCTGCATATTTGGAGTTTACGGTGGTTCTCTCGCCGTGGTCGCGTGGATTTTTCTCCGGGCCCTCCGTTTTTTCCGTCCACATTTAGAATCAAGGTCACGCGTTCAGAGTATTTGGATGCTGTAAATGTTCACGTGATAAGCCGTCACTTCGTTGAGCTATAATTTGTGGCCGGGTCGCTTCTTGAAAGGAGCGCAATAGCAGCTCAGTGGACATTACCGAGTAAAATAAAAATAGAATAATAATACACCGATGAGTGGACAGCGGTGGAGGGGTTGGAGAGGGGGGGTGGGTGATTGGCGAGAGAGATTGCCTTGCCTGTCGCGCCGCGAGATGGATTCGAACCGGCACATTCTTAATTGCGAGTCCTGCATGCGTGCTGATCACGCTGTGTAAAAAACTTTATTTTTGTTCCTGGTTAGTAAGTGTTATTTCCTAATTGCTTATGCCTCAAAAGTACAGAAAAATGGCTATTATTCCCCGTAAAAACTTAGCTTTCGTGACCAGGACAGTGATATTTTGAGATTTACCTATTTTCAATGAGAAAACGCGGTGTGCATTTGTGTCTTTCGTTTAAATAAAGTCCTGGCCACAAAAGCAAAGTTTGTGGGGAATAATAGCCATTTTCTATACTTTTTAGGCATAAGCCCCGCCCCCTCCCGATACGTTCCATTCATTGGCTACCACATTCTGATAAGCTCCCCCCTCTCCTCCCCTTAACTTGTATTTAAGAACTTGCATCTTGAATCCCTGCCTCACTTGATGCAGCAAATCTGGCTGTGACGGTGCCACCTGATGACGGAGACTTGTGTTGCCTCCGAAACGTCGTGATTTTTATTTTATTTTTATTAATTTTAATTTCATTTTTTACCTACGTGACTTTACCGAAAGAACTAAGAGTATGAATCATTGCAGTCACGAAAGCTTCAAATCTAGAATTAACACTTAGTACCCAGGGGAACTAAACCATTGCGATGAGATGAAATGAAAACACAGGACGATTGTTTTTATTTACCAGGTAAGGCCTCACTGAGCTACATACAGTAGATATTCCTCCGACGCGACCTGGCTACCACAAAATGATCGCTCAGCGAAGTGGCTCATCATCGTGTGGACATTTATATCAACCAAATACTCTCAATGCGTGACGTTCATTCTCAACGTGGAGTGGAAAAAAACCCGAGGACCCGGACAAAAATCCACGCGACCACGGACAGCGAGAGAGAAAGAGAGAGAGACGCAAACTCCAAATATGCAGCAGGAGTAGTCCGGCTCGGGATCGAACCCACGACCACCTGTATACCAGCTAACACAGTTAACAACACCAACACCACCAACAGCAAACAACACTAAAGCCCGCGCGTTGAATAATTGAATTTGACGGCGTGCGAGTTCCCTCGGCCACACCGCTCCTCCTCTTTGCCGAGCATGATGATCGGTGGCCGCTCTCTCTGTTTTAAAAGTCTCTGTTTTGATTGAGCGATTGTTGTTGAGATCGCGCGTGCGTGCGCGCGCGTGCGTGCGCGTGCGTGCGCGCGTAACGTGATAGCGTCGGCTCGCCTCGTGAGAAAGGGGCCGCTGTGTTGGGTAAGAGAAAGCCATATAATGGGTGACCTCAGTCTGGAGAGAGCGCAAAGGGAGACGCGGAGAGAGAGAGAGCGAGCGAGATATATAAAAGAAAGAAGGGGAACTTAGTTTCAAATGCAACCTTGATTGACGTCCCATCAATCGGTCCTTTATGCCGCCAGTTAGCCAGCTAATGCGTTCTCCTCCCAACTTTGCCTCCGTCCAAAAAAAAACCACGGCTCATTCACTCCCACCTCCCACCTCCCCCAACTCCCACTCCTCCTCCTCCTCCCCCACCACCATCACCAACCAACCAATCACTCGCTCACTCCTTGCTCCACCTCAGAAATCATTTGGATGTCAGATTACAGTACACAGGCCGCGTGACTCCAAAGGGGGGGCTACAAGGCTCAGTTTTCAAATATTTCCGAGAAAATGGCGTTCCCCGCTCCGTCACTTTGATCCTACACAAAGCGCATTCTTTCCCACTTCGCCATTCCAAACGTTGATTTTTTTTGTGTGTGCGAGCTGACTCTGATAACGTTGATGTGTCCTAGAGATTTTGTTGTTGTTGTTGTTGTCAAAGACCCCCCACCTCGCCCCTTTAAAAAAGAAACAAATCTTTTACGTGGGTCAAAACATCACTTCATTTTCATCGTCATCATTATTAGAAATCATCATCGCACATGCTCGATCCACTGATGGATGAACCGCCCCCCCCACCACCCACCCACCCCGACTCCCCGCTTTTAACCCCCCTCCCTCCCCCTGAAGCTGTCACCGCCGCCGTTACGATCCAGCGATGTAACCGATCCGGGCCAGCCAGCGCCGCGCTTGCGTGCCGGAGTCTGATTCCGTCGCTCCGTCTCTCCCAGACGCGTCCCCGATCCTTGTCTGGCAACTCTGTCCTGCTCGCGACGCGTCCAGTGCTGGGCCCAACTTTGCTTACTTACCGAAGCAAGTTTGAATGAAGCCTTCAAATCGTGGACTTCACTCGAATCCACGCGGTTCTTTTTCCTGCCCCCTTTAGCGGACATCACCAAGTGCGGTGTCCGTTCACCAAAAGCTTTCGTTCGTTGGGCACTTTTCAGTCTTTATTCCGTTTTTCTTCGGTAATAATAATAACAACAATAACAACAATAACCAGACAATTCTAAGCTCGCCATCTCATAGCGGGTAAACGTCACTCGCAAGGATTTTCATTGAGACAATTGGGTGAAACGTCCCACATCTTAATTAAAAAAAAGAATTCTACTCGCTTGTTTTATTATTTTAATTCCCAACGCTAATTGTCGTGCGGATATCCAGTGACTTACGGAATTTTTGTTTTAATGTGAAAAAAAGTACATATAATTATAATATTATTTGGGATTCTGAGCCCCTTTGTGCTTACTGTAGCTTTGCCGGTAGAGGTATTTTCCAGCCTTCGCGAGGGTTTATTTTCGTCCCAGAATAAAAAGGAATGCCCTCTCTTCTTATCGGTTCATTTTTTTTGCTTGCTCTCCCACCACTTTAGCCCTGCCAAAGTGGAGAGGATGGAGTCACACCTGAGGTTCACTTTTAGATTACATTACTCAGACGCTGGCTTTGTTTTCTCAGCTGGAAAGGCCCCGGTGAGCCAAGCGGATGCGTTACATGGACGGACACAGCCAGAGATCTTCAGCAGAGGTGGCAGTTACATAGAGTTTCGTAGAAATCCGTAGAGTTACGTAGAGTTCCATAGATTTACATTGAGATCCATAGAGTTACATAGAGATCCATAGAGTTACATAGAGATCCATAGAGTTACATAGAGATCCATAGAGTTACATAGAGATCATAGTTACATAGAGATCCATAGAGTTACATAGAGATCCATAGAGTTACATAGAGATCCATAGAGTTACATAGAGATCCATAGAGTTGCATAGAGATCCACAGAGTTACATAGAGATCCATAGAGTTGCATAGAGACCATAGAGTTGCATAGAGATCCACAGAGTTACATAGAGACCGATAGAGTTACGTAGAGTTCCATAGAGTTACATAGAGATACATAGAGTTACATAGAGATCATAGAGTTACACAGAGATCCATAGAGTTGCATAGAGTCCATAGAGTTACATTGAGATCCATAGAGTTACAAAGATCCATAGAGTTGCATATAGATCCATAGAGTTACATAGAGATCCATAGAGTTACATAGAGATCCATAGAGTTACATAGAGATCCATAGAGTTACATAGAGATCATAGTTACATAAGATCCATAGAGTTACATAGAGATCCATAGAGTTACATAGAGATCCACAGAGTTACATTGAGATCCATAGAGTTGCATAGAGATCCACAGAGTTGTATAAAGATACACAGAGTTGCATAGAGATCCATAGAGTTACATTGAGATCCATAGAGCTATATTAAGGTCCAGAGAGTTACATAGAGATACATAGAATTACATAGAGTTCGACAGAGTTACATTGAGATCCATAGAGTTGTATAGAGATCCACAGAGTTGCATAGCGTTACATAGAGTTGCATATAGATCCATAGAGTTACGTAGAGTTCATAGAGTTATATTGAGATCCATAGAGTTACATAGAGATCCACAGAGTTGTATAGAGATCCACAGAGTCACACTGAAATCCGTAGTGTTCATGAAGATTCATAACGTTATAGAGATCCATAGAGTTACATTGAGATCCATAGAGTTTCATGAAGATCCATAACGTTTATTGAGATCCATAGAGTTACATTGAGATCCATAGAGTTCCATAGAGTTGCACAACAACAACTACAACAACTCGGAGATGGATAGAGTAGGAGCCGGGCGGTTACGTGCAACACGTGTTCATCCCCGACCTGATGATAGTCTCGTGGTCAGAATCCAGGTTGCGCCTCGCGCCAATTTCTCTCTCAAACTAACCTGGGGCGGGGAGAAGGGGGGGGGGAGCTTTGTCAGCGAACAGACACGCGGTTCTAATTACAGCAGCGTCGAGAGCAAGGGGCGGCAGTGGTGGTGGTGGTGGTGGGCCGAGGTGAATGTTCGTGGCTGTTGTTTGTGCGGTTGGTTGTATGCACGCAACGGGCGAATTGTCCCGATGCTTGTTTGGAGGTGGTTGGAAGGTTGTTGGAAAGATTGGGTTTTTTAAAATCCTTTATATTAAGTTCACTTGCTTGCTTGCGCGCTTACGACCGTGCAAATCTTTCGGTCGTTTTTAACCCACTTCCCGTGATCCAATCGAGCTGACATTTTGCACACAGACTCGTTGTGCGTGACATTTATTTTCGTGAATTTAAAATTTTACACTTTTTAGGAATTTTTTTATATTTAATTACCAATTGCTTAATGGTGGCAGGCAATCATCTGACCCATAGGTGGCAGCCATCTCAAGCCAGAGGACGAGACTCTAGCCGCCACGCATATAAAGGATTTATAGTGAAAACTTTGTTTTTACGGGTTAATTTTTTTTCTGTTGTTAACATCGCTGAGCTGCGGGTGACTGTGCGATTGGGAGTTGGGGGACGGGGGTGTGATGGTGGTGATGGGGGTGTGATGGTGGTGATGGTGGTGTGATGGTGGTGATGGTGATGTGATAGCCGGCGCGCGATGGTGGGGTGATGGTGTGATGATGGGGTTGGCTTGTTGGGTTCTTTTGAATGATGAGCCGGTGATTGTTGCTGGGTTTCTGCAGGCATGTTGATAGAGGCGGTTGGGGGAACTCGCGATCAGGATTCCTTCACGTAGCGGCGCTGCGCGAACTTGGGGGTCTCTTGGGGGGGGGTGCCTAGGGGGGATGGAAGGGGGTATCGAGGGGGTGCTGAGGGGGCGATCGGGGGGGGGAGTGCTTGCACAGGAGAAAGCTGACAACAGTATCGCGTTTCTCGCTGCGGTAATGAGACGCCCCAGAGCCGAGCCGAGCGACTTTTTTCCAAAATGTTTTGGCCAAGTTTTTTTTTGCTCCGTGTTCGGCCGAGAGAGATCGAGAGAACGATCCTCCAAACCCACCCCCATCCACCCCCTCACTTTCCTGTGCCCCCCTCTCCATCCCTCCCTCCCTCCACCCCTCCCACCTCCTGTGTTGTGTCAGCGAGAAGCGGGTCCACGCGCAGAGAGATTCAACGATCGGCCTGTCGATTGGAATGGATAGAGAGGGCAGCATCGGGTGCCGAACCAGCGGCCCCGAGTGTGAAGGCGGAGGTTTGGCCGGTGGGTGTGAGGCTCTGTTCATCCTGCAGCCCCATGCAACACAGCACTTGCCCCAACAGACTGTTGGGGCAAGTGCTGTTTGCGAGTTAGCACCTATGAAGGCCGGCACGCCACACGAAGATGTGCGTTTGTGGCCAGCACCACACACACACACATAGATGTAAAGACATAGATCCCCCGTATAGCCGTAAACAAACGCATGGGTCAAGTGCTGTGAGTGAGCACTTATTAAAGCTGGCACGGCTACGCGAGGGAGTGGTGTGCCTAACACCACGCCAGTGTTGATGTTTACACACCGCACCAGGTTCGATTTCCGCTCACGGCCAACAATTTCTGGGCCACCGCTAGGTCGGCTCAACCTAAAACGAGTACCTGGTGCGGTGTGTAGACATCGCCACTGGGGAGACAAAGGCGGCCTGGCGCGGCGTTGGCGTGGGGGTGGGGGCATCCCCTGCCCCTGTGTCAAGGAGGCGATGTTAATCCACGCGGTCACAAGCTGCCACTACGTTGTGTGTCGAGGGGGCATAGAGATCGAGCTGCCCCACGTGGCAAGTTGCCACGTGGGGGAAAAAAACACGAATGGCAACTTGCCACGCACAATATTGCCGAGGAGAAATTTCGTTTTTGTATCGGTAATGTATTATTATTATTATTGCATAGTGGTTTTAAATAAGTAAATATATAACCTCTACTATCACAAATGTGCAAGCCATTAAACAGATTGAATTGGTGACGCTGCGTAGATTTGTGTGCCATTATTAAGGGCCATTGCCCGAAACGTTGCCTCTTGCATAGATTTTAATTATTCTGCCTTCTAATGCTTTGCCTTGAACAAATATTATATTTTATTATCACGCATGTCTATAAATCAGCTGGTGTGGAGGTGCTGGATGGATTGTTACACCGAAAGTATGGTAAGAGGCCTTCATTATCTATCTATCTAAATTAGCATCAACTCAGATTAGCACGGTTGGCTACGTACGGTGCGAAAGAAGTTCAACATATATCAGTTTAAGCCTCCCGTAAACCACGTGACGTCTGTGGAGCCACCCCCACTCTGAATCCCCCCCCCCTTTCATCTCAAAGAGGTTTTCCATATTAAATATTCGAATAAAACATAAATAACAATAATATATAAACAAACTCGGTCAACATAAAAAAATCAAGTTAATATTTGAGTGATAAACAGATTGAATAACGATACGATCTGGTTTTTCTGGCGTCACTCCCTCTCAGCTTTGTCCAGACCACCAGCTCAACAGAACTGAACGCGTGGCCACATTTTCCATTTTGTCGTTCAGAGTGACCGCCGACTCGGTCGATAAAATCGAGACAACGGCATTGACAAAACAACTCAACGGTTGAGAAAACAGCTGTGAGAACGTGGCCAACCAACAGGGTCTGTGTATACAAGGACAGTCCATGATGGCCCGTAACTTAATTTCCACTGGCGTTAAATATTCTACCAGCAATGCATGGCTTGGATGGCTAACACTACGGGGCCACGTTCTACGCTCTACTCTTGCGTATGGGAATACTCCCAGGAGCTAAACGCCAATGTCAAGGGTCTCCTCGCCACGACAAGAGGGCTTCAGGAGTTTAAATTCAAGGAGGTTTCTCACTCCTCCGTTGAAGGCGGCGCGCAGACCACAGTGACTCACTCAAAGGGTCCGCTGTAGGCCCGGCCGCCATGCCCCGCTAAACGAACGCTCTCACGTTGCCAGATGTTAGCCAGACGAGATCCGTCCACTTAGGGGTTGCCACTCGTCCCGGTTTGACCCAGGGACAGTCGCGAATTGGCGTCCGTGTTTGTCGGTGGCAGCAGACTAGATATGTGCCGTGATTTGGTACACACACACACACTCACACGGCGTTGCTTCGTTGAACTTTCTTGCGAGGTGTAACGCAGCAGCGCCCGATTGACAAGAGACCCCAGTGCTGATTCATAATCATGGTCTACATTGGAACGGGTGGGTTGACCCCCCTTATGTCCCTTGAAGCTAAGTTGCTTGTCGGCACAATACGCAGTGACCAACTAGAGCCCGTGACCCAGCGCGGTACTCATATGGAAGTCTCGTTTATTTATTCAATTCTTGAACAGGGAGAGCAAAACCAAATACGTAATGGACAGATGGAGCGAGATTTAATCTACTGAGGACTCTGGGCTTAGCCTGGACTTGGAAATCTACACCCGCAAAGGTAGTGACAAAGATCCCCCTCCCCCCGTATAGCCTAACGGGCTGTTGGGGCAAGTGGTGTTAGCGAGCACCTATGAAGGCCGGCATAGCACACGAGGGGGTGGCTGGCAAGCACCACGCCCGGCTGCACACATACACAAGTACACACGCACACAAGTGCACACACTCCACCTCTCCCTTCCTCTGATGTCGGGTTTTGTTACAAACACCTGGACTCCAGCTTCTCGCAAAGTGCGCGTTTGATTCCACTCTTGTTTAATTGCATCGGTATATATATATTTGTTTGAACAAAAAAAGTGTCTGTGGTGGTAACGCAGGTGAGTGTGCTGCTGCTGCTGGTGGTGGACTGGTGAGGTGCATGTGGTGAGTGAGAGTTGCGATGCAGGTTGGTGCTCTAGATGACCCACTGCATCGCGCGGCGCTTTCAGATGCGCTTCTGCGGCCGTCTGGAACGCTCTTCCTTGCGATATTGTTGAAGCCACCCGGGAGCTATTCCACTTTTAATCATCATCTGAAGAACTTTTTTTTGTGCGTTTAGATTGTTGTCCTTCCCCCAACCTCCTACGAGCACGGTTGGCTACGTACGGTGCGAAAGAAGTTCAACATGCTGTACGTACAACGTGGGCATCGCCCGCCACTCGGGCGTGAAATCAGAATCACGGACGGCGATGGAGAGAGCCGAACAAAGGTCAATGTGCGCAGAGAGGATTCAAACGCAACCAATGCAATCAGCAGATGCTCGACAGATCGTTTCATCGCAATCATCGTGATGGGGGGAGGCCTTCCATCCAGCAGTGGGATGATCATGGCCGATGATGACGACGACGATGATGCGCACGTTACAATGTTTTTGCAGCTGATATTACGATTAATGATATCGCAGTTTCACGCAGGGATCGTTGTGTCTGCCTAGAAAAAAAACTAACAAAAAAACAAACAAACACGCGAACGTTGGGACGATGTCGGGTCAACGTTGGGTTAACGTTGGCATGTGTTTGGAACCGTTAGACCAATGTTGGGTCAACATTGGCATCTGGTTGGAAACGTTGTACCGATGTTGGATAATGTTGACATGTGGTTGGAATCGTTGGACCAACGTTGAGTCAACGTTGGCGTGTGGTTGGAACTGTCGAACCAACGTTGGTCAACGTTGGCAAGTGGTTGGAACCGTTGGAACAATGTTGGCTCAACGTCGGCGTATGGTTGGAACCGTTGGAACAACGTTGAGTCAACGTTGGCAAGTGGTTGGAACTGTTGGACTAACGTTGAGCCACTGACCGTGTGTGAGAGAGCAAACGCCCGATGTTGTGCTAAAGAAATAACAAATTGCCACGTTTTATTCGTTGCAATTTGCTATTTCTCGCGTTCAAAGTGCGGGCAACCCCCATCCCTTCCAAGACATTTGACCGGCGCGGAAGAGTAGGCCAACATTTACCCTCCCCCACTACTCGAGAGGCTGCCGTCTCGAGCTCCCCTCTGTTGGTGAAGGAGCCCCATCCGCCAGCAGCGTGACTCGAGTGCGCAGTTGCAGGGCTGCGCCTCTGCCAAGCTGACTCCGAGCGACGAGGCGGTGACGGCCCCCCTCTTCCAACACTCGCCGATGTCACCGCCGAGATTTCGCGAGTAGCGTGCGAAGCCGTTACCCCCTCCACCACCACCACCCATCTCTGCTGTTGCTGCCACTCCCCGCCACACACACACACAACAGAAATATGTGGCAAGCGCAGCCAGCGTCATTTATAACTCGCGATGAGGTCTTCCTCTCTCGGCGTGAGCGCCGTGCGCAAAGACCGACTGCCCAACCACAGAGGTCATCGGCGCGCTGGTGGGGGGGGGAGGTGATTGAGGATGGAGGAGGACAGAGGAGGACAGAGGAGGATGGAGGAGGAGGAGCAGGAGGAAGATGGGTGGGGGGTAGACAGAGGTAGGTAGCAAGCAGCCTTCTTTGTGCGAGAGAGTGGGGAGAGAGGGGGGGGTGGGAGACAGAGGATGTGTGAGAGGGATGAGAATAATCGTAGCGGAAGAGTGGTTGGCGCTAACAGATTTGCACCGATCGATCAATGTCCTTTCTTCAGCCAGGTGAGATCCCATTAAGATGCATTATCTCCGTTTTGTTAAGGAGAGGGAGCTGGGAGGACGGAGTTACAGAGGTAGAGAGTTATTAATTTCGCGAGCTAAGGTGTACGGTGTAATTTGTCAATGGACCTAACTGCAAACTCGCCCGCCAATACCGCGGGGCCAATTTGAAATTTATTCCAAAAGAAATAAATAAATAACATTCCGTAATAATTTATGGATGAAGGGACGGACAATTGTCTCGTTTAAAAAAAAATAATGTTGTTAGATGAGTTTATTTCTTTTTCAAGCGATAGGCAGTTTTAATTAACGCCTGCGTCGTAACGGTGGATAACAATCGCGGGACCGGCTTGGGGAGGTCTTCGTCCAGCAACGGAGTGATCAATGCTGATGATGCTGATGATGCTGATGATGATGAAACCATTCTAAACCCCCTTGGCAATTCGGGCCCTAAAATGCTTTTAGTTATATTTATAGCCGAGCCACGCCGCTCACAATCGGAATTTTTGCGAATTCAAATCCTGATTTTTGGGGGTTTTGACTCGGCCCATCATCGCTCAGTGGTCGATAAAATTAGTAGCACTTTGTGGGGAAGTCGACCGTGGTTCTCCTATGTTTAGACTCGGGGATGTGAACAGGAGATGAGTACCAACAACTCGATGCTCATTTGTGAAGGAGAAATCACTCCGACTTATTGAATACAAAGAGAGCCTATATTCTTGGATCTTTCAGTAAAGTCACGAAGATAGGTTTAAATATAATAACAAAAATTAACCTATCTACGTGACTTTACCGAAAGACCCATGGATATGATTTCCTGCAGTCACGAAAATTTAAAGTCACTAAGAGAGCCATTTATTGTTTTACTCCGGGTAAGACCCGCTGAGCGACACCGATCTATTTCAGAAGCGACCTGCCCACAAACGATTTCCCAACAAAGTGGCTTATCGTGTGGAAATTTAAAGCTGCCAAATACTCTAAACGCGTGTTGATGTTTAACGTGGAGGGAAATACCAGAGGACCACGGGGATAGAGACACCGCAAACTCCAAATATACAACAGGCGTCAGGGTTGGAATCGAACCCACGACCTCCTGTATATCAGGCGAGGTATCTGACATCTCGCCACCGCTTAAAGTTTGTGGGGTTTTTTTTCTTTGGCCAAATGGAGAGACGTGAAACAGCGACGGCTATACTGGAGAGAGAAACTGAGAAAGACACACAGGCAGTTGCACAAACCAATTTATTGGCAGCCTACCAGACAGACATTGCAGCAAGGCGGACAAGCAGGCAAAAGGCATACATCTTCCACATAGTAGTAGGTTTTACCCTTTTAAACTGGTACAAAACTGACACCTTTATTCAAGGCATCATGTTTGCAATAACCACAACACTACACAATAACCACAACACTACTTGTGTAGTGTTGTGGTTATTGCAAACATGATGCCTTGAATAAAGGTGTCAGTTTTGTACCAGTTTAAAAGGGTAAAAACCTACTACTATATTTTGCCACTGGTAAGAGAGATCTCATAGTAGTAATCCTCCACATAGTCTATATAAACCCACGGGCAAGTGCTTTGTATGTGCGTGCCTATGAATACCGGCACGGCACACGAGTGGCAGATAGGTGACCAGCACCACACGCGGCAGCCTTCGTCTCCCCCCACTACTGATGTTTTTTTGTTACGCACAGCACCAGTTACTAAATTTTTGGGCTGAGCCGACCTAGGAGTGTCACAGAACCAGTGCAAGACATTTTTAATCGATGTTGGCCGTCCGGTTTCAGGCCCGTCACCGATGTTCGAATCGAACTCGGTTCGCTGTGCGCGTGGTGGCAGCGGCAAGAGAGAGAGCGAACCACGGTTATTTTTGGTTTTGAACGCGGAAATACACAAATGTGTCGTTGAACCCGCCACCACCCGACGCGGCCAATTAGTGAAGAAGAAAAAAACGTGACAATCAGCCGCGACTTCAGCACCACCGGTGTGCCGGAGAGTGAACCCACGACAAAGGATTACAATTCGCGTGCCCGTGACGTTTCGCCGGTGATTACAGGAACCGGCCTCGCCAGGCGCTCAGTCAGAATTGTGAAGACGACTTTCTGTTTCGGTCTTCGACAGACTAAAGTTTCAAATTCATCACTGTGAGCCTATCAGGTGCGAAGACCAGAGGGGCAAATAAATGACAATGGATCGTGTCAATCTGACAAATACGCGGGGCCTGTTATTAGTTGGGTTGCTCACAGTTCATCAACGCAGAGCGATTCATATTCTATGGTTCTTTCGGTAAAGTCACGTAAATAGAAAATAAAATTAAAATAATAAATAATAATGATGACGACCGCTTGCGTTGCGATCGAAAAGTCGTGAGTTTTTTGGTTTTTTATATTTAATTTTTTTTTTTNGTATTTAATTTTCAATCTACGTGACTTTACCAAAAGAGCCATAGAATATGAATTCCTGCAGTCACGAAAGCTTTAGGTCAAAATTCAGAGCGACGCATTTACGTTGAGTTTGCTGTCCTTCCACCGCGCCTACGACACAGGACGCGAAAGGAGTTCAAACGCACACACACAATGCATTCCGTAGATCTCAGAATATGCAGCAAAGTCTGTTCTATAACGCGGTAGGAGTTGCGTTCCTGGAAGAACGTTACGGAAAAGGCGCGTTACAATAAAGCATATAGGGGGTAAAGCACAGTCCATGATGACACGTGAGATGCATACACGCAGGCTGAAGAAAGACTGAGGTTTCGCGTGGGTAGCATCTAGAAGCATCCAGCAGCATCCCACTGCCTTGTGCGACAATGCTACACCGTGGCAGCCCTTACTAAAACGTTATATAAATAAAAACGTGTTCCCTATAATACATCATCGCGTTATATCCAAATTCGCGTTATAGGAGAGCAGAGCGCACCAATCACGGACTCTCCCCCTCGCGCATTCGGCTACCAAGTCGTGGAGGCAGAGAGATGAGCGGTGACAGGAGGAGATCGCCCCGCGTGCCTCTCCCCACGGGCGAGGAATTGCACCCACCAAGAGAGCCTTCTCACGCTCAGACCTTGCTGGTTCCGCCAAGTGGAAAACGAGAAAAACAAGACGGCGAAATGAGATAAAAGGTGGCGGAGGTGGGTTGGTGGTGATGGTGGTGGTGGCTGGGGGAGGTGACCCCTCCCTACGTCAGCCACTTGCCTCCCGTTTGTGTTTCAATTCACCGGGGTGAAAAAGAATTGAAATGTTATCCCCCCCTCCCCACTCTCCACTACAAGAAGCTATAGAGAGCAACCGCCCCCCCCTCTCACCTCCTCCACCCACCTCCCTTCTCCTCGAGAGAAGTGCCTTTGGCCTGCTCTTCCATGCTGGTGATAAAGTGGAAGTGCCAACTATTTTGCTGACCGCATGCGTTTTGGTGCCAGTGCTCAGCAACCTTAACAACAACACGAGGTAAAGGTAAAAGCGCAGCCCTGCGTGTGCTCGCTCACGCAGCTGCTGGCGGAAGGGGCCTCCACTAGAGGCCGCTCTAGAGAGGTGTTTTGGCCTAATCTTCCACGCTGCTCAGATCTTGGAGAGGCTTTGCAGTTCACTCACATTGTACCCCCACCGATCGACTAACTGCGGCTCGCCCTATTAACACGGCAGGGTGGACACAAATTAGGGGGGGGGCGACCGGGGGAGGGGTGGGGAGGGATTTTAATAATTTGCAACTTGTTATCACCCACGAATAGCACGGTTGGTACGTACGGTGCGGAGAATTCAACATGCAACACGTACCCTACCTGCCTTTCCGGGAGATCGAGTCACGGAAACCAATGGGAGCTTATGCGCTTTTAATAAGCTTGAACACTCCTTTATGTAATACTGCCTTCGTTGTTTAGCTTGTGTGCTTCCCCCGCATCTAAGATTAGCACGTTTGGCTACATACGCTGTGAAAGAAGTTTAACAATAACACACGCACACGCACAGCCTACGTGTTAAACTGACACACACACACATGCATAGGAACCGGTAACCCGTTTGCATTGCACCGTGCCAGTGTGCGAACCATCACGCCGCACCGAGGCACCGCTCGTTAATTGGTACACGGTTACTTGTGAGTCACGTGGTGATTTGACTTGGCTTCGACCGAGGAGGTTGTCAGCCAAAGGAATTTGGTTGTTTTAATTGGTAAATGTGCGCGCGCGTGTATGTGTGTGTACACACATGTGTGCGTGTGCTTGAGTGTGTGTGTGCGGTGGTGGGGAGCGTGTGTAGCGGTTAGCGCGCTGCGTTATGAACCTGGCGACCCGGTTCAATTCCCGCTCACGGCCAACACCAGTGACGATTATCCAAACCGGTCCCGGGCCTCCCCTAGGTCGACTCAGCCTCAAATGAGTACCTAGTGCGGTGCGTAGAAATATCACCACTAGGGAGTGGGGCTGGCCGCCCACCCCTCGCGTGCCGTGCCGGCCTTCATAGGTGCTCGCTAACAGCACTTGCCTCTACAGTCTGTTTAGGCTATACGGGGGATCTTTGTTTTTGTGTGTGCGGTAGTGTAGCGGTGAGCGCGCTGCGCTACGAATCCGGGCGGCCCGAGTTCCATTCCCGGCTCACGGCGATTATCTGGGCACTCCCGTAGGTCGACTCAGCCTCAAATGAGTATCTGGTGTGGTGTAAAAAAAAAACGTGGCCACTAGGGAGACAAAGGCGGCCGGGCGTGGTGCTGGCCATGCAGCCCCTCGTGTGCCGTGCCGGCCTTTTTATAGGCAGCTCGCTAACAGCACTTGCCCCAACAGGTCTGTTGAGGCTATACGGGGCAACTTTGTCTTTGTGTTCCCTAAAAATTGCAGCAATAACAACCGTCGGCCTAATCGCACGTCGCACTCGTGACTGGGCTTGGTGGCATTTTTTATTTATTTTTAATAGATGATTTAAACAAAACCAAAATATACATTTTAAATTAACATCTACTTCTTTTTTTTCAGCCGGGGGCTGGTGTAATTGCCAGCGATAGAGGACAGGGCCTTTTTTGTATTCTCACAAAACACACACACACGCGCGCACACACGCACACGCACGCGCGCACGACGAGAATTTGGTTTCCTTACAAGTTGGTCAATTAAATTGTTGCGTTTTATTTTTCAACAATTCCCGAAAATTTGTTGTAACGTGTTTCTAGGTATTCATTTAACCTTCGCGGAGGTTTTGCCCCGGCGGTCTTGATGGTACAGCTCGGCTATACCCAAAAACACACGCGCAAAATCCCCGCAAGTTAACATTTTTTGTCCGTACAATTTAAGTTGAATTAGTTTTTTTTGGAGGGGGCGGGGGGAAGGGGTTAATTTAACTTGAGAATAATCGTCCACGTGAATAGACGGTAAATTTAGGCTGGAAACAGCATACGCGAGTTTTTATGTAAAAATATACCACAGTAATTTCTTTTTACAGCTCTTTGCCATCCTTTGTGTGATTTCGTGTGGATATTTGGAGTTTTCATGTCTCTCTCTCTCTCCCCGTGGTCGCGTGGATTTTTCTCCGGGTCCTTCGGTTTGGCCCTCCGCATTTCGTGTCAACATGCACGCGTTCAGAGTGTTTGTCTGCTATGAATGTCCACAAGATAAGCCACTTCGTTGAGCTATCATTGTGACCAGGTCTCATGAAAAAGAGATATACAGTTGAGTGGGCCTTACCTGGTGAAACAATTTCGATTTAAAGCTTTCGTGACTGCAGGGATTCATCTTCTTGGTTCTTTCGGTAAAGTCACGTAGAAGGGAAATAATAAAATAATAAAAAAAAACATTAATTACAATTCTCACGACGTTTCGGCACAACGCAAGCAGCCGTCCTCAGGTGAGAACGCAAGCAGCCGTCCTCAGGTGAAGAACAGGTCTGTCGCAAAGATAGCGTCTGAATGACCACCACCAAACTCGTTCTTCACCTGAGGACGGCTGCTTGCGTTGTGGCCGAAACGTCGTGAGAATTGTATTTTATTATGTTTTATTTTTATCGTTTTATTATTTCCCTTCTACGTGACTTTACCGAAAGAACCAAGAAGACAAAAGTTTAGTTTAGATTGCTGGGTTCATCGTGGCGGTGCGTTACCGCTGCGTGACCGCTCCACCGCAGACGTGATGCACGATATCGCGTATTTACTCAGCTCTTGTCCATTACGCACAATAAATTCATAATAACAGGACTCGATACGTAGCCGTTATGTATTTATTATGGAGTAAAAGTGCACTTTTGGGTGAATACCATTTACAAGTAAGACTGAAAATGTCACGTTTAACACTGCAGGTTATATATTTACAGTATATATGAGATTGATGCCCAAAATAGTTGAACACCAGAGGTCTACTGAGCAGAGAAATGGGTTCGACCACAGTTGTCTTCTTGGTTCTTTCGGTAAAGTCACGTAGAAGGGAAGTAATAAAATAATACAAATAAAACATAATAAATAATTCTCACGACGTTTCGCCACAACGCAAGCGGCCGACCTCAGGTGAAGAATGAAACACCACCAAGCTTGGAGCGTATATTTAAGCTGGGTTGGAGGGGTGGAAGAATATACGCTCCAAGCTTGGTGGTGTTTCATTCTTCACCTGAGGACGGCTGCTTGCGTGTGGCCGAAACGTCGTGAGAATTATTTTATTATGTTTATTTTTATTATTTTATTACTTCCCTTCTACGTGACTTTACCGAAAGAACCAAGAAGATGAATCCCTGCACTCACGAAAGCTTTAAATCGCAGTTAAGTCGTTAGGCAGGTCACGTCCGGTGGGGTAATGTGTGGGTAACTGCACTCTCATGCCTTCCAAGACATCTTGGCCAGTGTGAAAGAGTAGACCAAATATACCCTCGAGAAGGCACCGTTAAGCCCCCTCCCACCCCACCCCCACCCAAAATCTGAATCTTTATTTAGATTTGAGAATCCGATGAGCTATGAAGCTCTTTCCACGGATGACCAATCGCACCCAACCTCCCTCTGCCTAGCATCATAACCTTCATCTCAATTATACCATAACGCATTGTTTTCTTAACCGATGAATTGACGGCCAAAATTCACCGAATAATCGATCGTCGTGGTTGTCAATAGTTGTAGCTCTTTAGTTCGTTAGTTCGTCAATTGATCGGCAGGTGTCGAGTGTGGTGGGGAAAGTGTGGGTACTACTCGACGTCTGGCCAGTGGTGGATCGATTGGCGAAGGAGGAGGTGGGTGGGTCCCTCCAGTGCCCCTCCATCCTATGGGAGGGCCCCTTCGAACAGCAGCGGCGTCAGCCTGCATTGCAGGGCTGCGCACTTGCAATGTACCTGTAGTTGACGTACGGAATGGATGGGTTTGTATGCAAATGTTAAAAAACGTGGCTATATGCGTGCGCGCGTGTGTGTATATGTGTGTGTGTGATATATACAAATTAGCCGGCTGCCACTTATTGTAGCATAACCTATGTTCAGTTAGCATGGACCATCCATATGCCACCTAATTAACACACCTGGCGCACAGGAGGTCATTAATTAAGAAAACTTGGCACGGAAATTAATTGGGGGGATGGAGCCTCGTCTGGGGAGAAGGGTGGGTGGGTCGGTGAGTGGGTGGCTGGCTGGGTTGGGAAGACAGGAAACTTCATAGCGGCCCATAATTAACCCTCATCAGCACAATCGCCCCGGTCCAGACGCACAGCACTGACACCCCCCCCCCGCTCCACCCAAGGTTAACCTCTTCGCTGGATATTATTGCCAAATTATATATTTTTAATGAAATTATCTTTTTTTTTTACCGGATATCTTTTTGTGCTGCACCGTCTGTCTTGTGCGTGTGTGCTGTTGCTTGCTTTGAACTTTTGGAACTCGCTTCCCTCGGAGTTTGCGACAGCCTCGGTGNTGTCAGTGACTGCGGTCTAGTCACGCGTGCTGCCCGTTCCGGCCGTGGCACCGGCATCTGGCACCTGCGCTCAGCACCACCGACATCACACTTACAAAGACAAAGAAACCCCTCCCCCCCCCAACACACCTCGTATAGCCTTAACAGACTGTAGGGGCAAGTGCTGTTAGCGAGCAGCACCTATGAAGGCCGGCACGGCACACGAGTGGTCAGCACCACGCCCGACCGCCTTTGTCTCCCCCTGGCATGTTACCGCAAGTACTGTTTCACGAGACAAATACAAAGATCCCCCGTATAGCCTTGGCAGACTGTTGGGGCAAGTGCTGTTAGCGAGCACATATGAAGGCCGGAACGGCGGTAGGTTGCCAGTAACCACGCCCGGCCGCCTTTGTCTCCCCAGTGGCGATGTTACACACCGTACCAAGTACTCATTTGAGGCTGAATCAACCACCTACATCACACACACACACAGACACCACGACCTCCATCAGAGATCGTTCTCTCCAATCACAGCAGTTTACGTCTCTGGCTATCTCTCTCTCTCCTCCTCCTCTCTCGCTCCATCTCCCCGTACTCGACGGTGACGTCTCAGAGACAAAATGCCTCATCCCAAATCTCGGGCGCTGGAAACGCCACGCGCGCCTCTGATAAATAATGCAGCCTCTCTCCNTCCCCCCTCCCCCAGGGGCCGCTCCTGAATATTGTGCGTGCATGTGTGCGTGTGTTTGTTATGCACGTGTGTGTGTGTGAGAGTGTGGGTGTTTGTGGGTTGAGGGGGGTGGGGAGTGGTGGCGAAGTGGTGAGCGCGTTGCAGCTACGAACCCCGGGCCATCCGAGTTCAATTCCCGCTCACAGCCAACACCAGTGACGATTGTCTGAACTGTCAGTCAGGTCGGCTCAGCCTCAAATGAGTGCCTAGTGCGGTGTGTAAACATTGCCACTGGGGAGACAAAGGCGCCGGGCGTGGTGCTGGGACCCTCTTGTGTGCCGTGCCGGCCTTAATAGGTGCTCGTNAACAGCACTTGCCCCAACAGCCTGTTTAGGTTACGTGGGTGATCTTTGCCTTTGTGTCATCTGTGCCTCAATGCACAATCCTCCAATTCCCTGCTGAAGACGCTGGTTGATTGATGACACGGGGCTCATTGATTTACTCCAGTCGCCCACTCGCCTGGCGGCCAGTCACCTCCAGTTAACTCATCTACCGCTACTACAACCACGGTTACAGTTCCCAAGAACCTCGCTCTGTCGTGTCACTCCGGTCACTCGACTAACCGGCGGACAGTCGCCTCACTGTCACCCTACTCTGGCTACTACGATGTGGCTACTGTGGCTACTACTACCATGGTTATTGTTCCGTGAACTTCACTCATTAATTCGTCCACCCGCGTTGAGGACTCGGTCACCCTTCACTGCCTGTTTCGTCTCATCCATCACACTCTGTTCAAACACAACCACACCGCCGATAACAATAACGCACTCGCTCACCCACTCACCCACCCACTCACCACACGACAGCTCAACTCAATGCCCTCTCTGCTTCTTCATTCCTGCACCACTCTGGAATTCCTTCTGCCATCATCATCATCATCAGCGCCTCTTCCCCCAGACTCTCTCTCTTTCTCTCTCGACCTCCATTAGCACGAGTGGCGACGTACGGCGCGAAAGAGTCTCAACAAAAGCAACAATAACCTTGCTCAATAAAACAAAAACCACCAACATTGACTCTCAATAAACACCAACTTTAACCGTGCCGTTTTCTCGATGCTCGCTTGGCGATTTTCTGTTTTGGGGCGGGGGAGGTGGGGGGGGGGCCTGTGTTCAGCGACTACAATAGAGCGGGGGGGGGGNCGGGGGGGCAGGAACGGAGGATGGACGGAGGGGTTCGCGGTGGTCGCAGCCGAAGCGGCAACGGGGATCTCAGCGAGGACGATCGCTCATCTGTCGTGCGAGAGGCGGCAGCTCTGCGTGCGGGCGATAGGGCTCCCGCCGTATTGATCCGTAATTGCCATCCATCCCTCACCGCCACTCTCCACGCCCGTGGGTTCCACCCCACCTTCGCTTGTGAAGATAGCTCAGACGCGGCCGACCGAGAGAAACTTAATAAATGGATTAGCGGCCTCCAAACCAACCGCCAGCCCAACTCCCTATCTGTCTTCAAAGGAGCCCCCCTCGCCCACCACCACCACCACCACCCATTCCTGCCCCCTCCCCAACCCAACCCACCCACCCACCATCACCCTTCGTTCGGTCACAATGAGCTGGGAGCATTAGCTCAGTGGCTTCTGTAGAGCTTCCAGATCCGGCACCAAGCCCGCCCGCCCGCCCGCCCGCTCGCTCGCTCTTGGTTGGATGTCTCAATGGAGATGATTCTCTAAAGCTTGTTTGACCCGAGTCAGGGGTTGAAGAGACTGGGGGGGGGGGGCGGTGGTGGTGTGTGAGTGGGGAGGTTGCAGAGAGAAAGAGATGGGAGGGAGGGAGAGAGAGAGAGAGAGAGGAATTAAAGCACGTGAACATCCTTTGTGGTGGCAAAGTTCCATAGGGCCCAGCCAGGTTTGATGTGTTTGTTCTGTGTATTAGCTGCAGAGGAGGTGGGAAGAAGAAGGCGGGGGGGGGGGGTGGGGAGGGGGGGGATCACCCCACCCCTAAAACACCGTGGCGTGGGAGCTGCTGGGAGCACAGATACGAGAGTGCCGAGGGTGTTGGAATGTGTTGGGTTGTTCTTTTCCAGTTAGATGGGGGTTTTTTTTGTCAATGTATTTACTGAAATCGAACGTTTGCATTTTCAGGCGCGAATTTTACGTTGGCTAATTTGGGAACGCAATTACGTGGGTTGCTTGTGCACGAGGTTTCGTCACCGTGATCGCTTTCAAATCGTCATGATCGTGATCATCATCATCACCCTTCCACCAGGGTCAAAGCAATGAGCACGACGTTGTAAGTGGAAGTCAACAGTTGGTCATCCTATGGATAGACTCGCCCTTGTCACGGCAATGTGGAATTTCCACTGCTGGCTCAGAACCTTAAAACGGGAGATGAGCAATAGGCATTTGAGCTGAAAGAGCGGCTGTGTTTGAACATTTGAATGTCTTAGTAATAATCTGAAATAAATTTCCAGGCTTGATTCTTGGATTTTTTTCATAATCAATCCAAAATCAGTAACACATCCCTCACCTGTTGGAATTTTAAAAAATATGATGATAAATATAAAATAACTTTGTAAGACAAATAATAATAAAAAAACTATAAGTGGATTAATTGCATTTCTAAGTGAACTGTTCCTTGTTCTAACGAGAACAAATCATACCACGATACAATGAGCCAGCAACAGTTAACATATTTTTTTTTACTTTTAATGTAAATGGGTTCATTTAGTAGTACTGCAATCCTTTTTTGATTATCAAAAGTGTTTGTATGATACCCAGTAGCTATACCGGTAGCATAAAAATTAATATGCAAGTTTAAAAACTGAAAACTGTTTTTTCTTTAACCAGGCCCCAAGCGTCAAGTCCTGTCCCCAAATCTTATCATCCACTGATTTCTCTCTTGACCTCTCCTCAAGTGCAATGACAAGGGGCCATCGCCCGAAACGTCTCCTATTATATTCTTAGGTTTTTTCGGTAAAGTCACGTAGGTAAAAATATTAAAATTAATAAAAGTAAACTAAAAATAAAATAAAAAATCACGACGTTTCGGAGGCAACACAAGCTTCCGTCTTCAGGTGGAACCGTCACAGCACGATAGCTGTATCAAGTGGTACAGCTGTATCACTTGATACAGCTATCGTGCTGTGACAGTTCCACCTGAAGACGGAAACGTCGTGATTTTTATTTTATTTTTATTAATTTTAATTTTTTACCTACGTGACTTTACGGAAAAAACCAAAGAATATGAATCCTTGCAGTCACGAAAGCTTCAAATCTAGTCTCCTATTATATCTGCTGTGTTGGTTTAATTGCCACGCACAGCGCTAGCGTTACTTTATGGGACTTACCACAATTTCGCTCCACCGCTCCCGGTCTGCGCTTTTGCATTTTTGACTGCCCCGATGTGGCCGAGGATACAGCGTCGTGTGTCGGGCGTAGTATTGGTGCTGACAATTGCCCGCTCGTTCGCGTCCGGTCAAGTATTGGTAATTAATATCGATGGCCTCTCATGCCGCGTTAACGCGCCAGTCGAGTCAGTTTATCGATAAGCTTTCACTTCACTAAGATGCTCCGCTAGAAAAAGGCCGAGCGTAAAGCATCATCGTGAGCGGTGAGCCGTGTTCTATCCACTGCTGGAAGAAGGCTTCTCCTACGTTTGTCACCACATCGTTCGCTCCTCGCAAACGAAACAACAAATTTCATTCAACGCCCCCCGATGAGGCATTGGGGGATGTTTGGCCGGGTACGGGTAGCCGTTTGCGACCCTGGTGCGGCCGGGTACGGGTACGGGTAGGCCGTGAGTCACTGGTGAGTNACCGTTTGTCACTCATTTCCCAACGTCTTGTCTCTTCTCACAATTCAAGTTCCTAGAATCAACCCACCCGCGCCTGCAACATGGCTTCATCCCAGAGGTCGCAATCGGGTACCCGATACCCGTTTGTGACCCTGGTGCGGCCGGGTACGGGTACGGGTAAGGAATTTAAACCCGTTTGCGACCTCTGGTTCAGACACTCGCCGCTGGCGGTCGTGGCCTCGAGCGGGATTAGAACTCGGGTCGTTGGGTTCGTATGCGCGGCGCGTCAACCGCTCTGACACACGCACGCACGCACGCGAGCGTGTACATCCATACACATACATACAATCCAACAGTCTCAATTAGATTGTTGAAATTGAATTAAGTAAGCATAACACGGCTGATTCATTCTGCTATAATTTGCTCCCTCCCCCCGCCTCTCTCCCCGCCCTCTTTTTTTTACCCCCCACCCCCTATCCTCGCAATTTATTAATTTATTTGTAATTTTGGAAGACGCACAAAGACCGGCGTTGTTCAGCACTGGTCACGATTTCCACCGCGAAGGGAAGGCGGTGGATTAGAGGACAACGCCAGGGCCCCGCCGAAGTAGCGACGTGGCGAGTCTACGAATCGCTGTAGGGGGAAAATAAATAGATTTAGTCGCCAAGACTCTCCACTCAACAAGAGGCGGGGGAGGGTTCCCTCCAGGCTCGTGATGTGTGGCCGATGCCCAGTTAGAACCTCGTCGCATCGTGCGGGCGGCGGAGCTGACGGCGAGAAAGGCAGAGAACGCCGGAGAAAGTAAAAAAAGATTAACCCGTAAAAACAAAGTTTTTCACTATAAATCCTTTATATGCGTGGCGGCTAGAGTCCTCTCGTCCTCTGGCTTGAGATGGCTGCCACCTATGGGTCAGATGATTGCCTGCCACCGTTAAGCAATTGGTAATTAAATATAATTTATTTTTTCCTAAAAAGTGTAAATTTTGGAAAAAAATTTTCACGAAAATAAATTGTCACGCACAACGAGTCTGTGTGCAAATGTCAGCTGATTGGATCACGGGAGTGGGTTAAAAACGACCGAAAGATTTGCACGGTCGTAAGCGCACAAGCAAGCAAGCAAGTGAACTTAATATAAAGGATTTAAAAAACACAACCCCAGGCAGAATAGAACAACGAACTCCAAAGACAAAGATCACCCGTGCAGCCTGAACAGACTGTAGGAGGCAAGTGCTGTTAGCGAGCGCACGAGGGGTGGGTGTCAGCAGGCTGAGTCGACCTAGAGGAGTCCCAAGACGGTTCAGATATTGTCACCGGTGTTCGCCGTGAGCGGGCATCGAACTCGGGTCGCCGGTTTCGTAGCGCAGCGTAGCGCTAACAGCGTAGAGCTAGCAGCGTAGCGCTAGCAGCGTAGTGCTTCTTAGCGATCCAGAACCACGCCCGGCCGCCTTTGTCTCCCCACCGCACCCCTCGCCCCCCCCGCGCTGATATCGCTGTTCATCTTCTTGGTTCTTTCGGTAAAGTCACGTAGAAGGGAAATAATAAAAATAATAAAAATAAAACATAATAAAATAGGTGACCTGAGGACGGCTGCTTGCGTTGTAGCCGAAACGTCGTGAGAATTATTTTATTATGTTTTCTTTTTGTTATTTCCCTTCTACGTGACTTTACCGAAAGAACCAAGAAGATGAATCCCTGCAGTCACGAAAGCTTTAAATCTAATTATTTTATTATGTTTTATTTGTATTATTTCCCTTCTACGTGACTTTACCGAAAGAACCAAGAAGATGAATCCCTGCGGTCACGAAAGCTTTAAATCGAAAGTTAATTATTTTATTATGTTTTATTTTTATTATTTTATTATTTCCCTTCTACGTGACTTTACCGAAAGAACCAAGAAGATGAATCCCTGCAGTCACGAAAGCTTTAAATCAAAATTTATTATGTTTTATTTTTATTATTTTATTATTTCCCTTCACATGACTTTACCGAAAGAACCAAGAAGATGAATCCCTGCACTCACGAAAGCTTTGAATCGAAAGATATCGTGTTGTTGTATTCACAGTACCGCATCACTTATTTGTGTTCGAGTCGTCCTCACGGCTTCGAAATCGCCACTGACGTTTACCACGAGCGAGATGAATTTCAAACTCGGCAGCGAACTGGCCACGAATGGCAGTCAACGTAGTGGGCTGATCGTCATGCAGAAACCTACATAACGCATAAACTGCGATGTTGATTCTAAACGTGGAATCCACGCGAGACATGGGGCGAGAGAGAGAGAGATAACAAGGAGGCCTTCATCCAGCAGTGGATTGACGAATGGACCGACAACGGCGATGTTAGAGAGTATAGTGGATAGAAGTAATCCACTTNAGCCGTGNGCTGTTGCTACATCGTTTGCGTTTTGATTGTGCTCGGAAATCTTGAAGAAAAAAACAAGGTGTTAAGGCGCAGCGCTGCAATAGCTCACTTGCGCAACTGCTGGCGAAAGAGGCCTCCACTAGGGTGGCTCTAACATGATACATATGTACCCAATTGTTCGCACATATGTTGAACTCCGCACGTAGAGAACCATGCTAATCGGAGGTGCGGGGAAGACAACAAACTAAACACAAAAATTTGTTCTAAATAAATGTGTTTTCAATCTAGATTTAAAAGTGCATAGCTCCAGCAGCTTCCTAATATCGGAAGGAAGAGCGTTCCAACGGCGCGAGGCATTGAAAGCGCTTGTTTCGATGCGGTGCCGTCTTTTGTTCAATAATTGGGATCAGGATGAAATGCCCCCATGAAATAACAATGATGATATTCATGACAATATGACACCTATGTGTGAAAATAATAATGATGATGTGGACGATTAAAATAATAATAATAATGACGGTCGTAAGTTTACTTTTAAAAAACTAACATCCGACGGATGATAATGCTGGTTACGATTGTGCCAAAGGACAACGTTTCACTACATATATTGCATATATATTGTAATAATTTAAACATGTAACCTGCAGTTTCAAGCGGATGATGAATAATCCAAGTGGAGAAAACTTTGCACGAAAAAACTTGCCGATCCTAAGCAGAGCCGTACCTCGGGTAGGGCGAATTCGGGCGACCGCCCCGCGCCCCGCGCTTTGGGGGGGAGGGGTGGTGAAGTGGGGCGCACCTCAACGTCACGGTGTAGGGTGTAATACTTCCAGTTTAGTTTAAAGGCGTCGTGAGAGCGCACGCGGTGGGGTTCGCCCTGGGCCCCGCAGCCCCCCCCCCTGCCCACCCCCGCCGCTATGGACGGCTCTGATTCTACGTTAGTCTCGTAGAGCCAGTGAAACTGTTGCGTGCTTCGGGGTTGGCATGGACCAGGGGAGGTCGGCGACCTGCGGCTCTGTAGCCGCGTGCGGCTCTTTCAGGACGCCGCCTCGAAATCACCGCACGGTGCATTGCGGCTCTTGAAATATTGAACATTTGTTACGCTTTGTTGTTCCTGAATTCGAAAAACAAATGGCTCTTGTTGTTCTTCTTGGTTCTTTCGGTAAAGTCACGTCGAAGGGAAATAATAAAATAATAAAAATAAAACATAATAAAATAATTCTCACGACGTTTTATTTTTATTATTATATTATTTCTATTCTACGTGACTTTACCGAAAAACCAAGAAGATGAATCCCTGCAGTCACGAAAGCTTTAAATCGCACTTGTTGTTGTTGCAGATCCCGCTGGCAACGGGGCCTCGTTTAAGAAATGAAATGCCCCCCTCCCTCCCTTCCACCACCCCTCCGCACCCGCCGACCGCCACCGGTCCGTGGGAGCGCACGCAGTTGCACCGCCTGCACGCTGCTCACAAGGGCCAGACCGATTGTTGTCTCGCTCATGCACTCCCGAGACCCCGAAGGCAAAAAAGTAGCCGAGGTTACGAAGAACGCGAGGAGGATAAGTTGGGATTCGAAGGAGTCCTGTAGGGGCGTGAGTGACCATCATCATCACGCAGAGTCCCAGGATGTCTCGAAAGTTACGGAGGAAGAGAGAGAGAGAGNCAGAGAGACAGAGTCTGCGTGTGATTGCAGAGATACGGGGAGCGGTAGCGTAGCTGTTTAGAGCACTGCGCTTCGAACCTGAGTTCGAGTCCCGCTCACGGCCACCACCGACACCAGTGACGACGATGCTCTTAACCCGCTCCTGGGCCTCCCCTAGGTCAACTCAGCCTTAAAACATTACCTTGTGGGTGTAGTAAACATCGCCACTTGGGAGATAAAGCGGACGTGCAGGGGTGGTGTTGGCCACTACCCCCCCGGTGCAAATCGCTCATAGCACTTGCCCCAACAGTATGTTGAAGGCTACACGGGGGATCTTTGTATCATTCGATGGGTGGCAGTGGCGACGTCATGCCGCTCGCCACTACGAGAGGGACTTCCGGAGACAAAGATGCGATACGGTCCGTAGTTACACGAATATAATGAACGTGTCTGGAACGTCCGTATATCGTTATTGGAGATTCGTGCTCTGTCTCTCGATACCATTTTTTTGAAAGTATTAAACAAAACACACAAATCACAACATGAACACAAAACGCAATGACGTCACGCAGCGCTGACGTTGACAAAGCCTCTCCATGATCGCGTGCGTCTAAATCGTCAGTTAAATTTATTTAAAAAAAATATAGGGCAATTTTCATCCACAATATTGTCCACCGCGTCAATATGTACAGTTTTAGTGACCTATGTATATGTGTATATATTTATAAACCGTTATATACAGACAGGGCGAAAAAAGAAACAACCATCGTAACAATACCAGTGAGAGCAATAATTGTCAACCGATGGATCGGAAATCGAGAAATCAGATCACATTTTAAAATAAATCCAGGACTACAATATCATTATTTATTATCATTTAAATTACAAATCATTAAACAGTAGGGCATTATCATCATCGTCGTCGTTATCAATCAATAGCTACTACATTCCCCGATATTACACACAGCAAACAAATGTACATATTTACCAACCTCAAAATACACACACACGCTCACACAATTGTAGACCGCTGTTTGTCGAGTTGAATTATCCCCCCATTAACTGGTACAGTAATACCTCGGTTTACGTCGGGGATGCGTTCCCGAAATGTGCGACGACGACGCATATCGAAACGACGTTAAATCGAAGCGATTTACAGGGTAGTAGTCGTGGTAGTGGAGGGTGGTGGAGGCGAAGGGGCTGAAAGGCGACAGATAACGCGAGCGGATGGACGACGATGCCGTCAGCGACGTAAGTGTGGGGGGTTGAGGGTGGCGGTGTTAATAATGTGACGACGTAATTACTAAACGACGTAGAAGGGAGACGCGGCCATCGGGGTATTACTGTATTGCGGTGTTGATGTTGTTATTCTTATATCACTGTGCCTTTATAAATGTTGCTTCTCGTGTGCGTGCGCGCGCGTGTGTGTGTGTGAGTGTGGATGCTTTCCATTTGAATTTCTGATGTTTGTTTTCAGGCTGACGACAACGCTGGCAGTCCTACGGACGCATCCAACTCAGTGTGAGTTCTGCGAAGATAAAGAAAATACACACACACACACAAGACAAAGCAAACACAAAGAGAATGCGCGTTAATTATTTCACAATTCACAATGACACGTTTAACCGGAGCTGTCCAGGGGCTGAGTTCCGGAAAAATACCCACAAGCCATCTCGCACTCCCCCAGCCCCTTCCTCCCTCCCCTCCTGGGGGTTGACTGGCCAAGGAAAATATTCATTGCAAATTTAAACGCAGCATGCACTTGTGTGTGTGTGTGTGTGTAGCGGTAGCGGGTAGCGCGCTGCGTTACAATACCGGCGACCCGAGTTCGATTCACGCTCACGGTCAACACAAGTGACGATTATCTGAAACGGTCCTGGGTCTCCCCTAGATCGACTCAGCCTCAAATGAGTATCTGGTGCGATGTGTAAACATCGCCACTAGGGAGACAATGGCGGTCGGGCGTGGTGTTGTTCATCCACCACCTCGCGTTGCTGTGCCGGCCTTTGTAGGTGCTGCTCGCTAACAGCACTTACCCAAAAGTATGTTAAGGCTATACGGGGCATCTTTGTCTTGTTATGTGTACGTGCGGGAGCGGTGGTGTAGGGGTAAGCGCACTGTGCTTAGATCCTGAGCTCGATTGGCGCTCGCGACCAATACGAGATGCCGATTATCTGCAACGCTGCTGGGTCCTCTCCTAGGTCGACTCAGCCTTAAACAAGTGCTTGATGCGGTGGTTACAAAGTGTAAAGTGAAATAAGTAAATATAAATCTCGATCTTAATCTCGACTCATTTGAAAGGGGCACCCCAGTAGCAGCTGCACTTCATTGCATGTTGGTGTACATGCAATTAATAAAGTACAGCAATGTACTGAACATTTCGATTTAAAGCTTTCGTGACTGCAGGGATTCATCTTCTTGGTTCTTTCGGTAAAGTCACGTAGAATGGAAAAATAAAATAGTTAAAATTAAACATAAAATAGAAGACAGAGTCTGTCTTCTCGACAGACCTGTTCTCCACCTGAGACGGCTGCTTGCGTTGAAACGTCGTGAGAACTATTTTATTATGTTTTATTTTTATTATTTTATTATTCCATTCTACGTCACTTTACCGAAAGAACCAAGAAGTACTGAATATTGTACCAATATTAAGGACGCGTGTTCACCCCCCCCCCCCCGCAGTTATGCTATGCCGTATAGCATGACTGATATAATCCTTCTGCGTATAGTAGCAACGGAAGGAATCTAGACTCCTTTTGTCAATCCACTGCTGGATGAATTTGTATTGCGAATTGTTCGACAGCACTTCGAGCTCGCCGCTTAGGGCGCCAGGGGGTTGGCGAAGGTGGGAGGGGAGATGCCCACGACCCGATGTCTGCACATCTCGTTAGCCTTGGACTGGAATCGAACTCAGGTGGCCGCATGAAGAGCTGCCGCCTCGTTAGGCTAACCATTACGCCACCACTCTCCTCCTCCCCCCTTCCCCTCCCATTGTAAACGAATGTACACCACGTACGTTATTATAAAGCTGAATAATTCAGAAAGAAATTGCGAAATAAATTGGTGCTTACCGTCTGTGCACCGGCTGGAACGCGGTTTTCATCGTTGAAGGGCTGGTCAGCGATTCTTTAATGAAACAAAACAAAAATACGCGTCACGGTTAATGATTAAAATCAAACAATCCGATGTACCGCTTGCCATGAGTAACTTAAACTATCATCATCATCATCAGCCATGGTCAATCCGCTGCTGGCATGACGATGGGCTCACCAAGCCACCTCGCATGATCATTCGATGTAACGATCCACCGAGCATCGCTCCATCTCTCACTCGACGTTCTCTCTTATCGGTATGATATAGAGTATACAGACAATTACAAAGATGCCCGTGTAGCCTTTACAGACTATTGGGGGCAAGTGCTGTTAGCGAGCAGCACCTATGAAGGTCGGCACGGCACACGAGGGGGTGGGTGGTTCAGCACCAGCGCCCGACCGCCTTTGTCTCTCTTTCTCTCTCGTTGTGATATTTACACACCGCACAGGTTACTCGTTTGAGGCTGAGTCGACCTAGGGAAGGATCGATTCAGATATGATCTAGTCTATGCCACACACACACGAAACCGCGTGCATTGTCACAGTACATATCTTAACATGTATTGTGTTTTCGCATGAGAAACAATTGATGTAAATGGACAATGATGTTCTGCAAAGGGCTAAAGAGCTAAGCTTTAGATTTAGTTAGCCCAGCCGATGCTTTCGATGACACAAACGGAACATGACGATCTAATTTCATTTATAAAACTGGGTCCTGGCATGAACGACTGAGCGGAGGTTGATTTGGTTTCACTCATGGAGCGCGGGACTCAGCCTGAAGTTCCACATCGTCAACGTCGTCATCGTAATCGGTGAACCAGTAATTCGCCTCCCGCGGAGTGTGACGCCGAAGCCAAAAAAAAGCGGACGAATCGCTTACGAGCAGTAGACGCGTGCCTATTTATTATAACTTTCCTTTGAGCTGTTTATTGATTTAAAATAAAACGACTTTTACAATCTGAAATCAACGTTATACAATGGAAATTTGCGTCGATTGTTGAAGCATAATAATAACGAGAGTTTCGATTTAAAGCTTTCGTGACTGCAGGGATTCATCTTCTTGGTTCTTTCGGTAAAGTCACGTAGAAGGGAAGTAATAAAATAATAAAAATAAAACACAATAAAATAAAATGAAAACCAGGTCCGTCGAGGCGACAGAGTCTGTCGCCTCGACGGACCTGGTTTTCACCTGAGGACGGCTGCTTGCGTTGTGGCCGAAACGTCGTGAGAATCATTTTATTGTGTTTTTTTTAATTATTTTATTACTTCCCTTCTACGTGACTTTACCGAAAGAACCAAGAAGAATAACGAGGGTATTCCAATTTAATGTGGAGCCAACGTTGAACGCTGCTACAGTGACACAAAGCCGATGCCAATAATCGCTCCGAACGCGGCCGAAGTCGGTCGCATCTCTAAAAAAGAGCAAAGCGAGAGGCCTAAGCCCCCCCCCCCCCCACCGTGTTCGTATATCACGCGTACGCGCGATCCAACAGCCCAGAGGCTTGCCAGGTGTCGTAGGTTCTGTGGGACTTGCGAGAAAGTGGCCGGGAGGTTGCGACTGTGTGTTCGATGCCTCCTTCACTGTCGGTTCTGCTGGGACCTCTCCTTCATCTCTCGTGACCTCTCCACACGATGCTAAACTCTCGTTAAGAGTGACGCAATAACATTAATAAAGCAGCACGCACAAGATCGCATCGTAGCAGCGAATCACGCCCCGTCTGCACGCGCTCAGTCCCCGTCGTGGATTGGAGGCAACACGATGGCAAGATGTCAACTACCTTCTCTAACCATTATATAACGGAGTGGTAGCTCCTGCAATCTCATTTACTTGATACAGCTGTCGTGGCTGTGACGGTACCACCTGAAGACGGAAGCTTGTGTTGCCTCCGAAACGTCGTGATTTTATTTTATTTTAATTTTTAATGTTTTTACCTACGTGACTTTACCGAAAAAACCTAAGAATATGTCAACTACACTCCGTTCTGGTGTACGATCCAGACCCTGACGATTCCTGTATTTTTGGCGGTGGGGTAGAGGGGGGATGGTTGCATGTTTCTCTGTCTCTTCCCCGTGGTGGCGTTCGGATTTAATTCTAGATTTGAAGCTTTCGTGACTGCAAGGAATTCATACTCTTTGTTTTTTTCGGTGAAGTCACGTAGGTGACAAAATAAAATAAATGAAAACTACTACATTAAATGTTTTTCTCTCCAGGTCTTCCGGTGTTTTCTATCCACGTTTAGAAACACGAGTTTAGAGCATTCGACTGCTGTGACATTTCAAGTGATGATAAGCCCATTTCGTTGAGCTACCAGGTAAAATGTAGAATACATACTCTTAGGTTTTTTCGGTAAAGTCACGTAGGTAATTTTTTTTTTAATTAATGAAAGTAAAAAAAAACTTGATACAGTAAATCTAGCTGTGACGGTCCCACCTGATGATGGAGACTTGCGTTGCCTCCGAAACGTCGGTGATTTATTATTTTATTTTATTTCTATTATTACTTTCATTAATTTTAATTTTATTTTTTTTACCTACGTGACTTTACCGAAAAACCTAAGAGTATGGATCCTTGCAGTCACGAAAGCTTCAAATCTAGAAAAAAAAATGTAGAATAGTTTAGTTTATATTTTGGGCAACAGGATTTTGGTTTCTGGCTCTCGATGGGCAACTGATTGTTGGAGAGACCCTGAGGTTCGCGAGAAGGTATTTACTGCCTCCATAGTGCACGGGATACTTTGGAAATAGCCTTCGCATTGACCGCTAACCAGAGTCTAACTGAGTTGTTTGTGACCAGCGGCTCAGTCGGAGAGCTTCGGCGATGATGGAGATTAATCGTACGGGCACGCCAAGGATATACTCTGAATCTTTACATTTATTTGAAAACGTTTATTTTTAATCAGTGTCTTTGTTTAATATCATCAAACGCAAGGCTGTATGTAAACTTATCCTGGAAATACGTGTTTTTACCTTTTTGTTTAAGTCTGTTTAAAATGCTGTTATCCTATCTAGACACTATAGGAAATTGCACATTTCTATGGTGAGGCTGCATCATATCCATAGGACAGCCACTGTTGGTTGTACTCCCCCCCCCCCACCTTACCAACGCGTGCCAACCGGCGTGGTGAGGTATGGACAAACAACTCATGCCACTGACACGGCCATGGGAGGTCTTCATCCAGCTTTTTTATCAATAACTGTCTGTAAATAATGCTACTTTAAACACACGTGGAATTAAGCATTTGTCGTCTTTTATCATTATTATTTCATATGTATCATCACTGTTTGTTATACTTGCAAGTGTTCAAACCAATTTAAACACAAACTCCACAAACTTCTGTCCCAGCTATCTTGCGACATCGTCGGCAGCCACGAGGCCGTCTGGAACGCTCTTCCTTCCGATATGAGGAACCCACTGGGAGCTATTCCGCTTATAAATAATCATCGTCTCGGTTGAAACCTCATTTCTTTAGAACTGCTTTTTTGTGTTGCGTTTGTTTTCCTTCCTACGGCAACTCTGATTAGCACGGTTGGCTACATACGGTGCGAAAGAAGTCCAACACACACACACATGCAAACATCCCTCGGGTGTTTACGGCTTGCATTCGTTTCCGCCTCGCGCCGCGTGCTTCCACCGCGATTGTCCGACTTTCGCACCACGTGCCGGAAAGCATTTTTCGGGAACGGAAGAAAAAATCATTCAACGTTTCGGAGAAGCTCCGCGAGAGGTGGTGGCACAAAACGTCGGACAATCGAACAAACACAGCGCAGAGCCACGCAAGCAACGACAGTGAGAAAACAAAAATCGCAAATATTGATTACAGTGGAGGGAATCCAGATGAGCTAATGCAGCTCTGTGAGTTTTTTTTTTTCTCGTAAGATGTCCAAAGACAAACCGTGCCTCGGCCGTGTGATCAATCTCACCTTGGGCAGCCCTGGTCAACTGGAGGCTGTTGCTGGGCGCCTGGTAGAGCTGCTCGTCGCGTTGACACCCACGCCGACAAACCCGGCCGCCGCCGCCGCCGCTGCGACCACTCCCGTGCCACCTCGCTGACTCGCAATGCCCAAAAATTCGCTTGCCTCAACAGGAAACTCTGCTGCTGCTGCTGTGCTGCTGCTGCTGATGATGGCCTTGGTGGTGGTGGTGTTGAGTTTGATGGTGGTGGTTGTTGTGGTTGTTGTGGTGGTGGTGGTGAAGCCCATTCTGCTGCTGGTGCTGGTGGTGGTTGTGCTGAGGACTTTGCTGGTGAAGTTTGCTACAAAGGATGGCTGCTGCCGCCGCTGGACTGTAGAGTAGGCCGAGGGCCGCCGATCTGGCCGCACGTGTGCTGCGTGACGCTGCTGGGAGACCGTCGCGGGCTATCCGGGGAGGTGGCAGTTTCGGCAAGCGACCAGATTTTTGGCCGAGCGGGACCCACCGGGTCAGGCTGGCTCTCACGATGACCTTGCTGCTGCTGCTGCTGCTGAACGTTGGGATTCTGTTGCTGATGATGCTGCTGCTGCTGGTGATGGTGGTGGTGTCGAAGCAGTTGAGGTGCCCCTTGACTCATGACCACCAGGGTAGGAGAGCCGGGCTTGGACGCGGTCGGAGCCTCAGAGGAGAGACAGCTCGTTGGCGTTCTCATGCCGGGCGCAGTCTGTCCCTTGACCGCCTCCCGCATCTTCAGTCGGCTCCATCGCTCCGTCGCGATCATCTCTGCTCAAGTCTCCACTGTCCTCCTCCTCCTCCTCGCACTTCTCAATGTCGATGTTCTCCAAGTCGATCTCTTCGTCGTCGTCGTCATCGTCCTCTTCCGCCTCCTCCTCGCCCACCGCCTCGTCCTCCTCGTCCTCCTCCTCCTCGTCGTCCTCCTTCCTGTCCACCTCGGCGTCGCTGCCGCACGAGTGCCCCTCTTCGTCGCTACGGCTCCGCGGCGCCCACGTCACCTTGTTCTCCTTCTTGAGACGCCGGCGAGCGTTGGCGAACCACGTGGAGACCTGCGTCAGCGTCATCTTGGTGATGATGGCCAGCATGATCTTCTCGCCCTTGGTGGGGTACGGGTTCTTGCGATGCTCGTTGAGCCACGCCTTGAGCGTTGCCGTGCTCTCGCGGGTCGCGTTCTTGGGACGGGATGGGTCCGTGTACTGGAAGCCGCCGTAGGGCTGTAGTAGGCGGCTGTGGGTATGGGAAGGAGGAGTGCTGTAATCCTGGGCTGTCCTTGATCTCGTAATGAGAGCCCTTGGATCGGAGGGAGAGAAAGAGAGAGGGAGGGAGAGCGATAGAGACGGGAAAGAACAGCAAGGTGGTGCCGTGTCATCGATATTATTCATCATTGATTGCTATTGATGGTCAGCATCACTATCATTATCAATATTATTACGATCGTAATTGGTGTCAATATTGACATTGATGGCATCATCGTCATTGTAATTGGTGATGTCAGAAGCACCATGATGGTGATGATGGTAATTGGTGTCAATATTAGAATTTGCGTCATCATCATCATTATTATTATAATTGGTCTCAATATTATAATTGATGACATCGGTGTCATCAATATAAATGATGTATTCGTAATTGTTATGATTGGTGTCGTCATTAGTATCGTTGATGGCATAATGATTCTCGTAAATAATTGGCGTTTTTAAAAATTGTCAACATGATTATCATCATCATCGTAATTAGCATCATTATCATAATTGATCTAGGAATTGATCACCACCATAATCAACAGTGATCTATTGATTCATCATCGTCGTCATTTATCGCAGCATCAGTATCATCATGAGTGGCATCATCATCATCATCAGCGTCTTCATCTTCATTCGTGGTATCATCGTTAACATCATAATCATCCTCATCGATGTTAGAGACACCAACATCATCATCATTGTCATCATCACGAGGGCACATTCGCCTCAATACCATCCTTGATTTAACCAAACGTGGGGCCATTGGAATCCATCACCTCTTTAAAGTACGACGGCCTTCATTGAACCAAATCCGCACACTTAACGCACTGAAACGCGATCGCAGGACCATAATGCCCTACGCGAGCGAATAACAACAACAACAACAAACATACTTCTGAAGTCTTTAACGTCATTCTTTGATATCAGCAGACGGCGCGCTTTGATCAATTAGCGTAGCAAAGCGAGGAGCGATTCGCTTCCACGGTTACCGGTTCAAGTGGCGAGACAAATAAAAAATGCCCTCAGTTGGGCAATCGTAGTGAATCATCCAGCCATGGTCTATCTACTGCTGAATGAATTCCTCAATCACCCTGCCCACTGCCCCAAGTCGCCACCATCACCCCCCCCCTTACAACGTTTCGTGATTCAACGATCCGTCGCGCGTGCCGGTTTCATCGCTCCGTCTCCAAGGGCAGAAACTCTGTGCTCGCGAAGATATAACCGCGTGATGTGCCGTACAAATGTTGAACTATATATTTATTGCAATTTTTTTTGTTATTGGTAAAGCACGCGTTCCGTTTTATGGATAAAACTAAACGCGTGCGTCAATAACCGAAATAAAAAAATAAAAGGTGACGTTTTAGACAATGGCCCTTTTCATGATGTTACATGGCCCCACTTTTTTTTGTTTCACCTGTAACAGACTGTTGGGGCAAGTTGCTTTTCGCGAGTAGCAGCACCTATTGAGGCCAGGCACGGCACACGAGGGGTGGGTGGCCAACACCACGCCCGGCCGCCTTTGTCTCCCTGGTGGCCAAGGTACTCATTTGAGGCTGAGTCGACCTAGGGGAGGCCCAGGACCGGTGCAAAAAACTAGTCACCGGTGTTGGCCGTGAGCGGGAATCGAACCCGGGTCGCCAGGTTCGTAGCGCAGCGTAGCTCTAACCGCTACACCACCGCTCCCACGCACCACACACGCGCACACAGACAAGAACCATCGTGCCACGTGTAAATTCTAGTTCTCTTCTCGACGGAGGCTGGGACAATCCACCAACCCCCTGGTAGCGATGCCATCGAGCCTCTCGCATTCCGAATTTGCGTCCCAAAAAAGTCTCCGGCTGCGAAGTTTATCCGTTGCCGCTCGATAGGGGCAGCGCTCAGCCTCAAGTTCCACATTACAGCTCGAAGTCTCCCGCCAACACTCCTCTCTCTGTCTCTCGCAAAGACAAAGATCCCCGTGTAGCCTCGACAGACTTTTTGGGAGGGGCAAGTGCTGTAAGCGAGCAGCAGCAGCAGCGGCAACTTGTGAATGTGCCGACGTGGCACACGAGGGGTGCTTGCACGTGCACAGGCTCGCTTGTGTCGGTAACAACAAGAAAATCGTCTCCGGTGGAGTGTGACGATGAAGTCGATTGAAAGCGGACGAAAAACCCGCCACGGGCTTTCGTGATCATCATCATCATCATCACCACCAGTCATGATTTATCCACTGCTGGATGAGTGTCCATCTGTCTCTCTATCTATCTGCAAGCTGTCTGCTCGCCTCCCACGCGCTCTCGCGATCGATTCATTCAGCGTCCGCTGAATTCGTGGCGATCTGTCGCTCCATCTCCGCGGCGGATGTCCTGTCGGGCGTTTTGCTGTTGTTGTTGTTGTTGTTGTTGTTTGTTGTTGTTGCTGCTCCCTCCTTGGGCTTGCGCTCCGTCGTTAGTCTCGAACACCGGCGCCATCATCCATCCCGTTAGCCGTGACGTGCCAAAGCCGAATTGTCCCGTCACGTTACCCTTCCCTTAACAGTTCCATAAACGATTTGTTTTGATTTTATATTTTTTAAATATATATTTTTGATGCCCACTTTGCTGTGTATGTTGTTGACGGTGCCGGCTATAGGTACAGTATATAATACACGACTGCACTTAGACCAAGGCGCAAGTTGATCGGTCGCCCTCGATTAGCCGAGGAGTGGAACGCATCCGAAAGAAAGATAGAGAGACAGAGAGACAGAGACAGTGAGAGACAGAGAGAGAGAGACAGAGAGACAGAGACAGCGAGAGAGACAGAGAGACAAGACAGTGAGAGACAGCGAGAGAGAGACAGAGAGACACAGCGAGAGACAGAGAGACAGCGAGAAAGACAGAGAGACAGAGAGACAGGACAATGAGAGACAGTGAGAGACAGCGAGACAGAGAGACAGAGAGAGAGACAGACAGAGAGACAGAGAGAGAGACAGAAGAGAGACAGAGAGACAGCGAGAGACAGCGAGAGACAGCGAGAGATAGAGAAACAGACAGACAGAGAGACAGCGAGACAGACAGCGTCCGCGCAGCCACGTGGAGATGGAGCGATGGAATCAGCACGTGCGCGACTGCTGGGCGGATTTGTTGCATCCGCAGGGATGTGTGAGACGGCAAGGGCCTCTTTGTTGGGGAGGCCATCGTCCAGCAGTGGATCGATCATGTCCGACTACGACGACGACGATGATGATTATGACGACGATGCTTCGTCGTTATACGTCACAGACGAATCGTTGGTGGTGCGTGCCGAGTTCGAGTCGCCCCTTTCGTTTGCTCTGGCCACGCTAATAGTCCGCTAATGGGTCAAATTGCCCATTTAAATTGTTATTGTTACTTAACGCTGCGTCCCCCTCCCCACCTTCATGTACTGAGTGTGCGTGCGTGTGTGCATTAGGGGAGCGGTGGCGCGGTGATTAGCTTAACAGCGCGACGAGATGTTAACGACCTCGCCTGGTACACAGGAGGTCGTGGTTCGATCCAGACCCTGACGTCTGCTGCTGTATATTTGGAGTTTGCGGTGTCTCTCTCATCGTCATCATCATCACCGTGGCTAGGAGATGTTAACTACCTCGCCTGGTATACAGGAGGTCGTGAACTCGTACCACACCGTGACGTCTGCTGCTGTATATTTGAGTTTGCGGTGTCTCTCTAATCATCATCACGGTGGCTAGGAGATGTTCACTACTCGCCTGGTATACAGGAGGTCGTGATTCGATCCAGATCCTGACGTCTGCTGCTGTATATTTGTAGTTTGCAGTGTCTCTCTCACATCATCATCATCACGGTGGCTAGGAGATGTTAACGACCTTGCCTGGTATATAGGAGGTCGTGGTTCGATCCGACCCTGACGCCTGTTGCTGCTGTATATTTGGAGTTTGCGGTGTCTCTCTCTCCACGTGGTCGCGTGGGTTTTTCTCCGGGTCCTCCGATGTTTCCCTTCGCATTTAGAATCAACGTCACGCGTTTCGAGTATCCACACGATGGAAATGTATAGCACGGGGAGGGGCGAGGGTGGGGTGAAAGAAAGACAAAGGCGGCCGGGCGTGGTTCTGAATCGCTCAGAATTATAGGCACTAACCAAAAACGTCGGCACCATTTACATATATATACAAAGATAAAGATCCCCGTATAGCCTTAACAGACTGTAGGGGCAAGTGCTGTTATCGAGCACCTATGAAGGCCGGAACGGTACACGAGGGGTGGGTGGGCCAGCACCACGCCCGACCGCCTTTGTCTCCCTAGCTGCGATGTTACACCACGCACCAGGTATCATTTGAGGCTGAGTCGACCTAGGGGAGGCCCAGGACCGGTTCAGATAATCGTCACTGGTGTTTGCCGTGAGCGGGAATCGAACCCGGGTCGCCAAGTTCGTAGCGCAGCGCGCTAACCGCTACACTACCGCACACAATGTGTTGCGCTTATTAACAAAGCGCTGTCAACAGAGCTTTTTGCTCGCTTTGCGTCGGCTTTAGCGTCACACTCCACTAGAGGCGAGTTACTCGGTTCACAGGCGATGGGCCTCGTGTCGTTATCATTTTGCGTGTTCGTCCGTTCGATCTGCGTGCCGCGAACGGAACCGAATCAATGTTTCAGCCGTTCAACTCTTTCGGAATTCCAACAAAAAGAACAAAACATTATTGGAAATTATTTGGAAATAATGTTTTTTGTTAGTTTTTAAAACGTTTCCGGGACAGATCATCGTCATCATCATACAAAACACACGATTTGCATGTAACCGTATGAATTGGTCGTTTTATAAAACGATGTTAGGAAGTTTCACCGAAAGAGTGATATATTTAAGTCTAAAATACACGCGCGTAAAGCATACTGATCTGAAGTTAATAACATTTGACTAAATTACGTTCATATATTTGTATTCATCAGTACCGTGGTAAATCAATACAATAACATCGGCTCCCTACCACGCCGTGTTGGTCACGGGGGAATCATTGTTCGACCATACTTCACCACTCTGGTCGTTACGGGCAGGTAGCGGGAATGAGGGTGATCCAGGCAGGCCCGTTTCAGGTATCACTCGCAAACTGATGTTAGCCGTGAGCGGGAATCGAACTCAGATAGTTTGGTGATCGCAACGCAGTGTCGCTAAAACACACTGTAGACCCGATGTATCGAGTAGAGAATTTGAGTTGGATTCCCATACCGGGCCACCACGCATTTTACTCCGGCGCAGATGATGATGATGGTTGCCATGAGAACTCGTGTTGATGATGGATATAATGATGCTGCTGCTGATGATGATGGGTACTGCTCGTACTGATCACGACGGTGTTGATTGCTCCTGTTGATGCTGCTGCTGTTGCTGAAACATGTATCCGTGTCTATTAATATATTAAAGTTTGGGTTAGTTAGTTCACGTTACAATCGTGAGTAATAAAATATATTTGCATACATGTGCGAGTGTGTTGTGTATGTATCGACGTTTACAATCCCCAACGCGTATACACATATATACACATTTTTATATATATGATGCATATATATCTACACATTTTGAATGATGATAAATCGGATTATTAAATGTCCCACAGACAAAATGTCGCCATCACAGACACCACCGTTGATGTGACGTGACGATGGCGGTGAGATGATCGTCATCATCATCATCAGCAGCAGCAGCAACAGATTTTAAAACAACGTGAGCCAAAAGGTGCTTTGGGGTTCAAACACACCAGACCAGACTCTCAACCGCCACAAACGGCGTGGCAACGATACTATACATGCCCCCTCCCGAATGAATGATACAAATACGTAACAATAACGTATTTGTTTTACCACCCAAAAATGTAAAGTATATCATCATATATTTACGTCCATTCCACGTGTCAGCCTTCTTGTCGTATTTAGTTTTANGTTTTTTCTTCTTCCCAGCAGAATAAGTTCGTGGGTTACACCTCGGCAAGTTGCATGCGACTCGTCTCGCGTGCAACTGAATCAACCGGTTGCTCGCAGGAGACACAGACTCGACTTCGACTTTAAATCTTCCCAGACGTGTTTGGAACCGCGGCCTCTGTTGTCAACGCGTGGTCGCGCAACACGTTAGATTCCAAAGGAGTTGAATCGATTCCCCAAGTTGTGCAACAGCTCGCTGAGATGTGGACAAAGCGGTCGCGGTTCGGGCGCTGATTAAACTTGCGCGATTTCCAGACGGAAGACCGGACAAGCGCATCGTAGCCTGCACGCACGGCAGGACCCTTTCTCTGCGAGCCCTGCTTGTTGCGGGCAACTTTGCTGCGAGCAACTTTGCTCGCGGCAAACCGGTTGCTTCTGGCGGGGGCACAGACGGTCTACCGGAACGGCACGCCCCAAGCGCGACACACGGAGGACAAACATCCCCCTCCTACAGCTGTACACAGCCTTCACAGGCTGTTGGGGGAGCGGCAGTGCCGATAGCTGCATCTAGAATGTCACACACGCAACACACACACACACATCGCTCGACAAAGACGAAGATCCCCCTTATAGCCTTAACAGACTGTTGGGGCAAGTGCTGTGAGCGAGCACCTATTTATGAAGCCCGGCGTGTCGGTGAATAACACGACCCGGCCGCCTTTGTCTCCCAGGCTAATGCGTTACACACCGCGCGGGCACTCATTTAGGCTGAGTCGACCTAAGGCCCAGGCCCGCTTCAAATATTACTCGCCACTGTTCATTATTTCGGTCGTGAGCGGGAATCGAACTTGGTGGAGGTAGGTAGGGTGGTGGGTGGTGGGGTGTTCGTAGCGCAGGCGCTAACCCACGACACTACCGCTCCTTATCATCATCTCACACACACACACGCACCCTCTCTGTCTTCTCAAGATGCCGCTACGAACTAGAATCATCAGGTCTTGATACGATTACAACTTTGAAGGTGCTCTTGTTGCTGGGGCACACTGGGCCTACCCTCTGCAAACTGTTTATCATCATCAACAACAGCAACAACAGCAACAACAATATTACTAATAAAAATAAAACATCGCTCCGATCCGATCCACTGCGAGCAACTGGTTGCACAAGTTACACGCGACTTGGTTGCAGAGACGGCCGCTGTAGAAGCCAATCGTTCGCACGCAAAAACGAGTCGAGCAATGCGCGCAACCGAGTTTTAAGCAACCGATTGCGATCGCTTGTGAATTACGGACGCATGGTATCGTCTCGCGAGATGGGTCAGCTCTGTATATCATCATACCTAGTCGAATGGGGTCCCACAGTTTGTGTGGAGTGCTCTTACCAACATCGAACCCGCCTCCACCCCTTCACTGTGATCCTGACCAGCCGCCGCGCGGACTCGCTGATGAGAGCCACAATGAACGAAACCCCATCCACGAGTCGCTTGCTGATGAGCCAGAGTAACACGATGGTTGTTGTTGTTGTTGATGTTGTTGTTGTTGTTCGCGACGCTATATCTGCGTGACCACGAGGCGACGTGAGATGTTAGATTCGCGATCATGACGAGTGACGTTTCTTGCAGCGCTTCACGAAGGCGCATTGCCCAGCGTGGTGAAGTATGGTCAAACTATAAACAAAACAACACCGTATCACGACCCGCACGGCGAGAGAAGGCCTTCATCCAGCAGCAGATTCGCAATGCCACTGTAATACTTTTATTATATAACAATAAGCAGCATATCCTTTGGAGGTGGCCGTTCGTCCATCCCTCCAGCCAGCCAGCAAAACTTATTTGTGAAATAAAGTATCATGCTATGCATTGACTAGCATGATATAAATGTATCTACAGTAGATAATTGTAACCATATACAACATGGTACGTGATCATTATACGCTAACGGTGCTATAGGCTGGTATGTGTCATAGCAGATGATCACGTACAGGAATTACCACGGCCCATTCTCTATCCACTGCTGGATGAAGGCATCCCCAATTGTGTCCACCAAACATACTCGTATCTACAATCAATTATTTACTATGCGGATAATGTAATAGCTGTGCGTTTAATCGCTGTTCCACGAACATCTATCCATATATGGTTTTAACGAAACATAAGCAATGCAGAACGGGTGGTTACAGTATACGTGTATCTATATACATAACCACGTCTAGTTCAGTGGGTTGAATCCTTTACATTTATGGGAAATTGATCTCGGCATATAAACCAATGACATGTATTCCACATTATTATAGCCTAATATGAACTCTAATTTAAAACCTCAAATAGCTACAGCATGAGGCAGGGATATTTTTTGTCACATCAAAAAAACAACAACAACAACAGCCGCCATTCGCCACTAAGCGGCGGTGACGTCACCACGCGCTTGTGCCAGGCTAGGTGCACGTTGATATCATAAATATATACACACTTTATTTTAAATTTTCACCTACGTGACTTTACCGAAAGAACCAAAGAGTATGGATTTTGCAGTACGAAAACTTCAAATCTAGAATATATACACACACAGCAATAACATTACATTTCTCGAAAGGAGGCTTTTACTTAATTTCAACAATTTGTTTACGTGTATATACATAAGCAACACGACTTTTAAAAATAAAAACTGAAGACTAAATGTTATACCAATGTAAATGTCGAGTTCAACTATGTATTAGTATGTGTATATGTGTGCAGCTGGAATTAATACAACGGCAGTATTATTATTCAATTATTTCCACTAATACTATCAACATTTTTTTTGTTTACACGCGCAAAACCTGTATTCATATATTATAACAATGTACACGGGGATAATCAATTGAAAAAAACACCGCAAGTATTTATAAATCCACTGCTGGATGAAGGCTCTCATTGCCGCGTCAATTATGGAGGATGGGAGAGTGGGGGGGAGAGTGGGGAGTGTTATTGACCATACTTCACCGCGCTGGTCAATGCGGATTTGGTGAAGGAGGAAGGCTACCGGTGAAGGCGTCACTCGCCGTGGCCGCGTGCGCTAACCGCTGCGCCACCACTCATCACGATGTTTGCACACGCAAGTGAAGAGTGGCAATTCACGTTACGCGCGCGCGTGTGTAAAGGCCGGTGCCCGGAACGTTGGTCAATCCACGTTCGTTATTTTTTCTTGTGGTTGTTGATATTAGAAATACACACATATATACCACGTCCATATCTGTTTACTCACTGATAAAACAAGAACCGAAATCCACTGCGCGATAATGACACCGCACTGCCATTGAGACAATTAGTAAGAGCAGACGTGGGTAAAAAAAATAGTTAACTGTTGTAACATTAACATTTAAACACATGCAATAAAAAAATACACGTTAAATAATCAAATATTACGTATCCTCCCCCCATCACCCCACACGGTCGCGTCTATGATCACATCAGTAAAATATTTTCAGTGTTTTTTTTATGTTGCTGTCTCAAATCCATTCCCTGCTAACCACAGCGATCTCTCTCTCTCTCGGCGTGTTTCACGTCCAGCGAGTGCGTTTATGTACAACGTTTATATCTGAACCCGTCCCGGGCCTCACCCCTAGGTCGACTCAGCCTCGAACGAGTACTTGCCGATGGGTGTTGCGAAACGTCGCCACTGGGAGAGACAAAGGCGGCCGGGCGTGGTGGCGACCATCCATGACCCTCGTGTGTCAAAGTGCCGGCCTTCACAAGTGCTCGCGAACAGCACTTGCCCCAACAGTCTGTTTGAAGGCTATACGGGTACGGTTAAATTTATCTTGTTTATATCGCATCATCATCATCAGCTATGGTCCATCCACTGCTGGATGAAGGTCACCCTCCTTCGCTACCCGCCATGCAATTCATAATCTGCCTCGACACGTCGAGAAACGGAATATTGGTCGCTCCATCTCCCATCGTGGACGAACTCTCAGACGCGTTCCATCTATCGCCCGCCGCTTACGCCATCATCCTCGACCATCAGCCAGTGGCTAGGATGTTAACTCCCTCGCCTGGTATACAGGAGGTCGTGGGTTCGATGCCGACCCTGACGCCTGCTGCTGTATATTTGACGTTTGCGTGTCTCTCTCTCATCATCATCACGGTGGCTAGGAGATGTTAACTCCCTCGCCTGGTACACAGGAGGTCGTGGGTTCGATGCCGACCCTCGCGCCTGCTGTGCGTGTCTCTCTCCGTGGACACTGGAGTCATCCGGCTCCCTCCCCCCTCCACATCGAGTTTCGCCGTCGCCCGTTTAGATCGTTTGGCTACCGGCCTGCTATAAATGCCCACACGATGACAATACGTCACTTCGTTGAGCTCTCATTTGTGGCCAGATTGCAAAAAAAATTTTTTGCTCAGTGGGCCTTACCTGGTCAAATAAAATATAAATAGTTATTAGTTTATCGCCATCATCACCCCCNTCCCCTCCCCCATATGGAGCCGTAGCGAGCTTTCCGGACAGCTCGAGTGACGCCGTTTAGCCCGAGCGCGTCACGTCCTCTACCCCACGTGTGCCTCGCCCGTGTCGACGGTGCGCTGATTGCAAGCGAGCCTGACTCACCTACCCACTCACCTACTCACTCACTCACTCACCTCCTCACTCACTCATCCGCTCACTCACCTACTAACTTCTTCACTCACCTACTCATTCACTCACGCACGCACCTACTCATTCACTCACTTCACTCACCTACTCACTCACCTACTCACTCATCTCCTCACTCACCTACTCACTTATTCACTTATTCACTCACCTACTTACTCACCACCTACTCACTCGCTCACCTACTCACTCACCGACTCACTCACCCACTCAGTCACCTACTCACTCACTCACCTACTCACTCACCCACTAACTCATCTCCTCATTCACTCGCTCACCTACTCACTCACCCACTCACCTCCTCACTCACCTACTAACACACCCACTCATTCACCTACTCACTCACGTACTAACTCACGTATTCAATCACCTCACTCAGCTACTCGCCTCCTCACTCACCAACTCACCAACGGCACTACTAACCCTCCTGGCGCATGGATATACACCAATTTCCCTTCATAGGCGACCGTGCGGACGAATTTTTGTTGTACTGTCTTCTATGCTCACGCGTCTAAGCTCCCCGCAGCCTCCACCGCCCCGCCAATGGCTCGCGTGGTGAAGTATGGTCAATTCGTCCACCCCCTAAACCCAGCAGCTCCTTCACATCAGCTCCGTACGTGTGTACGTACAGCGGTGTGACGTTTCGGGTGAGGACCCTACTTGGTGGTGCATTGGCTATCTCGGAAGAAATGCGATTTCCTCCAAACGCCGCGCGCGTTTGTCGCCACCGTATTCGCCGTGGCCGCGATGACGATAAATCGTGCATAGTAGGGTGTTTTTTTCGGTTAGATCGCGTAGATATATAAATGTGTCGTTAAACCCTCCACCACCCGACACGGCCAACTAGTAAGGGTTGTCACGTAAACAGAACGTGGCCAATTCGTCACTAGTACAGCACTAGCGTGTAGTGTATAGTGTAGTGTATAGTAGTGTATAGTGGTGTCTATTGTGTTGTATATAGTGTAGTGTATAGTGTATAGTAGTTTAGTGTATAGTGTAGTATACTAGTACAGCACTAGTGTATAGTGTAGTGTATAGTGTAGTGTATAGTAGTGTAGTGTATTGTGTAGTGTATTGTGTAGTGTATAGTGTAGTGTATAGTAGTGTAGTGTATAGTAGTGTAGTGTATAGTGTAGTCTATTGTGTTGTGTATAGTGTAGTGTACTCGTACAGCACGCCGGTGTGTTGGAGAGCCAAGCCACAACATTTACAATCTGAGTACGACGTTTCGCCACTAATTACAACCAGCTTCATCAGGCGACAGCCAGAGTTGGCTGTGTCGGGTGGAGGCGGGTTTCCACGACACATTTATACATTTACGCGACCTAACCCAAAACAAACCCTCTATTATGGATGATATTGGCCGCGAAAGCCTGCCGCTACGTGTTCAACGATTCAATCGAACGTCCGCATTCCTTTATTTTTATCGACAACTGAAAACTGGGACAGGCCGATCCATTTACAGATACCCCACCGCCAAATTGCCACATATTTTGCTTCGTCTCCTCTGAGCGGATTGAACGTCGTCTGGGGAAGGCGGCGATGGTCTCGTGTCTCTTTGCAGAGCGGAGGGCGCAAAAATTGTCCAGCGAGTGGCCTCGATGTTGGCGGGAGACGTGTGGTGATCGGGAAAGTGAGTGCAAGAACAGTATCTGTGGGTATCTGTAAATGGATCGCCGTCTGTGTGTGTATATATATTGTTTTATTTTACTGAGCGTTAAATTATTCAACGTCGCACGATCTGCCGTCAGTGAACGACACACGTCAATTCGTTTTATAGAGAGTTGCGTCACTTTTAAAACAATATATTCATTATAAAAAATAGTTTATTGGTGCGTAATATGTTTTTGTGTGCGTGTGTGTTTTTAGTGCAGCGTGTGTATTTGAATTTTGTTTATGGGTGTACAAGGACATTCGCGTAGAATTTAACTACGTGAGCGAGTGTGTGTGTGAGCATACACTGGCCTTAATAGATGCTCGCTAACAGCACTTGCCCCAACAGTCTGTGAAGGCTACACGGGGATCTTTGTCTGTGTGTACTCGGGTGCCAACTCAGTGAAGTCTCACTTCGCTGGGATCACGTCATTCCATTGCGTTGTTGTCAAACGTCACAATCAGAATACGCATCAATACGTGAGGTATCCGAAAAGCTTCCAAGAATTGTTTTCTCCCACACACGTCCAGTTACAATCTGGTTCCACTCCGTTCATATTTGCTTCAGGGTGTCCACAAGCCGGTGCGTTTCCCCAGCCTTCGTTCGCACGTATATCGAAACGTCGTACGTTGAACAACTTATAACACGCGTGCTGCGAGGATGCGTTCCCAGCCTTCGTAAGTTATCACGCCATCCTATGCACGCATCGTGACGCGCGCCATTCGCTACGTCAACAAAGACAATTTCCTCCTGAAAATAACGTTATATTTCGTACCGCGTAGTTTTAATGTAACATAAAAAAATCTTACGTAAATAAAAAAATGTAATGTTATATTAATTTATATAGACCTGTAATAGACGAATATATTATTCATAAATGTCAGTGTATTTATTCATTACTTTACTTTATTTTTGAGTGTAAAATAATGTGAAAGACTTTGAAAAACTTTGTTTATCGAATATACGCATAACGTTACTGTACTGTCGCTCTGTGTGTATAGAGTGTCACCCTGCTACTCACCGACCCTCACCTACCCGCTTACTCACCTAGCCACTCACCTACTCACTCATTCACCTCGTCACTCACCTACCACTCACTCACCTACTTACCTACCCACTCACTCACCTACTCACCTACCCGCTCACTCACCTCGCCACTCACCTACTCACTCATTCACCTCGTCACTCACCTACCCACTCACCTACTCACCTACCCACTCACTCACTTACCAACTCACTCACCTACCTACTCACTTACCTACCTACTCACTCACATACTCACTCATCTACCCACTCACCTACCTACCCACTCACCTACCCACTCACTCACCTACTCACTCACCTACCCACTCACTCACCACTCACCCACTCACATACTCACCCACTCACTTACTCACTCACCTACTCACTTACCCACTCACTCACTCACCTACTCACTTACTCACTTACCCACTCACTCACCACTCACTCACCTACCTACCTACTCACTCCCATACTCACTCACCTACTCACTCACTACCTACTCACATACTCACTCACATACTCACTCACATACTCACTCAAGATCTCCTCTCTTCCCTGCATCTATGCCCCCGTACACAGTGACTCTGTGTGCACAACCGCGCACATGCCGAGTGATCAGTTCATGTGCACTTTGCAGAGTTTTCGTTTCTTTTTTATTAACGGGCGAATTAATAAAAGCAGCGGGCCTAATGTTGGCCAAATCAAACTGTGAGTCTTTTGCGGTACCATTAAAACGTGTGTGCCTGTGTGGTATAATTTAAACTGCATGTTTGTGTACGTGTCGAGTTAGTCGCTGCACGTGGAGGTGTATGCGTGCACATTTATTAAGTATCGTATATGCGTCTGCAGCAAGCTAGTATATTGTGCAATTCGACAAATACGTGAAACATTTAATATACGAATGCATAGCTACTCTACGTAATACACCTATCGTTTACACACATTTCTATTTAGTAGATGCGTGTATAAATAGTCAATGTAATACGTGAACAGAAATATTTTTGTGTGATGTTTGTCTATAGTATATATATGTAGTCAGTTAATTAACTTTCGTAAAACTTTGCGCAAGTTCCTGATATAGAATATGTATATAGTTAGTAGTTTGTACACGCGTTTTTACGTAGAGTAGTTTGTGTATTATTAGAGGTAGGACATATATTGCACGTATTCTTATCATCGTACACGTGTGCACTTTGTTAATATATATGTACAACACTGTACACACCACCCATACGCAAAGACAAAGATCCTCCGTGTAGCGTTAACAGACTGTTGGGGCAAGTGCTGCTAGCAACACCACATATGCACAAACACAAAATAATACACACACATCGATATATGAATGTGTTTTACTCACAACGCACACACAGCTGTATAGATTATGTGTTTGTACCACACATACGTATATGTGTATGTATGTATGTGTTTACATATACACATCTGTACACCACCACACACACACATGTACACACATCACCCACGCACTACACAAATAAAGCCAAATAGTGCTGTTAGCGAGCACCTATTGAGGCTGGCACGGCGGGGTCTTGTGGCCAGCACCACGCCCGACCGCCTTTGTCTCCCCAGCGCGCCCGGCACTTGCACATGCTCTACCAGAGGGACCTATTTAGTCGCCCTAGTGGGACCGCTTCGACCACATTCATAACTTGACTGCCGTTGGTCCGCGAGCAGGAGTCGAACTCGTGTCGAAACGAAGCGCGCTCACCGCTCCACGAGCCAAACTGTGGACGAGATGACCGCACGAAGCTACACACGAACAAAGAGGCAAAGTTGCCCCGTAATGGATCTCAAGTGGCCGTTTGGGGCAAGTTGCTGCTAGCGAGCGCCTACGAATACACGAGCTGGTGTGGTTTGTCCAACACCGCGCTCGGCCGCCTTTGTCTCCCCAAGTGCCGATGCTTAGACGTCCTAGGCGTAGAGCGAGAAGGCCCAGGACCGGTTCGAATATTTTTCGCCACCCTCCATCCACTCTTACATCATCCAAAGGTCCCCGTGTAGCCTTAGCAGACTCTAGGGGGCAAGTGCTGTTAGCGAGCAGCGCCTACGAATGCCGCCAGCTGTGACACACGAGGCGGTGAGTAGCCAGCACCACGCCCGGCCGCCTTTGTCTCCCCGTTGGCGATGTTTCACAGACCGCAACCAGCGGGAATTGAACTCGGGAGAGGCCGCGTCCGTAGCGCAGTGGCTCACCACCACACCAACGTCCGCACATCCGAACGCGGACAACACAAACAAAGATCCTCCGTATAGCCTGAACAGATTTTGGGGCAAGTGCTGTTAGCGAGCACCTATGAAGGCCGAACGGCACACGAATGGGTGGGTGGTCAACACCACGCCCGGCCGCCTTTGTCTTCCGAGTGGCGATGCTTACACATCGCACCAGGTTGCTCATTTCAGCTGAGCGACCTAGGGCAGGCCCAGGACGGCCCAGATATTCGTCGCTGGTATTCGCCGTGAGCGGGAATCGAACTCGAGTCGCCGGGTTCGTGGCGCAGTGCGCTAACCACGACACGACAGGTGACACACAAAGACAAAGATCCCCCGTATAGCCTGAACAGACTGTAAGGGCAAGTGCTGTTAGCGAACACCTATGAAGGCCGGCACGGCACACGAGGGGGTGGGTGGCCAGCACCACGCCCGGCCGCCTTGTCTCCCTAGTTTCGATGTTTACACACCGCACCAGGTACTCACTTGAGGCTGAGTCGACCTAGGGAGGCCCAGGACGGGTTCAGATAATCGTCACTGGTGTTGGCTGTGAGCGGGAATCGAACCCGGGTCGCCGGGTTGGTAGCGCAGCGCGCTAACCGCTACACCACCGCTCCCACCANACACAACAGACACAGGCTGACAGACGCGCGCAGCCTCACTCGCTCACTCGTGCAACTCACCAACTGCGAGAAGACGCTGAGTTCGGCCGCCGTGTACGGCAGGAAGGCCCCGTACGCCTGCGCCGCGTACGGGGAGCCGTACAACCCCAGCACAGCCGCGGCAGCTGCCGATGAATTCATTTGAAACTCCCGGCACTGCGATCCTCCTGCCTGCTGGGATGATGACACCGCTGCCGCCGCTGCTGCTGCTGCCGCCGCTGCGGATGATGATGATGATGACGACGACGTCGCCGCTGCTGCTGCTGATGATGATGATGAAGAAGCTGCTGATGCCGCCGCCGCTGCTGCTGCTGATGATGATGAGATTGATGATGCCGCGTTTTGGGATGACAGTCGATCAACGAACAAAGATCCACCAGTTTGTGCCGAGACCGATGATCCTACTGGGATGTATTGACACGTTATTTGAGAAAAGGACATTGCTGGCTGGGATGGTTTAAAAAAAGAGTTGCCGCTGATGATGATGCTGCTGCTGCTACTGCTGATGATGCTGCTGTTGCTGATGATGATGATGATTCTGCTGCTGTGATGATGATGATGCTGCTGATGATGATGATGCTGCTGATGCTGCTGCTGATGATGTTGATGTTCTCGTGGATGTCGCTTCGTCCGCTCCGTTCACTGATCGTTGTATTATTATTCAAGCGCGAACACTGCTAACTATGAATAAATAGTGCGACTGGCAATGTATGGACAGCGGTGATTAGACAATTGTTATGATTGCCGAATCAATAAGGAGCAAAAGGCAATGCCTTCCCCTTATCCTTACGGCGTGTGCAGTACTCAATGAATATTCGCGTCTCTCTCTCTCTCTGTGTGTGCCTCTCTCTCTCTATCTCTTTCTCTCCTATGCCCCCCACCACCACGTTTTCCTCCTCCACCACCACCCCCTCTCCTCCTCCTCGGAAAAAAACACACACACGCAGGTCCACCGCCGTTGCTAACACAAGCTCAAACCTTCGATGCACCCACGCTAAGCCCCGCACTCTCCTCCTCCTCTCTCTCTCGCTCTCTCTCGCGCGCTCTCTCGCGCGCGCTGTCGTTCTTTTTTGCGTTGTTGCTTTGCAATTCTGGGGGGGGGGGGGGGGATGAGAAGAGGGAGGGGCAGCGGTGTTGGGTGGGAGCAGAGGGCGCTTTGGTTTTGGTTGAGAGGCGGGTGGGTGGGTGTGGGGGGGGCGAGGTTGAGGGGTGATAAAGGCGAGAGGAGGAGGAGGAGGGGGTGAGGATCAGGAGGCGTTGCAGGGGATGGAGTGAGTGACTTGAGCGAGTGTGGAGTTTAGAGTTGAGAGGGCAGAGGGGTGGATGGGGGGGAACTTCTAGACTCTGGAGTTTGTAATCATCATAATAATATAACAGCTCACAAGTAGACGTAGCGAGTGCTTGCGTCTGCACGTGCACGCGCGCGCGTGCGTGTGCGTGTGGGGAGCGGTAGTGCAGCGGTTAGCGCGCTGCACTACGAACCTTGCGACACGAGTTCGATTCCCGCTCACGGCCAACAACAGCGGCGATAACGATTATCTGAACCGAACCCGCGCCTCCCCTAGGTCGACTCAGCCTAAATTAGTACTCTGCACGGCGGTGTGCAAAAAAAACAATCGTCGTTTCGGGGGCCGTGGTGCTGGTCACGCAACCCCATCGCGTGCAACGCCGCAACTCCCCCGACAGCCCTTGCCTCCAAGAAGTCCGTGCGTGACAGGCTATACGGGGGATCTTTGTCTAGTTTAGTTCCACTGATGCGTCGGAGTTGGGAGGGCGCTGTTGAATAGTGAGTGCATCACTGCGTTTAAGGGAACACGCGGTTGAGGGTGGGCGGGTGGGTGTGTGGTGTGTGGTGTGTGTGTGACGTCTGTGTGTGAACCGTGGTGGTAGTGATTGTGTGTTGGGAGTTAACGCGTCTTTTTATTTTTTNACCAATCACGGTTGCTCAGTGGAGGGCAGATCCGAAATCGCTAAAACGCCAAATGTTCAGCAACATGCAGCACTCTTAAAGTTGTAACTGATAGTTCATTTGAAGCTTCCGTGACTGTAGGAATCCATACTCTTTGGTTCTTTCGGTAAAGTCACGTGAGTAGAAAAATGAAATAAAAATTAATAAAAAATAATATATTACGACGTTTCGTGTTTTTCCTGGTTCAGTAGTTCCACTGCTGGATAATATTTTTCCCGCGTGAGGACGACCGCTTGTGTTGCGATCGAAACTTCGTGATGTATTATTTTTATTTTGTTTTTCTACCTACGTGACTTTACCGAAAGAACCGAAGAGTTTGGTAGAGAGTTCTTGCACTGCTCGTATTGAGCAAGGTCATAAGAACTGCGTGGCCCATGGCAGTACGAATGAAGGTGGTGGTGGTGGCTGAGTGATCGGGGAAACGTGTCTCTGTGTTCACGAAAGTGGTGGTGGTGCTGTGTACTCAAATGAGTACCTGGTGCGGTGCGTAAACATCGCCACGAGGAAGACAAAGGCGGCCGGGCGATGTTGCTGGTCACCCAAACCCGCTCGCGTGTCGTGGCGGCCTTCATGGGTGCTGCTACTCACTAACAGCACTTGCCCCTAAAGTCCGTTATGGCTATACGAGGGGTAGGGAGGTCTTTGTCTTTGGTGGTGTGTGAGTGGGTGAGTGAGTGAGTGAGTGGGTGAGTGAGTGGTGGAGTGCGTGAGTGGGTGAGTGAGTGGGTGAGTGAGTGGGTGAGTCAGTCAATGAGTGGGTGGTGAGTGAGTGAGTGAGTGGGTGGTGAGTGAGTGAGTGGCTGGCTGAGTGAGTGTGTGAGTGAGTGAGTNGGTGAGTGAGTGAGTGGGCTGAGTGAGTGGTGAGTGAGTGGTGGGTGAGTGAGCGAGTGGTTGAGTGAGTGGGTGAGTGAGTGGGTGAGTAAGTGAGTGATTGAGTGGTTGGCTGAGTGAGTGGGTGAGTGAGTACGCATTTTCTGATTCGTAGGATGTGGTTGGGGAATCAGAGTGAAACATTGGGTGATGGGCGGTGGGTGATCGTGGGGGTGTAGGGGTGAGCTGCGTGAATTGATGTTGCGATGTGGATGGACGGTCGGGTAGCGCGCCGCGCTCCGGAACCCGTCCACCTGAGTTCGAGTCTCGCTCGCGGCCAACAACCCAGTGACGAGTTGTCTGAACCTTCGCGAGCACCCCCCCCACCCATAGCGGACGACTCACTCTCGACTGGGCGATCTCTGTATTTGTGTCGACGCATTTTGGTGATGCCTATGACGTGGTTGAGGGGTAGGGGGGGTGGTGCCGGAGTGAGAGATTCCGGTGATGATGATTGGGGGATGGGTGGTGTGTGTGTGTTCGGGGGGGGAGGTGATGTTGTGATGTGGTTGGAGGGTGTAAGAGGAGGGGAAGGGGGGAGTTCGGGGCAGGGTGTGCGGTGTGTGGGGGAGGCACGAGAGAGAAGGAGGAGGGTGGGGAGGTTGGTGACGAGTGCGATGGTTTGATGGTCGAGGTGGATGTGGGTTGTTGTGGGGCACGGGAGGTCACCTATGAACGACGCGACAGGGCGGGCGAGTGAGCTATGCGTGCGTGAGCTGCTACATCAACCACCACCATCACCACTAATCCCGCATGCTCGCGAGCCGTGTTGTGCGTGCATCGAGACACGTGACGGACATGGGTGATGCAGGGCTCAACACACAGCGGCGAGCGAGCGGGCGAGTGAGTGAGCGAGTGTGTCACTTTGAACGTGTGAGAGTACGAGTGTGTGTGCGTGTGAGAGGAGCGAGTTTGAATGTATGTGCGTGCGTATGACTGTGTGTGTGTGCGTTTCGTTGTCTGCGTTCCGTACCGGTCTTCACAGGTGCTCGCTAACAGCACTTGCCCCAACAGTCTGTTAAGGCTATACGGGGGATCTTTGCCTTTGTCTGTGTCTTTGTACGATGTTGAACTTATTTCGCACCGTGCGTGACCAACCGTGCTAATCGGAGGTGCGTGTGTTTACGCGTGTGTGTGTGTGACTGTTATTTGCGACTGTGAGTATGAGTGTGTCCGACTGACGTGTGTATGCACTATATGCGTGACGATGTGTGTGTGTAAGCGTGGGGAGCGGTGGTGCAGCGGTTAGCGCGCTGCGCTACGAACCCGGCGACCCGAGTTCTATTCCCGCTCACGGCCACCACCATCTGAGCCGGTCCTGGGCCTTTCCTAGGTCGACTCGGCCTCAAATGAGTACCTGGCGTGTGTAAATATTACCACTGGGGAGACAAAGGCGGCCGGCGTGGTGCTGGTCACCACTGCCGTGCGCCAACAGCACTTGCCCCAACCGTCTCTTAAGGCTATCGGGGGATCTTTTCTTTGTATATGCGTGTCTGTGTATCTGCGTATGTGTGAATGTCTGTAAGTGTGTTGAACTTATTTCGCACCGTACGTAGCCAACCGTGCTATTCGGAGGTGCGGGGTAGGGACAACAAACTTAACAAACAGTAGATCTATTGATGCGATAGTTGTGCAGAGAGTGGAAAAGTTTCCCTACCTGGGCAGTGTGCTTATGACCAGCTCCGGTTTGGCAGCGGAGGTCTCACTCCGAATCAGTCAAGCGGCATTATCTTTTCATCGGCCGCGTAACGCCGCGTGGAAGCTACCCGGCCTGTCGCTCCAAGCAAAAGCTTCGGGTCTTCTCGGCCACAGTTATGCCCTCCCTTCCCCGTGGTTGCGAAACCGTGGACCCCCCCCCACCCCATCGAAGCGACATCTGCGATACTGTCAGGCTGCGACTGCCCATGATCCATTCTGAGTAAAAGCAAGGCTGGATTGCGTGAGGAGTTCACAAATCCTCGAAAGATCTGGACGCAGTCCCATCGGTGAGTTCCTCCGGCAGGCGAGGCTACGTTGGCTGGTCATGTAGCCCGCATGCCCAGCCACCGCATGCCTAAGCAGCTTCTGTTTGGCCGCATAGAGGGGCCTAAGCGGGCACGGCACGGGCTGGAGAAGAAATGGAATTGATGCGGTACGGGAGGATGTGGAGCTGAGTGGACTTGCCGATGAGTGGTACTAAGCGGTAAAATTTTTGCGTGCTGTGAAGAAGGGCCATTGCTTGAAACGTCGCCTTTCAAATTATTGTTTAGCATTAAGGCAGTTTTGTTTCACCACCGATTCCACACGTTCATAAGATGCGATGTCAATTACAACGTATGGGCTTGAAAAGAAAATATTTTTTTCAAATCTGTGTATAATAGGAGACGTTTCAGGCTACGGCCCTTCTTTATGGCACATACAAAATGATGGCCAAACAAAACGAAGGCATTGAAATCTAATTTGGGGCGCTATGTTTCAAACGTCAAACCGTGTTCAGATCAACAACAATAATGCCATTATTTTTACTAATAAAATCTAGGAACGTGGGATGTTTGGCCCAAATTCCCTTGAACAACAGAACAACGCGAGGCGCCGAGCCGAGCTCCGTGTGATGGGAGAGAAACTTCCAGAGCAGCCGGAGAAACGACCCCACCGCTCGCACGTTTAGATACCTCTCGAATAACGCCGTACAGATGGATTCACGAATCCGCTTGCTTCAACTGACATCGCCAATCCGCAACCAGCATGTCGAGTTCGTGTGCGTTGCACTTCGCACCCCCGAACCTCCGATTAGTTTCAAGTTTCATGTATTAGGTATAGCCCTGTGAGCCATGCGACTCTTGAGTCGGTGCAACCGCAACAAACAAAATATGAACACAGAGCATCTTAAAGCGACGACGCGCAACAGAAACATCCTGGAATAAACCAGCAAATATCCCACCTCCCCCCAAAAAAAGTATTAAAACGCTGTGTGAAAAAATCACAATGTGGTGCAAGCCAACAACAACAACCATAAGACAATTTAGATTAACCATATGTTTTCAAACCACTAAAATAAAGCTATAAAAACAATGTAACAAGAGTAATCATAGGAACTGTGATTTAAATTGAACAATGAACGATATACATAACACGTATGACCAATTCTAGATTTGAAGCTTTCGTGACTGCAAGGATTCATATTCTTAGGTTTTATCGGTAAAGTCACGTAGGTAAAAAATAAATAATGAAAAACAACTAAATGAAGTCACGACGTTTCGGAGGCAACACAAGCCTCCGTCTTCAGGTGGAACCGTTACAGCCCAAATCACTGTAGTATGACCAAACTTGCAGCCATAGCTGGCAGCATGAAGGGTCGACTACGTACGGTGCGAAAGAAGTCAACATACATACTACATACAAACATGTACGTGAGCCCCCAACCCTTCCCTCCACAAAGCTGGAGACATAAACGCGTTTTTACTTAGCCGATGGGGCGGGGGGGGGGCGGGAGGACTGTCTACTCTTAATGTGTTGATGTGCACTAATTTGAGAAGTGATTCTTTCGCGTTTGATTGCATATTGATGTGTCTTCGCAATCGTATTGTGGCGTTAATTGATGGGCAACGATGTGAATGATGATGCAGGTTTGCGGGATTGATAACTGTTAAGTTGACAATGACGCCTAATTGGTAATTAAAACATCATTAGTTTAGCGCGTGCTCTTTGTCAATCCACTGCTAGATGAAGACCTCCCGAACGGCGTGTTTAATCGTTGGTGCTGTTTGAAATAGTAAGGACCAGCTCGGATATCACTCGCCCACTGATGTTGCCTGCGGCTGGGAATAGAACTCAAGTGGCTGGGTTCGTAGCGCAGGGCGCTAAACCACTACACGATCATTCACTGCACGATCATAGAGGCACGCGCACGTACTTACATGAATGTATGGGGGGGGGACGCACAATACATTCCGTATGTTTTGTTATTTTTACATGAATTAAACATGATTTATATAACCTATGAGTTCGTAATTAATGTTCAAGTTCGTGCATAACACTGGTCAACACACTTTTCTGGCATAAGGTATTCCAACGGTTTTAAGGTAATTTTGGGGTGCTGATTCCAAATCTATCACATGAGATATCAAATATTGCATTTTCAATAAAAACTGCAGAAGAAAAATATAAAATAAATGTGGATATCTACATAAAATGATATTATAAACACACTATCCTAAAAATACAGCACCATATTTTAACACTAAAGCAGTCACTGACTCGCAACAACTTGCAATCATAAGTGACAGAGTTAATTTCGGGTAAAATCAATGAAATGGGGTATGCCGATAGCATATTAATGTGATAAAATCTGAGATCAGATTTGGAATCAGCACCCTGAAATTAGTCTAAAACAGCTGCAAAAGTCCAGGCCAGATTTTTTTTTGTTGACCAGTGTTTAATTCATATTCATGTCATTTGTGATACCACAAAACCTCCAAAGTGGGAAAACGTTGGGGCAATGCGACCCAAATAATAGCCGCTTGTAGTCAGGGTACATTGCCTGGCTCTGAGATGGATCGGAGACATGGGGCATGGCACAGCCGGGAGAACAGAACCCGAACAAGTAAACCCGTAAAAACAAAGTTTTTCACTATAAATCCTTTATATGCGTGGCATCGGGCGGCTAGAGTCCTCTCGTCCTCTGGCTTGAGATGGCTGCCACCTATGGGTCAGATGATTGTCTGGCAGCATTAAACAATTGTAATTAAATACTTAAAAATTTTCCATAAACAGTGTAAAATGTTGGAATTTTTTTCACGAAAATGCATTGTCACGCACAACGAGTCTGTGTGCAAAATGTCAGCTCGATTGGATCACGGGAAGTGGGTTAAAAACGACGGAAAGATTTGCACGGTCCTAAGCAAGCAAGCGAACTTAATATAAAATTTAAAAAGCAAATGTTGCGCAAAGAAGCATGGAGATGCACACTGGGAATTACACAGAGAGACGGCAAGAGGAACACCGTCGGTTAGAGAGAGTGAACGTCTAATTAGAGATGTCTTGTAGCGCGCTAAAAAGAAGTGCAGCTGTGAAAAAAAATGTTTGATAGGTGACGCACAACGGGTCTTCTTACAGCACGTCGGCCAGACTGTCTCTCTAGAGGTGATTCTCACCACTGCGCCACCACTTCATGTCGTAACCACCCCAGCAACCAACCTAGTTCACCTACCACCAAGCCCTCCACTACCCCAACTATTACCACTTAATCATTTGAAGCTTCGTGCTGGGATTCATACTTAGGTTCGGTAAAGTCACGTAGGTAAAAACATCACCGCTACCCACACCACCACCACACTTCCATGTTCAACCACTACACCACATTCACCACTACCCATCTACCATACCACACACTCCTTCCAACACTACTACAACCACCACCACCAGCCCCGCACCTCGCTGCCACGCACCTCTGTGATATTTGTGTCTGTAAGCTCTTTATGCCACTTTCACCACTACCACTACCAATACTACCACCACAACCCCTTCAACACTACTACAACCACCACTACTCCCTCCACCACCCCGCACCTCGCCTGCACCACGCTTGTATGTTCAAGCTCTCGTACCACCTTCACACTACCCATCTACCACTACCACCACCACAACCCCCAAACACTACAACCACTACCACCACCACCACCACCACCCCCGCACCTCGCCTGCACACGCACGCTCTGTGATGTATGTGTTTGTTTAAGCACTCGTTATGCCTTCCTTTCAGAGCCGGTGACAAGGACGCAGGGCGCAGGGCACAGAGCATACTCGTCTTCCTGAACACCGCGGCTGTGAGCAGTCACAGCCGCGGCGTCACAGACGTTCTCAATGCCAACAAACAACAATAACAACAATACATTTATATTTTGATTTAAAGCTTTCGTGACTGCAGGGATTCATATTCTTGGTTATTTCGGTAAAGTCACGTAGAATGGAAATAAAATAATAATAATAATAAAATATTTTTTAAAATTATTTAAATTATTTTTATTATTTTATTGTTTCCCTTCTACGTGACTGTACCTAAAGAACCAAGAATATGAATCCCTGCAGTCACGAAAGCTTTAAATAAAAAAAAATAACGACACTGCTCATGATAGTGTCTTCCTTAATGTACGCACAGCAGCCTCGCCGAGTCTAATTTTTACTTTTTTTACCAAAGACGCTTCTGCTGCTGCTGCTACGTGACTCGACATTTCCACTTGATAATTCTCAAGGGGGGAGGGGGGACCACGTGGATTAGAGAACGCATGCGACTTCCACATTGCGCTTTTGCACGGGACCCACGTGGGATTGTGGGGACGTTTCACCCACGAGACGGGAGTGGCAGCCAAAGGGGGTGATGGGAAGTTTCCGAAAAGATAACCACCGCGGAGAGAGAGAGACTTTTTTTACTTTTAAACAACTTTTTTGCCGCCAGCAGCAAAAGCACTGGAGGCGATTTCGATATGAAATACACAGTCACCAGCAAACAAATGAAAATAAACGCTACAAATCGACGCGCTGTGGCGCTGAAAGCACCGCGCACAACACGAAAGAAAAGTCACGTGTTTTCTTCTTGGTTTTTCGGTAAAGTCACGTAGAAAGGAAATAAGAAAAGAATTATTTATATAATATTTATTATTTTATTATTTCCCTTCTACTTGCTTTACCGAAAGAACCAAGAAGATGAATCCCTGCAGTCACGAAAGCTTTAAATCGAAAAGTCACGTGGTTGTGGTGGTCATCGCGCACGCCACGGTGACGAGCGAGCGCTTCAGAAGGTGAACACGAGGGTGCCGTCCACGCTGATGCAGAGAGGGGCTTGTCCGGCTCCCCAGCGTTCGAAGAAGACGTGCACATCCCCGACATGTGTGAGATATAGAGACTGAGAGATGGACTCAGCTCAGGCGAAGCTGCTGGTGGATTCAAGTTGTTGACGCCAATGGATGACGAAACGATGTGACGGTACCTGGACTCCTGGAGGCTTTCATCCAGCGGTGGATTGATCATGGCCACAATCTATCCGTTCTGGATGAAGTTCTCCCCCAATATGTCGCTATCCTTCATCAAACAGCGTTATGGGATGCTATGAAGAACGATAACGCTCTATTAAATAAACGTATTATCATTATTTTTGTTCCACCATTGGAACCTCATTTGCCAGTAAAAAATATGATAATTGTTTTTTACCCTTCTATCTGGCAACAAAACTGACACCTTTTTTACAAGGAGTCATGTTTGCATATGCCACAATACCTGCAGTCATAATGCAAACAAAAACATTACTCTGATAAGGACAGTGCATACATTATCAGAGTTATGTTTTTTTTGCATGACTGCAGGTATTGTGGTCTATGAAACATGACTCCTTGTAAAAAAGGTGTTAGTTTTGTTGCCAGTAAGAGGGTAAAAAAACAATTATCATCATTTTGTTGTTTACGATGCAACAAACAACAATCATATCCCTGCATCCGAGCTCACCTCGTTCATGTCTCTATCTCGCCGATGGACCCAGCCTCGGGCATTTCCCATCCGTTGGCTGCTATGCCACCATGACCTATATTGTCCCACCTGATGACGGAGACTTGTGTTGCCTCCGAAACGTCGTGATTTATTATTTTATTTCTATTATTACTTCTATTAATTTTATTTTTACCTACGCGACTTTACCGAAAAAACCTAAGAGTATGAATCCTTGCAGTCACAAACGCTTCAAAATCTAGAACCTGTATGGCTTTTAAAGGCTTACGCCACTTACTTGCAGAAACATAACTCTGATAATGTATGCACTATCAGAGTTATGTTTTTGTTTATTATGACTGCAGTATTGTGGTCTATGTAAACATAATTCCTTGTAAAAAAGGTGTTAGTTTGTTGCCAGATAGAAGGGTAAAAAAACAATATCATATTTTTTTACTGGCAAATGAGGTTCCAATGGTGTAAACCCAATTCATGTCTCCCCATTTTACGTCGTTTCGCAATAATATCACCACCACTCGATTTGCTTAACCCCACATTTACGTCGCTGACGTAATCATCTGTCGTCCTTTCTCGTTATCGCTTCACAGGCTTCGCCTCCACCACCACGACCACCACCATCACCATGTAACCGCGTCGATTTAACGTCGTTTCGATATTCGTCATCGCACATTCAGGAACGTATCCCGACGTTAACCGGGGTATGACTGTAACATTCATGTACTCGTCATGAAACAGATCACTGATTAGTACTCAGACTCCCAACTCTCCCACCACCACCACTTCCCCTCCCTCCCCACCGAGCGTGCTTACTGGAAGACATCAATACTCAGAGAATGTTCATGACGTTGCGTTTTTTTTGTTAAGTCTCGATAATAATCCGTGTATAATCGCAAGAACAGACAATTCCCAGAGGGTTTTTCTCTCTCTTATATATTCCAAAAACAATATTTTATTTATTTATTCACATGAAGTGAGTGCTTTGACCTGATTGGACACACAGCGTGTTCCAAAAAAAAGAAATGTACCCAGACGCGGCACATGCGTTGCGCTGATACGCAGTTGAGTGGCAGGCACGATGCCAGGTGGTTACAATGTGTCTCGGCAGCGAGATGGTCACGGTCTCATCTCACCTGGTGAGCGGAGAGGTCCAATGCCTCTGGTGATAGCGGTGAGCGCTACGCAGCGCTACCAACCCGCTCATGCCTAACACCGGTGACGATGATCTCAATCGGTACTGGGCCTCCCCTGGTCAACTCAGCCTCAAATGCGTACATGGTGCAGTGTGCAAACATCGCCACTTGGGAGACAAAGGCGGCCGGGAGTGGTGCTGGCCACCCATGTGCTCGTGTGCCGTTCCGGCCTTCATCGGTGCTATTTCTTACTAGCACGTGCCCCAAATGTCTAGAGGGAATCTTTGTCTTTGGTAGTGTAGTGTTGGTGGTGGTGACGGTGTTAATGGTGGTGGTGTCAAGATCGGCCTCAGTGGAGGAGGCTCGTGAAGGACGCTGCTACTGGGCAGTTGGAGGCAGTCGCCATCCAACAACAACGGAGGGCGGAGGAGCGACGCTCACAACAACGAGCGGAGCGCCGGGTGCTAAAGCACAGTAAGTTGGCATAGTAGGGGGCACAGGTGGTGCATCAGCCAGTCATCTCAGTCATCTCGGTCAGTCGACGGTACCTGGGTCTGCCCCGTGACCTCCTGCCAGCAGGCGTTCGACACTTCACGTGGCCTCAAGGTGCACATGGCCTGGCACAAGCGTCGTTGTGACTCACGCCACTTAGTGGCGAATGGCGATTGTTGTTGTTGGTGGAAATGTAAGTTGTGGTGTTGGTTACGATCATGTTTATATGATGGAGATGATGATGGGTGATGATGAACGATGCTTCTGGTGATGTGGAGACACCCAGGCGATACGATGAATCGATATGATACCGTGTTGCCGCTGCTACTGTAATTATGCTGTTGGCGATTATTTTATTAATTGAATGATTGCNGCTGTGAATGATGATTGATTGATGTGTCGATAATAATAACGATGCCGCTGTTGCTGTGATGATCTATCAATAGACTGATGCACTACTGATGCTGCTGCTACTGATGATGGTATTGATAGTTGAACGATAATGATGATGGATTATGATGAATGACGATTACTTCAAAAACAATTACACTGGCACTGCTGATATAGATATGCTGATGAGGATGATAGTATTGTTTAACTCACACGTACGGGATTTTAATTCCGGTACAGTCCAATAATAAAACCAGCTACAAATGCAAACTGCGTACGCCAACAGGCACGTGTGAGTGTTGTTTTGATAGAGGGGAGCGGTGGTACAGCGGTTAGCGCCTTGCACTACGAACCCCGCCACCAGTTCGATTCCCGCTCACGACCAACATCAGCGGTGATTATCAGAACCGGCCCTGTGCCTCCCTAGGTCGACTCAGACTAAAATGAATACCTGGTGCGGTGTGTAAACGTCGCCACTAGGGAGACAAAGGCGGCCAGGCGGGTGCTGGCCACCCACCCCTCGTGTGCCGTGCCGGCCTTCATGGGTGCTCGCTAACAGCACTTGCCCAACAGTCTGCGAAGGCTACACGGGGATTACCTAAACCAGTCCTGAGGCTTATCCTAGGTCGACTCAGCCTTAAACGAGTGGCTGTGCTGACCTTCACATGTGCTCGCAAACACCACTTGCGCCAATTAGCTTGCTATTAGAGGCTATACGGGGGATCTTTGTCTTGGTGCGTCTCTACTAAAGAGATCAACAGGAATACATCATCCTATCGTCTCTCCGTCACTAAAAACAAAACGATACCCCGATGGTATCACCTTCCGGGGAAAAAAAAGTCATGAGACTCAGAGAGCCTCGTCGTGACTACGATGAACTATGAAGAAGGGCCATTGACTGAAACGTCGCCTGTCGAATCCGTATTGTAATTTTCCACGGCCGCACACACAGTGGCGTTATTGACAACGAGTTGAGTTGTTGTTGTTGTTTGCGGTTGTGCACCGCTGCCAAATCAGCAGCAGCATTATTTTACATACTGTATGTTGAACTTCTTTCGCACCGTACGTAGCCCAACAGCGCGCCATTTGAGTCTCGCTGAGACTTTCCCGCAGGAAACCACAACAACAATAATAATGCTGATAAATTACATCAAGTAAATAATATAATGCAGATGATAATCAGGACTCTGTGCGTGTGACACAGATTGGCCGTTATCACCGCCTCCACCATGGCCCATTGATTGGCAATCGCTCTTTGGGTTTGACTCATTCGTGAGTGGGGGCGCAGGTAGGGGGGGGGCATCACCAAACCTCTACGGCAGGTTGGAGTCCACACTCGGGTCGTTAACATAGGGGGAAAATAAACCACCCAAGTGTAACCGGTAAAAACCTTTTTCCAGCACGTATGTAAACGTCTAGGAAGATATATGTACCAATACCATTCGCCACTAAGTGACGGTGACGCCACCACGGCGCCTGTGCCAGGCTAGGTGCACGTTGAGGCCACGTGAAGTGCCATGGGTTGGCTGACTGAGATGACCGGCAGATGCACTGCGGAACTCGTGCAAGAAATACATCCCTGCATTCACAAGTAACTTAAATTTCGATTTAAAGCTTTCGTGACTGCAGGGATTCATCTTCTTGGTTCTTTCGGAAAGTCACGTAGAAGGAAAATAATAAAATAATAAAAAAAACATAATAAAATAATTCTCACGACGTTTCGGCCACAACGCAAGCAGCCGTCTTCAGGTGGAGAACAGTCTTCTTGACTTGACAGACCTGTTCTCCACCTGAAGACGGCTGCTTGCGTTGTGGCCGAAACGTGTGAGAATTATTTTATTATGTTTTATTTTTATTATTTTATTATTTTCCTTTTACGTGACTTTACCGAAAGAACCAAGAGAAGAAGCTACTGCACGTCATTGCAAGCGACAGTCCCCTAGCTCGTCCCTCCAGCCACAAAACTTGTCTTCTTAAATACAGAGCAGTCTTTCTTCACCTGAGTACGGCGCTTGCGTTGTGGCCGAAACGTCGTGAGAATTGTATTTTATAATGTTTGATTTTATTATTTATTATTTCTCTTCTACGCGACTTTACCGAAAGAACCAAGAAGAGGAATCCCTGCAGTCACGAAAGCTTTAAATCGAAATATAGAGCCCTGTCCCTCTCCCCTTTCTCTTGCTTTCTCTGCTTTAGACCACAATTTTCTCGATTCCTGTTTCTTAATTCATCTATCCCCCCATATCTCTCTCCCTTGCATCTCTCTCCCCCTGTCTCCTCGAGAAAAAAGATGCTGAAAGGTGATACTGACGGCTTCTCTGTGCTTCCAGTGTTCAGGGGCCTGCTTAAGGCGCGGCTCCGGCTGGAGCACGTGATGTGCACGTCTTCTTCGAACGCTGGGAGCCGGAGGGGCTCTCTGCACCAGCGTGGACGGCACCCTCGTGTTCACCTTCTGAAGCGCTCGCTCGTCACCGTGGCGTGCGATGACCACCACAACCACGTGGCTTTTTTTCGTGTTGTGCTCGGTGCTTTTAGCGCCACGCGCGTGGATTTGTAGCGTTACTTTCATTTGTTTGCTGGTGACTTGTGTATTTCATATCGAAATCGCCTCCAGTGCTTTTGCTGGTAGCGGCAATAAAAGTTGTTTAAAAGTTAAAAAAAGTCTCGCCTCTCACCCTCGCTCTCCATATACTCCCATCCCTCCCTTCCCCTCCCACTCTCTCTTGCCTCTCCCAATCATTCTCCAACTTGCTGTTCCTTGGCTGCCCTCTTCCCGTTTTTCTCTCTCACACCGCCCCTCTCTTCTCCGTCTCTTCATCCTTCTTTTGTTGTTAACACCGTTATCGTGAATACGTTTACATTATAAAGTACGACGACAATGAGAGTATGATGATACGACAGCATGCTTTAGAATCAGGGTGGGGAACGTCCGGCCCGCGGGCCGTATAAGGCCCGTAAATCATTTGGGTCTGGCCCTGCCAAGGCACTCGAAATTCAATAAATCTAGGAGCAAACCAGGAAAAGCAGTTCGAGTAGCAACAACATCATCAATACCAGCTAACATCACACGCCTCGCCAAAGAGAAGCAGTTCCAGCCCATCACATTAGGGTGAGTTTATTAAATGTTTGACCAAATATAACAGTTGCTAATTTTTAAGTTGATAATTTTGTATGGCCCGCGAATGATGTTATAATATCCAAATGGCCCTTGCAGATTTTTTCCCTCCCGCACATTTGCGTGTCTCTCTCCCCGTGTCACGTGGATTTTTTCCTCTCTCTCTCTCCGGGTCCTCTGGGGTTTCAACTCCTCCAGAATTTAGAAGCGTGCATGGAGATGATTTAGATGATTTTGGTGCGGTAAATGCCACTTGGTGGGACCACTTTGTTGAGCTGTTTCCATTTTGGTGGCCAGTCGCTTTTGAAAAATAAGTTGGGGCCGTCCATAAATGACGTCACGCACCTAGGGGGGGGGAGGGGGTCAGACATTTGTGACATGTGTGACGAGAGGGGGGGGGGTGAGAAATGTGACGTCACATCAAAGCCACTTTAAATAAATATAGAAACGTTCTACTAATAATAGTTTTAATAATATTTCTCCTACAACATCAGAGTGCAGCGCACATTAAATACGCACCACAATGACAATAGTTTAAAGCTATTTAAAGCATGTTTTATTTTTGGGGGGGGGGCAGAGCTTTGTGACGTCATATTTGAGGGGGGGGGTCTGACTTTTTACGCCTCGTGACGAGGGGGGGGGGTCAAAAACGTGCAAAATTGCGTGACGTCATTTATGGACAGCTCCTAATGCCTCCGTGGGCTTTTGGCCTGGGAGGATGGGGGATGGTTTCGTTAAATTTGCACGTGTTTGGACGATTTGTTTACTTTGTTGACTTTGCACGACTACTAGTGTTGTTTGTTGTTTGTTGTAACGTTCTTCCGACCCTACTGGGCATTGTAAAAAAAGCTTTCTCATCGATTATCATAAATGTAAATATCTTGTTTTTAAATCCTTTATATTAAGTTCGCTTGCTTGCTTAGGACCGTGCAAATCTTCGGTCGTTTTTTAACCCACTTCCCGTGATCCAACCGAGCTGACATTTTGCACACAGACTCGTTGTGCGTGACAATTTATTTTCGTAAATTTTTTTCCCAAAATCTGACACTTTTTAGGATTTTTTTTCATATTTAATTTAAAATACCAATGTGATAAAAATGAAACTCTACTAAAAAACAGAAATGAATAATAAAATAAAACCGATGCCACGCATATAAAGGATTTATAGTGAAAAACTTTGTTTTTACGGGTAATTTTTTTTTCGGTAAATCACATACAGCTCTCTCTGCCCACGACAGTAATTCTGTGTTTTGGCTGTGGTTGTTCCACCTGATGACGGAAGCTTGAGTTGCCTCCGAAACGTCGTGATTTAATTTAGTTTTTTTATTCTTTCTTTTTATTCTTATTTTCATTTTTTTTTCACCCTACGTGACTTTACCGAAAGAACCAAAGAGTATGGATCCTTGCAGTCACGAAAACTTAAAATCCAGAATTCTCGTAAATGTTGTGGATTTGCTCTCCTAAACACGGTGTGCTGAACTAGTAACGAATTTGAAGTTCTGTTTACGTGACACCCTTACTAAATTGGCTTCATATGTATGCGATCTAACCCAACAAAGGACTATTTTACGGATAAATATTCTGATTCTGCGTGGAATAAAACATCGGTGACGTCATCACGCACGACCAAGCTCAACGCGACGTGGCGCGGGGTGACGTCATCACGCGGATATGCGCGGTGACGTCACCACACCGCCAGCAGGAACCAGGCAGGTGCGTGTAGCCGGTGGTTTTTATTATTCACTGCAGAGGTGGGACAAAGTCATTGTTATGCAAGTCCAAGTCGAGTCTGAAGTCATCAAATTCATGACTCGAGTCTGACTCGAGTCCAAGTCACATGACTCGAGTCCACACCTCAGAGGTGGGACAAAGTCATTGTTATGCAAGTCCAAGTCGAGTCTGAAGTCATCAAATTCATGACTCGAGTCTGACTCGAGTCCAAGTCACATGACTCGAGTCCACACCTCAGAGGTGGGACAAAGTCATTGTTATGCAAGTCCAAGTCGAGTCTGAAGTCATCAAATTCATGACTCGAGTCTGACTCGAGTCCAAGTCACATGACTCGAGTCCACACCTCTGATTCACTGGCAAATCTCGAATGAATTCACTGGCTTGTTTGCCCGTCCAGTAAATCAGAAACGTTGAATAGAAAAATTGTTCAGCTCATTATTATTAATGAGGGGGGGGTTGTCCCTTGTGGAGTGACGTCACCCGCTATGGTTATTGGGGAGGGGTGCGGCATGTGGAGTGACGTCACCAGCTAATGATTATTAATGAGGGGAGGGTGCGGCATGTGGAGTGACGTCACCCGCTCATGATTATTAATGAGAGGAGGGGTGCGTTTGTGTAAATTTCACCCGCTCATGAATATTAATGAGGGGGGGGGCTTTTGCAGTGACGTCACGCACGGATTGCAACTGTGCTGCGTAGATTTCTTTTTTATTGTCATTCTGTAAATAAACGTCATATTTTTAACGACTTTGCCTAATCAATATTAATTAGCTCACCTTTGCGTCGGTGTAAAATTTCACTCATGAATATTAATGAGGGGGAGGGGGGCTCATGTGGAGTGACGTCACGCGGGTTGGTTGCTCTGTAGTGCGTAGATTCATGTGGAGTCGTCACTTTCTGTGGAGTGACGTCACGCGGGGTGGGTTGCCTCATGTGGATGACGTCACGCAGGTGGGCCTCATGTGCGTCGGGTGGGTGGTGGCCTCATGTGGAGTGACGTCACGCGAGGTGGGCTTCATGTGGAGTGACGTCACGCGGGTGGGCCTCATGTGGAGTGACGTCACGCGGGGTGGGCCTCATGTGGAGTGACGTCACGCGGGGTGGGCCTCATGTGGAGTGACGTCACGCGGGTGGGCTTCATGTGGAGTGACGTCACGCGGGTGGGTGGTGGGCCTCATGTGGAGTGACGTCACGCGGAGGGGGTCCCCATGTGGAGTGACGTCACGCGGGGTGGGCCTCATGTGGAGTGACGTCACGCGGGTGGGTGGTGGGCTCATGTGGAGTGACGTCACGCGGGTGGGTGGTGGGCCTCATGTAGAGTGACGTCACGCGGGTGGGTGGTGGGCCTCATGTAGTGACGTCACGCGGGGTGACTGGTGGTCCTCATGTAAAGTGACGTCACGCGGGGTGAATGGTGGGCCTCATGTGGAGTGACGTCACGCGGGTGGGTGGTGGCCTCATGTGGAGTGACGTCACGCGGGGTGGCCCTCATGTGGAGTGACGTCACGCGGGCTGGGTGGTGGGCCTCATGTGGAGTGACGTCACGCGGGTGGGCCCTCATGTGGAGTGACGTCACGCGGGGTCGTCCTCATGTGGAGTGACGTCACGCGCGGGACACACATTCTTGGCTTATTGTTAGTAGTAATAGGTTGATCTTCTTGGTTCTTTCGGTAAAGTCACGTAGAAGGGAAGTAATAAAATAATAAAATAAAACACAATATAATAATTCTCACGACGTTTTATTGTGTTTAATTTTATTATTTTATTACTTCCCTTCTACGTGATGACTTTACCGAAAGAACCAAGAAGATGAATCCCTGCAGTCACGAAAGCTTTAAATCGAAAAGTAATAGGTTGGTTTAAAACGGCACTAGCGATCGGAGGTCACCGGCTCTATTCGATCTACCGGCGCGGCAGGCTGCAGCAATAGGTAAGAGATCGATAATCCCCCCCCCGTCACGACCTCACCACGTGGCACTGGCAGTGCAGGACTAAGCTAGTGCGGGGCCTGTAGCAAGGCTGTAATTATAATATATATTTATAATATTATTATTATATATATTCAAATATGCTCAAAATGCCCCCCCNAATATATTGCTATAAAATTGCGATGCTATGTAAATAAAAATTTGCTAAACCTTGGCCACAACATCTGGACTTGTTTTCATATAAATCAATGCATAGATTTTTGTTTATATGATGATTGTGGTTGTACTTGATTAATCCCTAATCTACATTACAATGAAACAAGAAATGGTAAAAAAGAAAAAAAATAGAGCATTGTAATACAATACACTATTAGACATTGTAAAAAAAAAAGTCCATCCCATGTGTTAGTGAATTTTTTAATATTTTAGGCAGGAAATTCTTCAAATTTAGATATTTTTCTAGGTTGGGACCCCAGACACCCTGGAAGATTTTGTCCCCCCAATGTTGACTCCATGGCTACAGCCTTGGCTTGTAGTATATGTTATACTGGTAGGAGCTCCTGGTTACACCAGCCCACAGGGGATTATTGTGTCCGTCCGTCGTGCAGGAAGGGGCTGGGTGGGGAGGGAGGGCTGGGAGGGGAGGGTGGGAGGGTGGAGAGGGCTGGGTGGGGCTGGGTGGGAGGGAGGGTGGGAGGGGCTGGGTGGGCTGGGTGGGAGGGAGGGCTGGTGGGTGAGGAGGGCTGGGTGGGGTGGGCTGGGTGGGGAGGGCTGGTCACCCGTGGTGCCCTTATAAAACTCAACGTTTAACCTACTCACGCCGGCTTGTGCCCGCCCTCACAGTCGGCATATTTGCGGAATACACCACGCCGCCGTTGACCCTGGCCACTGACCGAGCAACCCAACGTTCCTACCAGCTCCCTCCGCAGGAATGTGTTAAAGGCGCCCTAAATAAAAAAAACATGAATATAAAAACACGTACTTTTTTTACTTGCATAGTAAAATAATTGTATATGTTTTATTTGCTATAAGCCAGATAATGCGACAAAAGTAGCTACATATGCTATGGGCCCCGCACTTTCAAGGTCCCCGCGCTAAATGCTTTCAAGCTGTCAAATCCGGTCCAGTGATTCTGCACTTGCTCTACTACTATAGTACTATACCGCCTTCAACTTTTATGAACGACTGGGCGTTTAAGGTTAGCGATTTGTCGTATTATCTGTCTGTATAGCAAATGAAAACATACAATTACTTTACTATGCAAGTAAAAAATGTGTGTTTTAATATGTATGTGTTTATTTAGGTCATCTTGATAACATTTGCTACAGCCCCCCACGAGCTTAATGCGGCACTGATTCGAGGCCCGGGTAAGGAGCGGGAATCGAATTCAGGTATATAGTAGTGCGGTGCTGCGCTAAGGGGCCGTCCATAAATGACGTCACGCACCTGGGGGGGAGGGGTCAGACATTTGTGACGATGGGGGGGGGGGGGGGCGAGAAATGTGACGTCACATAAAATGCGCAACTTTAAATAAATATAGACAACGTTCTACTTAATTAAATAGACTTTTTAATAAATGTTTTCTCCTACAACATCAGAGTGCAGCGCCACATTAAATATGCACAACAATGACAATAGTTTAAAGCTATTTGAAGCATGTTTTATTTTTTTTTGGGGTGCAGAGCTTTGTGACGTCATATTTGAGGGGGGGTCTGACTTTTGTGAAGCCGTGTGACGAAGGGGGGGGGGGTCAAAAATCGTTCAAATCGCGTGACGTCATTTATGGACGGCCCCTAACCACTGCACCACCGCTCCTGCCCCACGCACCCAACTCACTGAGCGGGTAGATTGCCCAAGCCAGATGACGGTGATGATTATGATGATGATGAAGACGGTAACCGCTTGCCAAGAGAGACACTCAATGGTTTATTCAATTTGAGCCGTTGGAGGAGCTGTGTCTGGCCAACAAAGAAATACAAGATCCCCGTGTAGCCTTAACAGACTGTTGGGGCAAGTGCTGTTCGCGAGTAACCAATGAAGGCCGGCACGGCACACGAGAGCGGGTGGCTGCTAGCACCACGCCGGCCGCCTTTGTCTCCCTAGTGGCTAAGTTTTTTTTTTNACACTGCACCAGATGCTCATTGAGGCTGAGTCGACCAAGGAGAGACGCAGGACCGGTTCAGATAATCGCCACTGGTGATGGCTGTGAGCGGAAATCGAACTCGGTAGCACACACAGGCAAAAAAAGACGAAGATCCCCCGTATAGCCTTAACAGACTGTGGGGGCAAGTGCTGTTAGCGAACAACTATGAAGGCCGGAACGGCACACGAGGGGGTGGGTGGCCAGCACCACGCCCGGCCGCCTTTGTCTCCCCAGGCACAACACAGGCACACACGAGCCGTCGCTAGGGTATGGCGAATCGGGGCGTCTGCCCCGGGCCCCGCGCTTTGGGCGTGGGGGGGGGGCTTCTACGTCACAGTGTCAGATGTCATAGTTCCGGTTTAGCACTACCGCCCCCCCACCTCGCCTAACGACGAGAGGGAGAGGCAAGAGTGGTTGAGGGTAGGTGAGTTGGAAGAGTGTAGTTAGTTGGTAGCGATAGTTGTTAGGTAGGTGCATCGGAAGAGTGGAGTGAGTTGGGAGAGTGGAGTGAGTCGAGGATCATGAATGAATGAAACTAAATATCCATTTCATCACGTGAATATCATTGGATGCAGCCGTGGAGGATTGACTCAGCTGTCCTGACGAGTCCTAATCAGGACCGTCGGACTGCGAGAAGGGCTGCGTGCAGAACGAGAGAGAGCGAGAGAGAGAGAGCGAGAGAGTGAGCGAGATGTGGGGGTTTACTTAAAGCAAAGTTTAAAAATTAAATAACAAAAATTACGAAATGATGAACGAAGCAAAGTGCCGAATACACCGAGCATCTTCTTGTTTCCACTGATCGTAAAAAAAGGACCATCCTAAATTCGGAGCAGTCTGCTCCGCAGGTGCCCTCTCTGTCTCACCGGCCAGTTACATTTTGCTCGTGCACATGGGCGTGTGCTTTTCACCGACATCATCATGTTGTTGTTTGAAATATACTTGGTACAGATTTTTTGCTGTGACAGTTTCACCTGAAGACGGAAGCTTGTGTTGCCTCTGAAACGTCGTGATTTTTGTTGTTTTTATTTTTTATTAATTTTAATTTCATTTTTTACCTACGTGACTTTACCGAAAGAACGAAGAGTATGAATCCTTGCAGTCACGAAAGCTTCAAATTAGAATTGTTGTTTGAAATCATGCTTTTTTTCTGGCCCACACAAGTTACCCTGTTACGACAGTAACGACGGTAACGATGATGATGATGTTAGAGTCATCGCTTTGCAGACTTTAACGTGAGGATCCTGTTGCAAACAAATTGCACATTTCAGATGGTCTAACTTTTGTTTCTGTGCGTGTGTTTGCGGGTAGAATTGAGGAGTGTTTGTGTGTGGAATATAACATTTTATTTATTTTGCCAATTATATCTGCATAGCGGTGAATTTGTGACAGCCGCAATTGCCCCGTGTGAGTGTTTAATCTGATGCTTTCTAATGGCTTTTTAATGTAACAGCATTCACACTTATTCTTTTCACTTTTAAACAAACATCCCCGGGTGCATCTGTCTGTGAGTGTGTGTGTGTGTGNCTGTCTGTGAATGTGTGTGTGTATCTGTCTGTGAGTGTGTGTATCTGTCTGTGAGTGTGTGTGTATCTGTCTGTGTGAGTGTGTGTATCTGTCTGTGTGTGTATCTGTCTGTGTGTGTGTGTATCCATCTGTGAGTGTGTGTGTCTGTGTGTGAGTGTGTGTGTATCTGTCTGTGAATGTGTGTGTGTATCTGTCTGTGTGTGTATCTGTCTGTGAGTGTGTGTGTGTATCTATCTGTGAGTGTGTGTGTGTCTGTCTGTGAGTGTATGTGTCCGTGTGTGAGTGTGTGTGTGTATCTGTCTGTGAGTGTGTGTATCTGTCTGTGAGTGTATCTGTCTGTGAATGTGTGTGTGTATCTGTCTGTGTGTGTATCTGTCTGTGTGTGTGTGTATCTCTGTGTGTGTATCTCTGTGTGTGTATCTCTGTGTGTGTGTATCTGTGTGTGTATCTGTCTGTGTGTGTGTATCTGTCTGTGAGTGTGTGTATATCTGTATGTGAGTGTGTGTGTGTATCTGTCTGTGAGTGTGTGTGTGTATCTGTCTGTGAGTGTGTGTATGTCTCTGAGTGTGTGTATCTGTGAGGGAGTGGTGCATCGACCAGTCATCTCATTCAGCCAACCAACCCATGGCACCTGGGTCTGTCCCGAGACCTGCTGTCATCAGTGAGCCTTCCACACTTCACGTGGCCTCAAAGTGCACCTGTCCTGGCACAGGCGCCGTGTTATGTCACCGTCACTTAGTGGCGAGTGGCGATTGTTGGTATTGAGGGAGTGGTGGTGGAGCGGTTAGCGCGCTGCTCTTCGAACCCATCGACCCGAGTTCGATTCCGCTCACAGCCCACCACCGCCAGTGGCGGTCATCTGAACTGGTCCTGGGCCTCCCCTAGGTCGACTTAACCGCAAATGAGTAGCAGGTGTGGTGTGTAAACATCGCCACTGGGAGACAAAGGCGACCGGGCATGGTGCTGGCCACCCACCCCTCATGTACCGTGCCGGCCTTCATAGGTGCTCGCTAACAGCACTTGCTTGAGTTGCAAACCCGACGAACTGGGTTCAATTCCCAGCCACGGCTGACCCTGTTCTAGGCCTCCCTAGGTCACCTCAGCCATAAATGAGTGTGGTGTGTAACAACATCAGCATTGGGGAGACAAACGGTGGTTGGGAATGGTGCAGCACCACACATGCTTACAAAATATAAAGATCCCCGTATAGCCTTCAGCAGACTGTTGGGCAAGTGCTGTTTGCGAGCAGCACCTATGAAGGCCGGCACGGCACACGAGGGGGTGGGTGGCCAGTACCATGCCCAGCCGCCTTTGTCTCCTAGTGGCGATGTTGACACACCACGTACTCATTTGAGGCTGAGTCTGCGTAGGGGACGACCAGGACCGGTATGAGATATTCTCACTGGTGTTGGCCGTGAGCGGGAATCGAACTCGGCACGCCGGGTTAGTCACGCAGAGCGATAACCGCGACGCTACTGCTCCCACGCTTACGCACATGTACACACACACGCACACGCGCACAGAAAGACAACGGTAAACATATATTTAAAAAAATATATTTTTCTTCTTATTCTCCGTATGCAATATTTACCGTAAAAGCAAATTAAATTTTAAATTAGAGGCTCAAGTCAGCAGATGTGTTTGATGGCTGCGAGAATGATGCCCAGAGAGTGACGCCGATTCTTATCCCTCCCAGGCGCACGTGCACCACTCAACAAAGACAAAGATCCCCGTGTAGCCTTGCAGGACTGTTGGGGCAAGTTCGTGCTAGCGAGCACCTATGAAGGTCGGCACGGCACACGACGAGGGGGTGGGTGGCCAGCACCACCTGGCGATGTTTACTCACCACGCCAGGTACTCATTTGAGGCCGAGTCGACCTAGGGGAGAATCATGACCTGTTCAAATAATCGTCAAGTGAGCGGGAACGGAACTCGGGTCGCTACGCTAACCGCCACACCGCGCTCGCCACTGCCGCACACAGCCACGCACACACGCACATGCGCGGGCGCATCTCCTGGGAAAAAGCCCATCTTTCACACTTTATCTCCCGGCATCCATATTTATCTGAACGCCGATGGCTTTATCTCCGCGAATTTCTCACGGGCAATTGGGCCGGCTGCCCCGCCTGTTTTTTTTTNTAAACATCGCTCGCAAAACGAGCGACCGTGACGACGACGACGACGACGATGACGACGACGATGATGTTGATGATGACGGCTGCGGTGATGGCCGATGTGTAGATTGAGTCATCGATGGTGGAAAGAGTCTAGATTGTCAACAGAAGGCAGTGTCTCTTTAGCGGGAACGCGCTATTTGTAACACACCCCCGCCGCTCCCTGGCCGCCCTAATACGTGTATAATGGTCCGTATAAGATCGGTGCGATTAACCGTCGCGCTCTGGCACTCGGCGGAACAGAAGCGTCGTGTTGGAAATGTGGTTTGCTTTTAACAAAAAAATCGCAAGAATAATATCACGAGCAGCTGCGGGAAATATCACAACAACAATAATGTACCGCGAGACGCTTCTCATTAACAATGTGTGGCCTTAAAAGGAAAATTAGTATGTGAAGTGTGAAGTTTTCGGCTATGGGCCTTCTTCACAGAGCATAGGCAGGCCACCATGTGCTGTGGAGAAGGGTCATTGCCTGAAACGTTGCCTAAGTATATATTTTTTCTCAATAACGCGGTGTTATTGTTAAATTTAACGACTTTTTTTTTTTACGTGATCATTTGTGACAGGGCTGACACCATCTGTCGGTCTCTACGTGAGTCTACGGGTCTCTTGTGTGAATCTCGGTCGCTATGTGAGTCTATGGGTCTCTATGTGAGTCTACGGGTCTCTACGTGAGTCTACGGGTCTCTGTGAATCATGGTCTCTATGTGAGTCTACGGGTCTCTGTGTGAATCTTGGTCTCTATGTGAGTCTACGGGTTTCTGTGTGAGTTTCGGTCTCTATGTGAGTCTACGGGTCTCTGTATGAATCTTGGTCTCTATGTGAGTCTACGGGTCTCTGTGTGAATCTTGGTCTCTATGTGAGTCTACGGGTCTCTGTGTGAATCTCGGTCTCTGTGTCTACAGGTCTCTGTGTGAATCTCGGTCTCTATGCGAGTCTACTGGTCTCTGTGTGAATCTCGGTCTCTATGTGAGTCTACGGGTCTCTGTGTGAATCTTGGTCTCAACGTGAGTCTAAGGGTCTCTGTGAGGCTGAGTCGACCAAAGTATCTCAACTCGGTCCCGAGTCTCTCCTACGTCGGCTCGGCCTCAGCCGAGTACCCGGTGCGGCGTGTGAACATCGCCACTGGGGCGACAAATGAGGCCGGGTGTGGTGCTGGCCACCCACCAACCTCAGCCTCAATAGGTGCTCGCTTAACGGCACTTGCCTCAGCAGGCTGTTAGAGGCTATCGAGGGAGTGGGACCTTTTATCTCTGTGCGTCGGCAAGCGCGGTTATTAAACGGATCCCACGTCGGGATTGGAAAGGAATATATATTTATTTAATTACAATGGCGGGATTGTCTGATATTACCACACACAAGGCCTGCAAATCTTGGGAGGGAGGGAGGGAGAGTCAGAAAAATAAATAAATTGAGGTCATCCACAGAGACCTGGGCTGATCGATACAGAATAATGCGGCACGGAGAGTTTGCTCAGAACGGATTATTGAAGGACATCCCACGCTCGGGTGCAGTTTATGGGAAACGCAGGGGGGACAGGCCCTCTGCGTCAGAATATAACTGCCCCTTCTTCACGTGGCACGTGAAGAAGGGCCATTGCCCGAAACGTCGTCCGTTGCACGTGTGCGCTTTGCCCCCTTTTCAGGCCAACAAGACAAAGATCCCCGTATAGCCTCGGCAGACTTTCCGGGGCTAAGTGCTGTTGGCGAGCGGTGCCTATGAAGGCCGGCACGGCACACAACGGGCTGTTGGCGAGCGGTGCCTATGAAGGCCGGCACGGCACATAACGGGCTGTCGGCGAGCGGCGCCTATGAAGGCCGGTACGGCACACAACGGGCTGTCGGCGAGCGGTGCTATGAAGGCCGGCACGGCACACAACGGGCTGTTGGCGAGCGGTGCCTATGAAGGCCGGCACGGCACACAACGGGCTGTTGGCGAGCGGCGCCTATGAAGGCCGGCACGGCACACAACGGGCTGCTGGCGGCCAACACCACAGCCGGGGCCGGCTTTTGTCTCCAATGTGGCGATGTTTAACAGGTACTCATTTGAGGCTGAGTCGACCTGGCGGAGGCCCAGGACTGGTTCCTGTAATCGTCAGTGGTGTTGACAGCGCCCCTCCATCTCTCTGTGCCCAATCCTTTTTTTTNATCTTTCTCCCTATTTGCACCCCTTCCATTGAAATCAACTTCACCTGTAAAACTATTTATTTTAATTTTACCAGGTAAGGCCCCACTGAGCTATACAGCTCTTTTTCAGAAGCGACCTGTCCACAATGATAGCTCAACGAAGTGGCTTATCGCATGGAAAGTTATAGCGGCCAAATGCTTTAAACGCGTGACGTTGATTCTAAAGGTAGCCGGAAAACCCGGAGGACCCGGAGACAAATCCACGCGATCACGGGAAGAACGCGCAAACTCCAAATACACAGGCGTCAGGTTCGGCGTCAAACCCACGACATCCTGTATACAAGGCGAGAGAGATAACATCTCACCGCTGTGGGCTGTACGTTAAGCAGTCCCCCATCCTTCGCCTTCCTCTCCTCTCTCAAAGCCTCTCCACCTCTTCTCCATTGCACATTCCCTTCCTCTTCCCTCGCCCTCGCTCCTCCACTCCGTCATGTCCCTCCCCTGTAGCCCTTCCGTGACCCCGCGTGACCTCTTTTACGGTCACTCATGCCTCAGCCCTTCCAATGCCCTGCCATCTAAATCACTCGTTTTTTTTTGTTACGGCTTTTAAACTCTGTAAAGCGCCATGAGCCAAGGCGCTCGATAAATATAAAATAAGATGAGATTATGATGATGACAATGATGGCGATGTTACTGACGACAACAATGATGGCAACGATGTTGACGGTGATGGTGATGACAGCGATGAGCGTGATGTTGGTCCTCACCGTGACGACGACGATCACGACGACGCTAGCCGCTAACCACAATGTTGATGATGACGACGATGAACGTGACGACGCTAGCCGCTAACCACAATGTTGACGACGACGACAACGACGATGAACGTGATGACGCTAGCCGCTAACCACAATGTTGACGACAACGACGATGAACATGACGATGCTAGCCGCTAATCACAATGTTGACGACAACGACGATGAACATGACGACGCTAGCTGCTAACCACAATGTTGACGACGACGACAACGACGATGAACATGACGACGCTAGCCGCTAACCACAATGTTGACGACAACGACGATGAACGTGACGACGCTAGCCGCTAACCACAATGTTGACGACAACGACGATGAACATGACGACGCTAGCCGCTAACCACAATGTTGACGATGACGACAACGACGATGATCGTGACGACGCTAGCCGCGAACCACAATGTTGACGACGGCGCTGATGACCGCGATGGATACGTCGATGAAGTTGAGCCGGACACAAACTGCTCAGCCGTGCGCGTCCGACACCCTCGCTTGCTCGATCCCAAACCCCCGCGGTGAAATTCCCTCTCCGGAAGATTTACTCCAGTAACATCTTTACGCGCCGTGTGTGTGCGTGCGTGCGTGTGTGTTTGGGTTTGTTTTCCTCCTCCCTCCTCGAAGCGATAGTCGGTTTAATTGAGCGCGGAAACTGCTTTCCCCGACACCACGTAAATATGGCATTCTACGGAGATATATAACGCAAAGACGGGAGACCCACCCCACGCAACCCACCCCCCTCCAAACCCGCCACCCGTGTAGCCTACACGTGCCGTTGGGGCAAGTGCTGTGAGCGAGCGCATATTGGGTAAACAAATTAATTGCTGCTGCCGTTGGTGCAAAGTGCGATCAACAACGACACCAACCACCAACAACAACAACAGCGCTCAGTTCGATCATCAGTAGCCACACTGTTGTGGCCTTGTGGAGAAAACGAAATTGAGCGGGCGACGTTTCGGATCAACGGCCCTTCGTCACGGCACGCAGAGAGGCCATAGAAGTAGAGTGGAGGACACCGAATCTTTATGCACCATGGGGGCCTGATAACAATTGCATTGTAATATCGCACTCACATTTAGGCACACAGCACGAATGTGCACATACGTGTTCTCAGACTTGCACAAAGACAAAGATCCCCCCCACCCATAGCCTTAACAGACTGTTGGGGCAAGTGCTGCTAGCGAGCACCTATGAACACATACACAAAAACACACCGTTATACTTACACAGAGACACACACAAATAAAAAATAAAAATATTCCACCCTATATCCACGAACAGACTGTAGGGGCAAGTGCTGTTTGCGGCACCTATTAAGGCTGGAACGACACACCAGGGGTGGGTGGTTAGAACCACGCCCGCCGCCTTTGTCTCCCTAGTAGCGATGTTTACACACCGCACCAAGTACTCATTTCAGGCTGAGTCGACCTAGGGGAGGCCCAGGACCGGTTCAGATAATCGTCATTGGTGTTGGCCGTGAGCGGGAATCTAACCCGGGTGGCCAGGTTCATAGCGCAGTGCGCTAACCGCTACACTACACACACACACAAGCGCGCATACGCACACACACACACTCGTGCACACACACACGGGGGCCCCACGGTAAATATAAATAAGACAGAAATAATAACCGGGCCTTGGCTGAGACTAACATGTCTGTCCTGACGGCAGCTTGCTATTGACGATAATTAAATATTTCGGACAGGAGAAGAAAAACACAAAGGGGGTTTGGGTGGGGCGGGGGTGACGTGAGGGGGGGAGAAAGCACAGCAGAGTCTGATGCTCATTGTGTATCGATCTGGCCTCACACACATGCCCATCGATCGTGGGGGGGGGGGGGGTTCTTATAGCTATGACTGTAGCTAACTGCTGTGACAATATGTGGGATGCAGTTATGAATTGCCACTCTAATGCGGGCAGATTATAATTTGCCAGAGGAGGGGATTATCGGAATGCTGTCACAGGAAGGCTGTACACATTTTTTTTAACCTCACCCCCCTATTCCTACCTCCTCGCTCCCCACAACTATTCCCATAGCGTACCCATGCCCTTTCCCCCCTTCCATCTCGCACCCCTGCTGTGAACGGTGTTCCACCCCCCCCCCTCACTGGCTGTTTCCTATCGGCCCCCTTCTTCACCTCCACATCGCTGCCCCCCCCCCCCCCCCCCCGGGTTCGGAAAATCTCCACTCGCCGCTTCCGCCTCGTGCGTCTGCGCGTTTATTGTCGTCTCGTGTAAAAGCAAAGGAAACAAAAGCTAAACGGTGTTTTATTTTTACCAGGCACGGACCCCGCTGAGCTCGTGTAGTGTTTTAAGCGACCTGGCCATCGCAGGTGGATAAGCTCAAAGAAGTCGGGTCATCATCGCGTGGACATTTTGAAGCGGCACAAATGACTCTGAACGCGTGGCGTTGATTTAAAATATGGGAGAGGACCGGAGAAAAATCCCACGCGACCACGGGGAGAGAGAGAGAGAGACACCGCAACTCCAAATATACAGCAGGTGTCGGGGCCGGGATTGAACCCACGGCCTCCTGCATGCATCTGGCCACTACCAGCATCTGCTAAACAGGCAAACTCCGGACCGGTTTAAAACTTGTGGGCCTCGTCGTCAGCGTCCGCCTCGTTAAGCAACCCGCTGCCAGATTACCAGATGTCATTGCCAGCTGGTATGGCAAGAGCACTCCGTGTAAAATACGGGGGGCGGTGGAGGGGGTGAGTCTCTGACGACGACAACGACGCGAGAGGCAATGCCGTTCGGATCGGTTAACGGGAGGGAGGGAGGGAGAGAGGAGAGAGAGAGAGAGAGTCTCGGAGCCGCTTGCCGCGGCTGTTCCGGCGAGAGAATGCGCGAAATTGGCCCATCGAAACTTCCCAGTTAATGGAGGGTGTCAAATTCGGTTATAAATCTGGAAGAGAGTGCGTTCATTCTAGGGCCCGAGGGGGTGCGGGCTGGGGGCTCTGGGTCGCCCCCCCCCCACCTCCCCCCCCCCACCACCCCCCCCCCACTTACTCCCCACACCCCGCCTCCCACCCCCCCCCNATCCTCTGATTTCCTATCTCGAGATCCCTGGCCGATCCTTCAGACAGAAAGGAATTGATCCGTGCTCCGGCTTAATTCAGACAATGAGCCTCAATAATGACTCCATCAGTTCTTGCTTTTATGGCCCGGGCAAAGGCAAATACAAAGGTCCCCCGTGTAGCGTTAACCAGGCTGTTGGGGCAAGTGCTGTTAGCGAGCACCTATGAAGGCCGGCACGGCACACGATGGGGCGGGTGGCCAACTCCACTCCCGGCCGCCTTTGTCTCCCCAGTGACGATGTTTACTACACACCGCACCAGGTACTCATTTAAGGCCAAGCCGACCTAGGGGAGGCCCAGAACCAGTTCAGATATTGCGGTTAGCATCAACATCACGGTCGTCGCTGTCAACGCCATCACCATCAACAACATTGTTACCGTCATTGTCATTAACATCATCATTAAGATTCGTGTCGGTCACCAAGCGGGAGTCGAACTCGGGCCATCAGGGCTTCGTCGTGCGACGAACCAACCGCTCAACCGACTCGCAACGCCCGTGACCCTCGCGACCCTTACGACCCTCTCGCCCACGCTCACTCGGACCCTCGCCCTCACTGCCGTTTCGCCTCTGCGGGCAAACGCCGCAGCGCTTGGGGAAGTCAGACCGGCTACGAGCAGCGTCGGCGTGCGCCTGCGGCCGCGAACTTGTGCCGGCACGGCGTTCGCCCGTCGCACAAAGGCCGCACGATCATTACGAAGGCACTGAGAGCTCGTTCACTTCTCAATATAGAATTTATTTTCGAGCCGCTCTTTGTGTTTGCTCCGCTGTCCTTCCCCGCATCGTCGATTAGCACGGTTGGCCATGTACGGCGGTGCGAGAGAAATTCAGCATACGTACGTAGACTCGCACAGAGATCCAGACTCGAACAGAGATCCATAGTCTCACGTGGAGACTCATAGTCTCAGAGACCCATAGTCTCACGTGGAGACCCATAGTCTCAGAGACCCATAGTCTCAGAGACCCATGACTACAGATAAACATGGCCCCCGTTTCTGCGCGGAGACCTGCGATGCGGTCGAACTTAGACTGTATATAAATCCACATTGCATTGTATCGAGCGTTTCACCCCGCGCTTATTGCTTGTTCAAACAGGGAGACACCTCGAGTGGTCCAATATTTTATTTTAATTTAGCAACATCCGATAGAAACCAACGCTGGCTGTGTACACACACGCAGGCGCCCGTGCTCTCGCGTGTGCCCGGCTGATTTATCGGCGAGCGCGCCGAACTCCGCTCGTGCCGGCAACGACGCGGCCACAGCGCAGAGGCTTGCGGTTCGAACTCCGGCGGGCCGCCCCGGTTAACCGCTGCGGCGCACGTATCGACCGTGACGTGCACGCGCGCCGTCCACTCTAAACGGTGGGGACTCCAGTAGATCCTCGCCTGGTGTGCAGGAGGTCGCGAGTTCTATGCAGACCCTGACGCCTGCTGTCTCTCTCCCGTCGTGGCGTGGATTTTTCTCCGGGGTCCTCTGGTGATTTCCCCCCCACATTCAGGCTCGACGTCGCGCGTTCAGAGTATTTGGCCGGAATAAATATCCACGCGATGATGATGATGACGATGATACGATTTCATGTGATAGCCACTTTGTTGAGCTATCATTTGTGTTCGCCAGGTCGCTTCTTAAAAAGAGCTACACATTTCGATTTAAAGCTTTTGTGACTGCAGCGATTCATCTTCTTGGTTCTTTCGATAAAGTCACGTAGAAGGGAAATAATAAAATAAAAAAAAAAAAAAAAAAAAAATATAACAAATAAAATACAATTCTCACGTCGTGAATTGTATTTTATTAACACGTAGGCTTTCGCGACCAATATTATTCATAATCAACGTTTTTGGGTTTAGATCGCGTTATTTATAAATGTGTCGTAACCCTCCACCACCCGACACGGCCAATCAGTGAAAAAGTGTCACGTTGACAAAAGACAGTGAACTATTTGTCTTTGAACGTGACACTTTTTTACTGATTGGCCGTGTCGGGTGGTGGAGGGTTACGACACATTTATAAATAACGCGATCTAAACCCAAAAACGTTGATTATGAATGTATTTTATAATGTTTTATTTTTATGATTTTATTATTTCCCTTCTACGTGACTTTACCGAAAAACCAAGAAGAAGAGCTACACAGCTCAGTGGGCCTTACCTGGTAAAAAAAAATTCAGTTGTTTAGTTTCTTAATAATAATAATTATTATTAGATTCTTGTTTGCGTGTATCCTCTGCTGCACGTGTTACCTTCCCCGCACCTCTGCGCGTTTTTCATCTTCACTTCGATTGCAATTGCTTCTCAGCCTTACCTGTTAAAACAAGAAAATTCCCCGCGTTTTAATTTGCGCACCGGCGTTATGTTCCCACTTCACTCGGTCGGTATTACTCACAGCGGACTGATGGCCGCTTGCCAGGCCCGGTGCAAAGTCGTCGCGTGCCGCCGCACGTGGACAGCTGCCGCTGGGGTGCCCTCCCTTTAAAATGCTGTTGTGGGATACAGTAGAACCCTGCTAGAGACCACGGCTCTTAACGACTAATCGCTTCATGATGGGCCTCTATAGAGCCCAACGTGTAGTGTATAGTAGTGTAGTGTATAGTGTAGTGTATAGTGTAGTGTATAGTAGTGTAGTGTATAGTAGTGTTGTGTATAGTATAGTAGTGTAATGTATATTGTAGTGTATAGTAGTGTAGTGTATAGTAGTGTAGTGTATATTGTAGTGTATAGTGTAGTGTATAGTGTAGTGTAGTGTATATAGTAGTGTATAGTAGTGTAGTGTATAATGAAGTGTAGTGCCTCCATAGAGCCCATTGTGTTCGCTTAGCAACCATTCCACTGTTAACGACTGGCTGTCGTTGATACAATAATTGAATTAATGCATTAACCATGTTTCTTTTAATGTGTTTATAATGTTGTTAGTATCTTCATGTATTAATAGCCATTGTTTAAATATTATAAAGTGAGTTTTTTGGGTGCTAAGGGTAACTTTCGATGCTGTCGGAACGAATTAAGCCTTTAACGTGTATTTCCGATACTCGCTAAACGATCAAATTACTTGACCGATTTTGTGGAACCAATCGCCGTCGTTGAGTGGGGTTATACTCTATTTGACGATGCGTGTAGCTATGCGTCGATTTACATTGATTCTTAACGATGCGTTTATTTGAATCAAAGCGATTTCCGGCTCTGATGAGAATTGAGCCATCGGTCCTCCATCTTCCGTTTACAGGGCCTGCAAGGTGCCAGTGGTGGAACTTCCACAGCTCAACGCGGCAGGGGCGATTCTCTCCATAGGACAACATAATTGACTTCCTACCCCTCCCTCCACAAAGCAGTACGAATTTTATCGACCTCAGATGGATGGTGAGTCAATCCCCAGCCACGATTGTTCACCATCTTTGTGCACCACTGCCAACAGCAGCGGGCAGCATTGCCAAATGACGGGACGTCACGGTGGCTAGGAGATGTTAACTACCTCGCTGGTATACAGGAGGTCGTGAGTTTGATCCTGACCCTGACGCCTGTTGTATATTTGGAGTTTGCGTGTTCCCTCTCTCTCATCATCACGGTGGCTAGGAGATGTTAACTACCTCGCCTGGTTTGCAGGAGGTCGTGGGTTCGATCCCGACCCTGACGCCTGCTGTATATTTGGAGTTTGCGTGTCTCTCTCATCATCATAATCACGGTGGCTAGGAGATGTTAACTACCTCGCCTGGTATACAGGAGGTTGAGTTCATCCTGACCCTGACGCCTGTGTATATTTGGAGTTTGCGTGTCTCTCCACGTGGTCGCGTGGAATTTTCTCCGGTTCCTCCGGTTTTTCTCTCCACGTTTAGAAACACGAGTTTAGAGTATTTGGCTGCTATAAAATTTCACGTGATAAGCCACTTCGTTGCGCTATCATTCGTGCTAGCCAGGTCCTGTAAAAGAGCTGTGTACAGCTCAGTGGGCCTTGCCGGGTAACGTAAAATATAAAAAAATAATGCGTCTTCATTTCAGAAAAGCACATGAGCTGCAACGGATGGGTTGATCGGCCGATGGCCAAAATTGCCTTTCATTCACGGTCGTCACCCATCCGAGCGCTATCCAGGCTGAGCCCCGCTTAGCATCCGATCACGGTCGAGTTGCAGTGAAGGTTGGAGGGTGGGAGGTTGAGTCTGGAGGAGAGAGAGATGGAGAGATGGAGACGGGGGGGGGGGGCGTCTCTGCGTTTAATTAGCCGCTGCTTCGTAAAACTCGGGCGATGGCCGGGCAAATGATTGCTCGCTGAAGACTCCTCGCGCGCGTGTGCGCACGCCGACGAGATAACGGGACACGTCGCTGCTCCCGCCGTCGATACGGGAGGAGGAGGCGGCGGGGGGGGTAGGAGAGTCCGCACGGAGTCATCATTTCGCACCGCTGTTTTTTGTGCGATGATTGACGCATCACAACAGCCCGTGGCATCGCTCCCAAACGTCCGCTAAAAAGGTAACCGCTCACTCGGAGCCTGGTTGTGCGCGTCTGTGTTCACGTGTGCACCTAGCCTGGCACAAGCGCCGTGACGAAATTACCACCACTTNGTGGCGAATGGCGGTTGTTGTGTGTGTGTGTGGGGGGCGGTTAGCGCTACGAACCCGGCGACCCAAGTTCAATTCCCCGCTCACGGTCAACACCGGTGGCGATTATCTCAACCTGTACCGGGCCCTCCCCAGGTCGACTCAGCCTCAAATGAGTTGCTGGCGCGGTGTGTAGGCATCATCGCCATGGCGGCTATCATAGGCCCTCGCTAACAGCACTTGCCCCGACAGTTAGTTAATGCTATACGGGGGATCTTAGTCTTTGTGTGTGTTTGTGTGGCAACAACAACAACCATACGAACCAACAACAACAAAAAATCCCGCAAAAAAATCAAGAACATGAAAGAAAAGGGTGGATAGAGGTAGAGGGGGGGCGGTGTGAGGAGAGAAAAAAAGAAGGGAAAACAGCCATGAGGGAAAGACGGCGCCGGCTGAAGGCGGGGAGTGTTTTCATCTCAGTTTTGTTCATGGTTATTGACTTTTCGCACGATGAGGCGGGCGGTCAGCTGTTCGCGAGTCGTATCGACTGAGCGCGCACACAACGATGGCAGCAGCGGCAGCAGCGGCAGCAGCATCCTATACCTCCCCAGCGGACAGCAGCAACACAAGGCCAAGGCTCGTGTGGATTTTATTTATTTTTATTTTATTTTATTTTTATTGTTGTTATTTTTAACCCCCCCACCACCACCACCACGCCATCTCGTCTCTTCTCTCTCTCTCCCTCCCGGCCCTTCTACTCCTCACGCTGTTGAGCTGACATCAAAGCCCTCCTTTTGCAGTCCGTCAGCTTTCCCAATTGCCGCCTCTCTCTCTCTCTCACAATCTCTTTCTCTCTTAAATGCCCTCCCTAGCCCTCCCTTCTCATCTCCTCTCTCTCTCTCTCCATCATCTTGCAGCCAGCCTCCAGCAACACCTCTTGAGCCGCCCTGGAGACAAACGAGAGAGAGAGCGAGCGAGCGAGAGATAGATGGGGAAGAGAGCGAGAGAGCGAGAGAAAAAAAAACCCCACCATGCAAACAGCATGCAAAATGAATAACTTCACAGTCCGTTAGGTGCCGACTAACAGCTTTGCGCAGAGTTTATCCACTTGCGGACAGGCGGAGAGAAGAGCTCATTACGCCTTAAAAACCCGCGGATTATAGAGGTCAAATGATGAACCGCGTCTACCCTCTCAATCTGTGCCCGGCCACGCTGTGGCGGAGGGAGCGGGAGGGGAGGGAGCNGGAGGGGAGGGGGGAGGGGATGGGAGCAGAGGGGAGGTGGTGGTGGGGAGGGAAGGAGCAGGNGGTGGTTGTTTGGTGTTGNGAGGGAGAGATTGAGGAGGTGGAGTAGGTGGTTNGTTGGGNTGGATGTGGTGGTTGGGGTGGAGATGGTGGTTGGGTGGATGTGGTGGTTGGGTGGATGTGGTGGTTGAGGTGGAGATGGNTGATTGAGATATGGATTGAGGGAGGAGGAGGAGGTGGTTAATCTGGTGGTTGGGTGGATGTGGTGGTTGGGTGGATGTGGTGGTTGGGTGGATGGNTGGAGATGGTTGATGGTTGGGGAGAAGGAGTGGTTGGGGTGGATGTGGTGGTTGGGTGGATGTGGTGGTTGGGGTGGAGTGGTGGTTGGGGTGGAGATGGNTGATTGGATGGATTGAGGGAGGAGGAGGAGGTGGTTAATCTGGTGGTTGGGGTGGATGTGGTGGTTGGGGTGAATCTGGTGGTTGGGGTGGATGTGGTGGTTGGGTGGAGATGGTGGTTGGGTGGAGATGGTGGTTGGGGTGGAGATGGTGGTTGGGGTGGATGTGGTGGTTGGGGTGGATGTGGTGGTTGGGGTGGATGTGGTGGTTGGGGTGGAGATGGTGGTTGGGGTGAATCTGGTGGTTGGGGTGGATGTGGTGGTTGGGGTGGAGATGGTGGTTGGGGTGGATGTGGTGGTTGGGGTGGAGATGGTGGTTGGGGTGAATCTGGTGGTTGGGGTGGAGATGGTGGTTGGGGTGGATGTGGTGGTTGGGGTGGAGATGGTGATTGAGATATGGATTTAGGGAGGGATGGAGGTAGGGTGACGTGGTTGTTGGGTGGATTTCGCCGTTGTGGTAGACGTGGCGCTGGCTCGATTGCGGGCTGCGAGGCATTGATAGAGGGAGGTCGTTAGGGAGGTTGGTCTTGAAGTGGATGCTGATCGGGGTGAAGAAGAGCGATGGATGATGGAGGAGCAGACTGNCCGGTAGAGAGGGAGAGGTTGTGGTTGTGGTGGTGAAGGTGCATGGGGATTGATGTGGTTGTGGTGGAGGTTGTGGTAGGAGTGGATGGGGGGGGGGGTTGGTTGGTGGTTGGGGGGATGGGTTGGTGGGAGGAGAGGGAGGGGGGGCATCTGAACAAAATGTACGATTCCATTTATGCTAATTCGTACACTGGTGTAAACGCAGATTTCTCCCTTGGCGGGGCCACGGGTTAATAAAATGCTCATTTTATTTTAGCAGTTGTTTTTGCTGTGAAGTTCAGATAAGTGGTTGACCATTGGAGCCTGTAATTACAATCTTAGCGAACCCGGGCCCAATCTGTAGATAAATCTCAGCACCCAATTACAAGCTGTAATAATTTTGCAGCAGCGCTCGTAATGAGGTTTAATGCGGGCGGCGTTGCTATAATTCCCACTGGATGCAGAATCCATCAGCTGTTGCCTTTGTAATTATACCGGCGGAAAATCATTATTTCATGTTCAGAGCTGGGGGTTGAGAGGGGGGGATGGAGGTTGGGCTATGGAGGGTTGAAGTTAATTTCTCTACGCTCTGTGAAGCGTAGACAACGATTTAATGATTTAATTACAGTTGTTACCCTTTTGCGAGGAGCTTAAATTGAGCCGAGTGAGGCTTTTTTTTNCTTCTTCAAATACTTACCCCTCCACCTCCCGCCTGCCCGCACACCACCACCCCCCTACTAACCCCCCCCCCCACACTATAACCACTGGCAAGCCCACAGCGGTGTCAGCAAATTTGACAACTTGTGACAAATGCAACTGTCGGATGTCAGAATTTTTATTTTTTGTTATGTAAGGTGGCTGGAAATTTTTTTTTCTTTCTTTTAATTTTGCTTGACTGTGTGTGTGCGCGTGTGAATATATGAATGCGAAGACATGCAAAGATCCTCTCTCTCCCCTCTCTCTCTCCCCGTGAAGCCTGCGGAGACTGTTGGGGCAAGCGCAGTTGGCGAGCACCTATATAGAGCTTGCATGGGCACATTGGGATCCTTGTATGACATTCGCCTTTAGAAATGTAATTTATTATTAGTATTATAATCTCATGGGGGTAAGATTGACCACCGCACCACGCCTGGTCACCTTTGTCTCTCTCCTTTGCTCATTTTCATACATCGCACCAGGGTACTCATTCTCAGTTAAGGCTGAGTCGACCTATGGGAGTCCCAGAACGCGTTCGGATTTTCGCTACCACTGTTACTGGTCGTGAGCGGGAATCGAACTCGGGTCTCTGCTGGGCTCGCCACGCATTGCCTAACCACAGCGCCACCGCTCCCACAGTACAGAATAATTGATATTAGCGAGCACCTATTAAGGCCGCACGGTGCACTAGGGGTGGGTGGCCAAGACCACGCCCAGCCGCCTTTGTCTCCATAGTGGCGATGTTTGCACACCACACCAGGTACTCATTTGAGGCTGAGTCGACCTAGTGGAGGCCCGGGAATAGTTCAGATATTCGTCAATGGTGTTTTCCGTGAGCGGGAATCGAACTCGGGTCGTTGGGTTGGAAGCGCAGTGCGCTAACCGCTACACTACCGCTCCCCACCTGCACACACGCACACACCATCATAAGCATATTTACACGTACGCCTTAATTACTTTTATCATTTAATTGTTTTGCTCCTCTTGCTCATCATTCATTGGTCCTCTTCGGACCTGTGTCTGTGTGCTTGAAGCACCTACGTCAGGCGCGAATGTTGGTGTGCGCGCGCGNCTGTGTGTGCGTGTGTGCGTGCGTGTGTGTGAGCTCACGTCAAAAAAAAAATGTTGAATAAAAGAGCTGGGAAAAGAGCCGGGTGCTGGGTGTTGAAATATAAAGCAAACTTCCTTTGCCGTAGACATCAAGGTGAGCTATTGAGCTTGTCCATAAATCTACAGCCCTTCACAAAGACGGGCTGGTTGTCTTTTTCTGGTCTGTGCCAGAGCAAGAGACAGCTTGCTTGAGCTCGTGGTTTGTTCAGCAGAGAGAGAGAGAGGGAGCGCAGAGCAAGCGAGCGAGCGGAGTGAGCGGGTGGGCTAATGCTGCCACATCATTCCTCTGACAGCCGCCCAGACGGGATTCTTTATTTAGAATTTCAGAGGCGTTTATTTTGCTGTTTGACTGCGGAGAGCGCATGAAAAGCCCCGACGCAGAAAGGAGCGGCAAATGGATGGATAGGGGAGGGAGGGAGGAGCGAGCGAGCGAGCGAGGCGTGGGTGGCTCTGGGTTTGGGCGCGCGCGCGAGTGAGGCATCGCTATTATAACTGAGCGGTCACGGTATATTGAGCAAAAAGGGCAGATGGTTGTTGGGTTTGAGATAATGAGCACACTTTCATTTCTCATTTCTCAATATTGAGTTTTATTAATGAGCCTGATTCCTTAAAGTGCCCGCCCTCTCATTTTTGATTATTTCCTTGAGAAATAATTTTTTTTTTCCATTTTCCAAGACACCGCTTATCGGCTCCCATTATCCTTAACCTCTTACTTAACATAAAATACCACCGAGCGCCTTATTCACGGGTTACTTCTGGGGGTATGATATTGTTTCGTGGTTTTTCTTTCTCTCTCCCCGGAAAGTCCGGCCGTTTGTCAAAATAGTGAAGTGATAGTGTAAACGTTCGCACAATCAAACTTGCTCGAATATTCATCGGCGCCTTATTTATGGGAACGCGTGTGTGTGTGCGTGTGTGTGAATTTGCTGACGTTTTTACTATGCCGACTGTATTTAACTGGCCAAATTAATTACCGCAAAGCGGGGGGGGGGGGGCGCATTTTCTGGAAATCGTTACTCAAAGTATTGTGAATTGTGGGGCGATGGCTTCTTCTTCCTGTTCCTCCTCTTAGCGCTTAAAAAGATGTTGGATATAAACAAAACAAATAAGAGAACGCGTCGCTGAAAACAGAACGCGATTGAGTGAAGGGTGAGTTTGCGGCGATCCCGGCTAATGGTGCGCAAGGCCCGTAGCGATTCAATCCGAGGCCCGTCAGCGAATTAACCGAGGGTGGGGGGGGGGGGTTTGGTTGCAAAAAATTGAATAAACAAAATTTTTCATCTCGGCTCGCACGATATTCGCTCGCTCTCATACCGAGAGAGAGAGAGAGACTTGCAGCGACTAAATAGAAAAAACAAGATTCATCGTCATCATCATCGCGATCCATGGGCATGTAGACCCGTAGGTGTCCACTGCACATTTCGTCATTTGTTTTCACTTTCCTCTCTGTCTCGCTCAAGTTAGTGCGGCATAATTTCGATTTAAAGCCTTCGTGACTGCAGGGATTCATCTTCTTGGTTCTTTCGGTAAAGTCACGTAGAAGGGAAGTAATAAAATAATAAAAATAAAACATAATAAAATAATTCTCACGACGTTTCGGCCACAACGCAAGCAGCCGTCTTCAGGTGAAGAACAGGTATGTCAAGGAGACAGAATCGTGAGAATTATTTTATAATGTTTTATCTTTATTTATTTATTTATACGTGACTTTACCGAAAGAACCAAGAAGATGAATCCCTGCAGTCATGAAAGCTTTAAATCGAAATTTAGTTTGCTTATTTTATTACTTCCCTTCTACGTGACTTTACCGAAAGAACCAAGAAGATGAATCCCTGCAGTCATGAAAGCTTTAAATCGAAATTTAGTTTGCTTATTTTATTACTTCCCTTCTACGTGACTTTACCGAAAGAACCAAGAAGATTAGTGCGGCATCTTTCTTCTTGCACCAATCTCTCGTGTCGTCGTTGTCCTCAAGCCATTCTCCATTACGTCTTCCTTTCCGTTCCTTCCAAGATTCACACCAAGAGAACTCCACAGTGATGTGGGAGCCCGATCCTATTATCCGCAATGTTTACTCCTCTTATCCGCTGGGCAACAAATCTCCGATAACCCGTGGATAATCCAAAGAAATAGAGCGCGGATGACGGGAGTAATTTTCCACGCGACTCCCCTAATCCGTATCATGAAGCCGTTTCACTTTGCATTATGGGTAAAAATCGTGGATAACGGCAGATAATAGGAAGAAATAGGCCTGCAGATAGTGAGTTTTGCAGATCCTGCAGCTCCGCTGTATAATAGGAGCCGCAGATTCACCTGTAGTACATATCCATATGAAACACCAGATCTATTAGAGAGCACACATTAAACTATTACATTTTAAAAATGTTTATCATGTAGGCCCACCGACCTGGTCACAATGATAGCTCAACGAAGTGGCTTATCACGTGAAATGAATAGCAGCCAAATACTCCAAACGCGCGACATTGATTCTAAATGTGGAGGGAAAAAACCGGGAGAGAGACACACACGCAGACTCCAAATGTACAGCAGGCGTCAGGATCGGGATCGAACTCGCGACCTCCTGTATACCAGGCGAGGCGGTTAACATCTCGCCAGCGCGGTGCTCCCATCTCTGTTGGCATTCTCTCCCTGTTATCTCTGCGGGTTGTCATTCGTCGATGTATCGCTCCGTGCACATTGGGCGGGAAAAAGAACGTGAACATTCGTGCATCTGGATTTTTAGCGTTCGCGTCAGAGTGCCCTTCTCACCGTAACATTTCTTGTTCACAGAAGCCAAGCGAGCCCGAGCGGTGTGCGTGCGTGGGCGGTGATGGCGCAGCGCTTTTAGGCGCCGCTTAACGAACCCAGCGACCCGAGTTCGGTTCCCGCTCACGGCCAACAATATTCGGAACCGTTCCTAGGCCTCTCCCTAGGTCGACTCGGCCTCAAATGAATACCTGGTGCGGTGTGTAAACATCGCCACTGGGAGACAAAGGCGGGCGAGCGTGGATGCTGGCCACCCACGCCCTCGTGTGCCGTGCCGGCCTTCATAGGTGCTACTCGCTAACAGCACTTGCCTGTTGAGGCTATACGGGGAGAATCTTTGTCTCATGCGCGTGTGTGCAGGGAACAACGAACAAAAAAANTCAACCCCGTGTTTGACAGCTGTAAGAAAGAAAGTAAAAAGCCACTCGAAATATAAAAAAAAACACTCAAACTAAACATGAAAGTGGATGACACCACGATGACTTTACGAAGCGCGGAGGGCGGGGGTGGGAAGGAAAGGGGGGTTGGCAGATGGGGCGCTTGTTATCAACTATTATTATTCATTATTTCAACGTTACCGGCGAACGAGTCGAGGCAACACATTCTGTAAGGTCGCACTTGTTACACTCGCAAAGTGCTTGCCACGAATGAACCACACTACCTCGCTGTTTGAACCACAATACCTTTCCTGACCTCGTCAAGGCGCTCATCCTCGCAGCAGTAGCAACAGCAGCGGCTTTTGGTACAGCCATCGAAACAAAAGCGGTGGTCACCGCATCGCGCGGCGCTTTCAGGTGCGCTTCTGCGGCCGTCTGGAACGCTCTTCCTTCCGATAATCGGAAGCCACCGGAGCTTTGCACTTTTAAATGATCTCGATTGAAACTCAGTTTTTTGTAACTACGTTTTGCGTTTAGTTTGTTGTCCTTCCCCCCCGCACCTCAGGTTGGCTACGTACGGTGGTATGAAAGAAGCTCAACATACATACGTACAACACGTGATTGCCGGATCAGCGCTTACGCACGTGGCAATTTTATTCGGATGGCTGCGTCGGGTGGTGGAGGGTACACACAAGGGGCTGTCCATCAGGGTTGGGGGTGTGAGATCAGGACAAATCTCACAGTGTGGTGCTCCCCCCCCTCCCCTGACGCTTTCAAACTAACCCGGAACTTTCGATTTAAAGCCGTGACTGCAGGGATTCATCTTCTTGGTTCTTTCGGTAAAGTCACGTAGAAGGAAAATAATAAAATAATAATAAAACATAATCAAATAATTCTCACGACGTGAGAATTATTCAGACTCTGCATTCTCGACAGACCTGTTCTCCACCTGAAGACGGCTGCTTGCGTTGTGGCCGAAACGTCGTGAGAATTATTTTATTATGTTTTATTTTATTATTTTATTCTTTTCCTTCTACGTGACTTTACCGAAAGAACCAAGAAGATAACCTGGAACTATTACATCTGACACCGTGACGTGGGGTGGAGGGCCGCTCCCAAAGCGCGGGGCCCGGGCAGTCTCCCCCATTTGCCGTATACGCCCGAACGGGGNACGGCTCCCGGGGGACACGCGACAATTAAAAACATTTCCACTCTCGTGCTTACTTACGCTTGGCCCTGAACCTGAGCGGGAGTCAATTATGAATCGGTGATATTCAATAATCCGTTGGCGGGTAGGGGCGGTGGTGGCGGCGGCGGGGAGGGCGGGGGTTGTTGTGTCACACGAGAGATTGAGCGGCAGACTTGGATGCGTCAGAGGCGGATGTCTCGACCGCGGGAGGCTCGATTCATTGCGGGCGGAAGGTACGCTCGTGGCGGACGCAGGCTGCGTTGGTCGACGCACGCTTTCGGATCGATGGTTTGCTTGTTTGTTTGTGTGCGTGTGTTTGCGTGTTTTCAGGGCTCGCGTAATTGCATTTTACTTTTTTGGTTTGTTCATCGCAGTTGCTGAAACATCCGTAACATTCAGACAAACAATGGTAGCATCGCTTCCGACTCCGCTGCCTCCGCTCCGATGATAAACCCTTACTCCCCCGCCCAAATTGAAAAAGCTCAGCGCTTTTGGCGCCAATAGCCCAAAGCGCCAAGCAGCCCGTGACGAACAGCACTGTTGAACTGAATGCGTCGTAGGTTTTTTAATTTTTTAATTTTTTTACACAGCCAGCCTTACATAATTGACGTTTGGCTTGGGGCCACGTGACAACGATCCGGACCTCATTGTGTTCTGAACCCCTCCACCACCCGACTTGGCCAAATAAATGTAATTGTATTTAAATTTCGATTTAAAGCTTTCGTGATGCAGGGATTCATCTTCTTGGTTTTTCGGTAAAGTCACTAGAAGGGAAATAATAAAATAATAAAAATAAAACATAATAAAATAATTCTCACGACGTTTCGGCCACAACGCATGCAGCCGTCCTCAGGTGAAGAACAGGTCTGTCGGAAAGACAGCGTCTGAGAATTATTATCGGGGAGACAGCGTCAGACGCTGTCTCCCGACAGACCTGGTCTTCACCTGAGGACAGCTGCTTGCGTTGTGGCCGAAACGTCATGAGAATTATTTTATTATGTTTTATATTTTATTTTATTATTTCCCTTCTACGTGACATTACCGAAAGAACGAAGAAGATAATTGTGACTTGCGCTGCGTGAGAATTTAACGTGCCTCTGCTTTCCTTCTGCGTTATAATGCGAATAATTTGCAAATTACGTTGGCGATTTTTTGTCGCTGCTGCTGCGTGGGTATGGTTGTTTGACCATACTTCACCACGCTGGTCAGTGGCTGGTCTAGAGAAGTCGCACGGAGTGTGCGCCCAGGTTGGCTACCCGCGCGAATGTCACCCGCCTCTCACGTTGGCCGCGGATGGCCGTAACCGCCACGCCACCGCTCCTGTGCGTTGAACTTAGTTACTAATTGGCACATTTTATTTACGTGACAAACCTTACTAATTGGCCGTGTCGGGTGGTGGCGGGTTTAACGACACGCATTTATATTTTACGCGATCTCACCCCAAAAACCCCCCCATTATGGATGCTATTGGTCGCGAAAGCCATACTACTACTACGGTTTGAACCAAGTTTTGATGTTTTTTGCCACGCAAAATAACGCGTGTTCGCGAGGGCACGCGGGCTGCGTGCGAAGGATTCTTGTGCTTGCAGCCGTCTCGACTCATGCCGTGTTTTTAAGTCTCATGCCGTGTTTTTAAGTCTCTGTCTCTCGAGTGGTGCTCATTAAAATGTAGAAATTACTCTGAGAGAGAGAGAAAAAATAAAAATCCAAAAACCGCCTTCCAGGAGCACGTGATGTATCGAGATAACTCCGCATCCTTTGAAAATGGATGAGGCCCCATCTCATTATTTTATTTTTCCCCCAACTTGTCTGAGTCTTTGTTTTTGCCGACACTTATTTTTAACTGCTTCCCTTACCCGTGCTTCGTGCCGTTAAAGTAATTATCATCGTCGCCGCCGCCTTCACTGCTGTCGCTGCCCCGCCATCTTCACCGCCGCCGCCATTGTGTTCATCAATATGACCACCATCACCACTACCATTCTGTTAATCAATGTCACCACCATCACCGCTACCACCACCATCCCACCACCGCCGCCATTGTGTTCATCAATTTGACCACCATCACCACTACCATTCTGTTAATCAATATCACCACCATCACCGCTACCACCACCATCCCCACCACCGCCGCCATTGTGTTCATCAATTTGACCACCATTACCATTACCATTCTGTTAATCAATATCACCACCATCACCGCTACCACCACCACCACCAACATTATGTTCATCTATATCACCACAATCGCCACCGCCGTCACCGTCAATACCTCCGCCATCACCACCGTCATTCTGTTCATCAGTACCAACAACACCACCACCACATCACCGTTATCATTACAGACCCCAAGATCCATTGACTTATCATGATGGTCATCATCAAGGGTTGTCACGTAAACAGAACGTGGCCAATTCGTCACTAGTACAGCACACCGGTGTGTTGGAGAGTCATTGATATATTTACGCGATCTAACCCAAAAATCTCTATTATGGATGATATTGGTCGCGAAAGCCTCCTACGCGTTAAAATGTACGTTCGTTAAACTTCTTTCGCCACCGTACGTAGCGAACCGTGCCGATCGAGTGACGACCACGCACTTTGGTCCACGAGTGTCGGAGGAGGGTCTGTGCTGCGCGCTCGGCACGTGGAGTGAGAAACCCGCATTGACCCCGGAGAAAACCCACCGCTCGCACAGAGGGGTGGGGACAACGCACGGGGTGGATTCGTTCAGGAGTGGATTCTTGCTGAAGCCTCTAAACCAGCGGTTCGTATCCTGGGGCGCGAGACATGGGCAGATTTTTTTCGAAGGCAAATCATCGAAAATGCAAAAGGTTAAGAACCACTGCTGTACGCGATAATTTTTGTGAATGTATCACGGTCTCGCCCGCCATTCCGCATCGTCCACAAATAATCATAATGATTATTCACGTCGTCCGCACCTCCGATTTCACGGTTGGCTACGTACGGTGCGAAAAAGTTCAACGTACGCGCTTCTCCCATTCCTGTCCATCCCATTTTCAACCCCCCGCCCCCACATCCTTCATATTATTTATCTGTGTGTAATTGCTGCCGCTTATTGCCACCACCCCCCCTACACCCCTTTGAAATCCCACCGCTGATTTATCTCTTCTTCACCCGCCCGCCTGCTCGAGGCCACTGCTCAGTCCGCTAACCCCCCTCCTCCTCCTCCTCACTCCGGCACCTCCTCTTCTTGCTCCTCTCCTCTTTCTGCNCACCTCTCTCCCTCTCTTCATACCTATATCCACTTCTCCTCTCTCTCCCCCCCCCCCTCTCTCTCTCTCGTATATTTATTTCCTGCCGAGGCGAGCGTTGCGTGCGCCTTCCGCGGCGAGATGAACCCGCGGAGAATTTACATGTAAATTGAAGTTTCATATTAATACAGTGGGGTAACTCAGATGAGAAGCTGATATGCTATTAGAGCAGCTTTAAACACATTTTGTCACACGTTTTGGCATTGACCATCCCTCCCGCCCCCATCCTTCCCTGCCCCTCCTTCCCTTATCCTTATCGGCCCTGCGTCGTTTGGTTATTGGCAAATGCCGAGCCATGGGATGGGGCGGCTACGATGGAGTGAGATTTCGCTACCAACCCAGTGGCCCGAGTTCGATTCCCGCTCACGGCCAACACAAGTGACGATTATCTGAACCGGTCCTGGTGCGGTGTGTAAACATCGCCACTGGGGAGACAAAGGTGGCCGGGCGTGGTGCTGGTCACCCACCCCCTCGTGTGTCGTGCCGGCCATCATAGGTGCTCGCTAAGAGTACTTTCCCCAACAACTTGTTACAGGCTATACGGGGGATCTTTGTCTGTGGTGGTGGTTGGACACGAACAGGCTTCCTCAAGCCTTGGGATGAATGTGAACGTTGAAATCTCATGAGTGCGGGAAAGGGGTTGGGGGATGATAAAAAAAAACAGGCTCCCGATATTTGTGAGCGTCTCCCCGAAGTGCGTGGGTGTCCTCGTGAACGCTGATACGGCCATCATCCCCCCCCCTCCACCACCCCCACTCACCCCCCCCCCACGCGCAACGTGCCGAGACATCATCTAGTCGTGTCGGCGAAAATTTAGAAGTAGTAGCAACAATAAGTCGGTGCATTCGGTGGTTGTGTCAACGGCATGGCGGGAGGTTCCGTGGGGTGAGAGGTGGCGGGGAGGGGCGTCATGCGGGACAGGCGGGAGATTCACTCTGTGTTGTTTCACCGCGCGGATGTCAACATTGACCGGCCTGGTCTCATTTGCAAGACTGATATTGGCCGGCTGGCTATGAGTAAGGGGGGGGGGGTGGTGGTGGCGGACGATGATTGTTACGTGTAATCCCCATTTGAGCAATTCGCGGCATTATTTTTTCGTCAACAAATTTGGCGCGTCTGGAGCGGGACGACCGGCCTCGATCGTTCCGAGGGACGTCGCGGCATCTTTGACGCCCGCTGCGAGTGAAGCAGACGGTGCAGTGCAGAGGTTGCAACCGGGTACCCGATACCCGTACCCTACCCGATACCCGGCTACCCGTACACGGCCAGGTACGGGTACGGGTAGCCGTTTGCGACCCTGGTGCGCCGGGTACGGGTACGGGTAGGTCGTGAGTCACTGGTGAGTCACCGTTTGTCACTCATTTCGGGTAGGGTACGGGTAGGGAACGGCCGGGTACGGGTAGAGTACGGGTACGGCCGGGTACGGGTACCCATATGCGACCCTGGTGCGGCGGGGTACGGGTACGGGTAAGGAATCAAAACCCGTTTGCGACCTCTGGTGCTGTGGCGGCGGTGCCATTGTATTATTTTCACGATGAATGCTCGCGCGGTGTTTACCGGGGCGGCCGCTGGATTCGAACCGCGAGCCTCTGCCACAAACAGTGGGGCGCCGCGGTGGTGAGATGTTCACTCCCTCGCCTGGTGTGCAGGAGGTCGTGGGTTCGATCACGGCTCTGACGCCTGCTGCTGTATATTTGGAGTTTGCGGTGTCTCTCTCATCATCATCACGGTGGCTAGGAGATGTTAATTACCTCGCCTGGTATACAGGAGGTCATAGGTGCGAGCCCAACCCTGACGCCTGCTGTATAGTTGGTGTTTGCGGTGTCTCTCTGTCATCATCATCATCATCACGGTGGCTAGATGTTCACTCCCTCGCCTGGTGTACAGGAGGTCGTAGGTTCGATCACGGCCCTGAGGCCTGCTGCTGTATATTTGGAGTTTGCGGTGTCTCGCTCCCATGGTCGCGTGGATTTTTCTCCGGGTCTTCAGGTTTTTCTCTCCACATTTAGAATCAATACACCTTTAGAGTGTTTGGTTGCTATACATTTCCACGTGATAAGCCACTTCGTTGAGTGGTCGCTTCTGAAAAAGAGCTACATTGTTCAGTGGGCCTTAGCTGGTTAAATAATAAGTAGTAAGTTGTAGTGTGTGTGCGTGCGCGGATTGTTATTGCTCGTACGCCATACCGACTCACGGCGAATATTGTGAGCAGCGCTGCACTACACCCTGGCTTGATTTTCGTGACAGATTTCAGATTTTGGATTTTTATCGAGTGATGTTTTTATTTTGTTGTCGCGTTTTTTACCCCTCTCCCTTGCCTGCCTGCCACTCCTTTTGTGTGCTGGGGATTATTGTTGTTTTTGTTGTTAATATCGTTGTTGTTTTTGTTGTTNGTTCATATTAATGTGTGTGTGTGTGTTTTATCACCTCCCTTGAAAAAGTGCCCAAAGCAGCACGGGACAGATGCACTCTAAATAAAATCAAAATTGTGCCTGCACAAAAAAAAAAATCTGATATCTCTAAACATATTCTCAAACTCATCCCGCCTACATGGGCATCTTATTGTTTGCTACATACTCAGCCAGATGATGTGTAGATTTGTGGTCATTTTAAATGATCACCGATGTGGAACAATGACGATAAAGTTGTGAAGGAGCGGCATAGAGAGGCAGACGTGCACTTGGAGGTGCCTTGAGAGGCTGCAGGAGGAGCACGTGGACTTGAGAACTTAACTCGTAACTTATTTTTTATTTATTTTTTTAACGGCCAGCACCACGCCCGACCCTTTGTCTCCCCCGGTGGCGATGTCTACTCACACACCGTTACCAGGTACCAGAGGTCGCAACCGGGTACCCGATACCCGTACCCTACCCATACCCGCTACCCTACCCGGCCGGTTCGGGTACCCGTTTGCGACCCTGGTGCGGCCGGGTACGGATACGGGTAGGCCGTGAGTCACTGGTGAGAACCGTTTGTCGCTCATTTCGGGTAGGGTACGGGTATGGAACGGGTACCCGTACCCGGCGTACGGGTACCCATTTGTGACCCTGGTGCGGCCGGGTACGGGTACGGGTAAGGAATCAAAACCCGTTTGCGACCTCTGCCAGGTACTCATTTGAGGCCTAGTCGACGGAGCGGATACCCGGTGGCTAGCACTACGCACGGCCGTCTGTTGCTCCCCCAGCGCTGAAGTTTGCGCATCAGACACTAATCTGTCCACCCAAGCCGCATTAACGGGGTTCAGCACGGTCGGTGAGTGGCTACCGTGTGGTGGGGTGAAGTGTGGCTTATTCCTACCAATCTCAAGACTGTGTGGCTAGCTAGGAAGAGTAGGTGGTCAATTCATACTCTGTTTGTGGACTCTCCGGAGCTCCCCGTCAATAAGTACAGGTCTTCTATCAGCTGCAGTTCGACCGACGTTTCACGGGCCATGCCTGTGAAAATAGAGCTGTATGGCTCATCGGATAGACCTCTTAATATAAATCAATATAAATCCGATTAAACTATCGTTGCAAGATCCTAGGCTTTGTTGCAAAGCTAAAATATGCCAAGTTTCAGTGGCATAATGTTGTTGTATTATTATTGTCACTATGCAAGTTTACAAAGAGGGTGATTATTTCAACTTTTCACAAGTGTTTACGGTGTTAACAATGGCGCTCCAAATTGTGCAGCGGAATTCACAAACGGTGCGTGTGTGTGCGTGTGTGCGTGCGTGCGTGCGCGCGTGTGTGTGTGCGCGCGTGCATAAAATCAACTCGGTTGCCACTTTAAGTCTTTAATCTCGGCGGCTCAGGAAGAAAAGGACGGTCGCACGCGCCCGCGACAAAGGCGTGAGCACTGGAGTGTTCATTTCCAAGCGGCGCTCTCGATTTAGAAATTCATTACAAAAAATAAACTATTAGCGCAAGCCGCATCCTGCATCGTGACCCCCGCGAAAGGCGAAATGAGAGCGCGTCCGCACACATCTTGGTTTGCGAGAGCGACAACAATGATGACGACGCCGATGACGATGACAATGATGACGACGATGATGACAATGATGACAATGTTGGTGATGATGATGACAATGATGATGACGATGATGACGATGATGATGACGATGATGACGATGATGACGATGATGACAATGATGACAATGTTGATGATGATGATGACAATGATGACGACGATGATGATGACGATCGTGACGACGACGATGATGATGACAATAACGACGATGATGACACTGATGAAGATGATGACAATGATGATGACAATGATGACGCCGATGATAACGACGATGATGATGACGACCATGACGACGACGATGATGATGACAATAACGACGACGACGACGATGACGACAATGATGAAGATGATGACAATGATGACGACGATGATGATTGTAGGTTTATTTATCTTCCCTGAATTTACTTTGTGTGCTGAAGCTGCCACTGTGGTGGTTGTCATTGTTCACGCCCTGGGCTTTGGGCTTTCTTCCAATCCAGCGCGCTCATGTTAGTTGTATGGTTACAGCTGTTTAGTTGGTTGTATAGGTTAGGGTTAGTTATACGGTCTCGGATAGTTAGTTAGTTGTATGGTTAAGGTTAGTTCGTAGTCTGGTTAGGGTTAGCTGTATAGTTGGGTTAGCTGTGTGCTTAGCAATAGTTGCATGGTTTTGGTTAGTTGTATGGGTTAGTTAGTTAGTCAATGTTTCTATTGTGATGTGGGTTTCTCGTCCTTTAGAGATTTTAATTATGCAAGGCGCTGTGCATTGCACTGCACCACGATGGGTGGCGACGGGCATGGGGGAGGAGGCCTTCATCCAGCAGCGGATAGACCGTGGATGACGATGGTGAGGATGGTGAGGATGGTGAGGATCTACACGTTCTGCCGCGTGAGCTGTGAACAGAGGCCGTGGGAAAATGTGCACGCTAGAGTGAAGATGATTGTTTTTGTTAAGATAAAGGTGCAGCCCTGAAATGTCTCACTCACTCCACTGCTGGCGTCAGTGCCTCCACTGGACGGGGCTCGGGAAGGGCCCTCTATAAGAGGGCATTTGGCCACCTCTTCCACACGCACGTACGTATGTTGGTCTTCTTTCGGTCTAATTGTCCTGGGAGAGGTGGCAGAGTACCTACACTTTACCCCACCGCACGGGTCCCGGCAATCGAGCTATTGCGGTGTCACCCGTTTATACTGCCGGCTGGATCGAGCCAGTCGGGATGGAGCGGTGGGTGTGTGGGGGGGGAGATTTTAGAATCTTGCACCCTTGTTTGAAGCGCCCGCCCGGCGACCTCTGTATCGGCCCATTATGCCAACCTCTGTATCACACACCCATTGTGCCACCTCTGAATCGCACCCAGTATGTAAACCTCTGGATTGCAAGCCAGTATGCCAACCTCTGGGTCACACACCCAGTGTGCCAACCTCTGTATCGCAAGCCATTATGCCACTCTTTGGATCGCAAGCCCAACATGCCAACCTCTGTATCGCAAGCTCAGTGTGCCAACCTCTGGATCACAAGCCCAGTGTGAACCTCTGGATCACCACCCAGTGTGTCAATCTCTAGATCACACACCCAGTGTGTCAATCTCTGGATCACACACCCAGTGTGCGACCTCTGGATCGCAATCCCAGTGTGCCAATCTCTGGATCACACACCCAGTGTGCCACCCTCTGGATCACACACCCAGTGTGCGAACCTCTGGATCACAAGCTCAGTATGCCAACCTCTGGATCACAAGCCCAACAGTGCCAACCTCTGGATTGCAAGCCCAGTGTGTCAACCTCTGGATTCGCAAGCCCAGTTGCCAACCTCTGGGTCACAAGCCCAGTAGTGTCAACCTCTGGATCACACACCCAGTGTGTCAACCTCTGGATCACCAGCCCAGTGTGCCAACCTCTGGATCACAAGCCCAGTAGTGCCAACCGTTGCGTGCCTCCGATTAGCGCGGTTGGCTACTACGTACGGTGCGAAGGAAGTTCAACACACACACACGCGCGCACGTTGAAGCACTGTGGCAGCGCCCGTAAAAATTGATGCCGAATCTATATCTTACGATGTAAGCTTTTTTTTNGTAACACAGACGCTACGGCGAGTTCATAAATACCGTCCGGGTGACGTTAATAACGGCGGCGGCGGGTGATTTTAATTAAGGTGTTGCGCCAGGGTTGGGGCGAGTGTCGGATCAGCGATGGTGTTGTGGGGGGGGGGGTTGGGTGGAGGGGGNCAGATCGATAGTGGGGAGGATTCGTCGAGACGGAGTGGAGAAATTGATGGGCGTTGAAGAAGATGTGTGACGAGGACGGGAGAGGATGGCGCGGTGGAGGTGACAAACGGTGGTGGTGGTTGTGGTGGTTGCGGTTGTGTTGTTGGTGGGAGGAGAGCGTGGTTGTGGAGGGGAGGCGTGGTGGGGGGGGGGGTGCGGATAGAGGGCGGGGGGGGNTCCACGCTAAAAAATCTCGCTCTTTCACCTCGGAATCATCACGTCCATTTGTAAGCTCATTATGTTGATTTCTTTTCACCAAAACACAATCTCTGTCTCTCTGTAATTTGATCCACTTCTCTTTATTTATTTCCTAACCTCCCCCATCCTCCCCATCCTCCGCCTCCTCCAGCCAACCCCCACCGCTCCTTTCCCAGTGTCTCACGTTTCCCTAAGACTGGGGAGGGTGGTCGCGCCTCCTGTCCGCCACACGCACACTCTGCACACCCACGCCGTGGTGCTCATTTTCTTTTTTCTACTTCTGTGTGTGCGTGTGTGACAGAGAAGCAAGGGTTTGTTTTTATTTCCATCTGATTACGGGGGTGGGGGGGGGTGGTCTTTCTTTCTGGAGCAGTTACTTACTGCCGAGACCGCTAATTTGAAGTCTTCCATTATTAGTTGCTGCAGGGTTCTTGTCAAACAGAGTCATTATTGGCCCCTAATTGGACCATTCCTTTGCTCGCTCGCTCGCGTTGGCCTATCTTTGCGTGCCCGAGCGTGGATTGACACAACAACAACAGCAACAAAAAGTTTGCCCTCAATGCAGTTCTTTTGTGTGCCCAGCCCTGGAGGAATACAATTCACGCTTGAGCCCCTTGGCGCTAGTGATGAAAGGCGTTGCCGCTTTTGCACTGGGCGTTTCACTCGCACATCCGAGCCAGCGCTGAATCGGCACGGTACAGGTGCTTTTTCCACTTGCACTTCTGAACCAAGCCAGTGCTGGTCAGCACAGCACTGTTGGTTTTTTCCACTGGCACTTCAGCGTGCTAGTGCTGGAATATCACGGTATGGTTGGTTTTTCCACTGGCACTTGTGAGCCAAGCCAGTGCTGGGACAGCACGGTACAGGTATTTTATCCACTGGCATTTGTGAGCCAAGCCAGTGCCGGGACAGCAGGGTACAGGTGTTTTTTTTTCACTGGCACTTGTGAACCAAGCCAGTGCTGGGCCAGCATGGTGCAGGTGTTTTTTTTTCCTCTGGAACTTGTGAGCCAAACCAGTGCGGGACAGCAGGTACAGGTATTTTTTTCCACTGGCACTTCAGAATGTTAGTGCTGGAATATCACAGTACGGTTGGTTTTTCCATTGGCACTTGTGAGCCAAGCCAGTGCTGAGACAGCACGGTACAGGTGGTTTTTTTCCACTGGCACTTGTGAAAGCCAGTGCTGGTACAGCAGGGTACGGTTTTTTTTCCACTGGCACTTGTGAGCCAAGCCAGTGCTGGTACAGCAGGGTACAGGTGTTTTTTTTCCACTGGCACTTGTGAGCCGTCAATACTGGGCCAGCACGGTACAGGTATTTTTTTTCCACTGGCACTTGTGAGCCGTGTCAATACTGGGCCAGCACGGTACAGGTGTTTTTTTCTTTTTCCACTGGCTATTTGCCATGCCTATCCTGCAATGTGATTCCGCCCGGTTCGCGGTCGCCCGCTATGCTACGTCTGCCGTGATTGCCACGGCAGAAACGGAGTGGTTTTAGAAGGATGCGACTCATGTGATAAGATATTCACACGACCCAGTGTGTGTATGTGTGTGTGTGTTTAGTTTTATCAGCTGCTGTCTAATTATAATTTTTTAATAATGGATGATATCTTACGGACAACCCCGCATGTTTTTTTTCTCTCCAATCTGGCAATCTTATTTACTCAATGAATTATTTCTACTCTATTGCTAGGTTTTATTAAGGCCCATGCTTCACACACAATCTTGGGATGCACAGTGGCCCAAATGGAAATGTAGAGGTACGACCATGAAATCTATTCATCCTGCAGCAGACTGTCACTCGCACTGACACTCACACAAACAAAAAAAAGATCCCCCGTGTAGCCTTAACAGACTGTTGGGGCAAGTACTGTTAACGAGCAGCATCTATTAATGCCGGCACGGTACACGAGGGGTGGGTGGCCAACACCACGACCCAGCCGCCTTTGTCTCCCCAGTAGCGATGTTTACTACACACCGCACCAGATTGCCATTGAGGCTGAGTCTACCTAGGAGAGGCCCAAGACTGGTTCAGATAATCGTCACCGGTGTCGGCCGTGAGCAGGACTTAAACTCACGTCGCTGGGTTCGTAGCGCAGCGCGCTAACCACTACGCACGCTCCCCACACGCTCGCACACACACTGACCTACACACACGCAAATATAAAGATCCGCTGTGTGCCCTGAACAGACTGTTGGGGAAAGTGCTGTTAGCGAGCACCTATGAAGGTGCTGGCTAACAGATTTTTTTCCCCCGAGTTCTCCGGTTTCTCTCTGAATTTAGAATCGACATGCATTTTAGAGTATGTGGCTCCCGCTGTAAAATGTTCACGCGATGATTACGCAAACTTCGGTGAGCTATAATTTTTGGCCAGGCCGCTTCTCAAAAGACCTACATATGTAGGCTCAGCGGGCCTCACACCTGGTGAAATGAAAGAAAAAGAACGTAGTTGCGTTTGACTTTAAAAGGCTTCCCATGAAATGAACCGCTGCGAGGCTTTTAATGAATCCGTCGCCGTGACGACGGCGATGAGAGAGAGGTCAATAGCCCCAGCGACCAGCCCCCCACCCGCCACCCATGCCCCCCCCCCATTGGCATTTACCGCCGCAAAATACCCAGCGGCTGTAGCTCGCCAGAGTTACGCACGCTTAAGTACAGTTTAATCGTTTAGGGTTACCGCAGCGAAGGCAGAGGCGCAGCCCTGCAATTCCCTGCTCGTGCCACTGCTGGCGGAAGGGGTACTCCCGCTTCGAGGGAGCCTCGGCCGTAATGGGGTGTTTTGGTCTACTCTTCCACATTGGACGGCCCGGGAATTGACGTCTGCATGGTTGGCTGCGCACGGTTCGGCGTGTGTGGTTCGGGTGGCTGGAATTGATTTGTCCCGAGACCTGATACCCTGCCAGGGTGACACGGCAGAGTGCGGACTTGATATCGTCCGTTCGGTTTGCATCCTCAGTGGGGATGCAGCGTTGCCCCTCGCGAGGGCGCGGGATTTTCTCCGGTTTCCTCCCGCAGGTATGAACGCTCTCACGAATTGGCCCAAAAATTCTACATCTTGGCGTGTCGATGACGGCAGAGCTTGCGGACAATTGTTGGGACGCTCGGCCGCTTGCCGCCCTCCAGCGGGTTCCGCGGGGCGGTCGTGAGATGCGGTTTTGCACGAACGACGTCGATGGCGGCGGCGATGATGATGATGATGAATATGGCGGCGATGATGAAGATGGCGGTCGATGATGTAGATAGCGGCGATGATGAAGATGACGGTGATGATGATGGTGACGACGGCGACGACGGCGATGATGAAGATGGCGGCGATGATGAAGATGATGAAGATGACGGCGATGATGAAGATGGCGGCGATGATGAAGATGATGAAGATGGCAGCGATGACGAAGATGGCGGCGATGATGAGATGATGAAGATGACGGTGATGATGAAGATGGCGGCGATGATGAAGATGATGAAGATGGCGGCGATGATGAAGATGGTGAAGATGGCGGCGATGATGAAGATGGCGGCAGCGATTAAGACGGCGATGAGGCGACGACGACTCTGCTTCGTATAAAACTCGACGCCACTGCGCGTCGCGCGGGCGGAATACAATTTCTTCGAGGTCCCCCCATCCCCTCCCCCCCACTGCTACCCCCCCCCACCGACTCCCCCACCTCTCTCCTCTCCTGCCCGCCTTGCCGTCAGATGAAGACGGAGGGATAAACAAACGCATCTGGATTCTGTTTGCAGGCTCGGCAAATTGGGCTGGGCGCCGTCGGGGCAAGAAGTTTCTTCGGCGTGACGCTTGGCGAGACTGCAACCCGTTGCCCTTCCGTCTCTCGCAATCTGCGCCCCCCCCCACAAACCTCCTCCGCATCCGTCGCTCAGAATCCCAATCGGATAAATCGTCGACGCTCGGGGCGAATCCGATGAGCTATGAAGCTCTTCCCCCCCCCGTGGATGTCCAGGAACACAGATGTCCAGCGATCTGTGAAAGTGAGAGGACCGGGTCTTCTCCCGCCATGTCGCTCCCCCCAAAGGTCGCAACCGGGTACCCGATACCCGTACCCTACCTGATACCCGGCTACCCGTACCCGGCCAGGTACGGGTACCCGTTTGCGACCCTGGTGCGGCCGGGTACGGGTACGGGTAGGCCGTGAGTCACTGGTAAGTAACTGTCTGTCACTCATTTCGGGTAGGGTACGGGTACGGATAGGGAACGGGTACCCGTACCCGGCCGGGTACAGGTACCCATTTGCGACCCTGGTGCGGCCGGTACGGGTAAGGAATCAAAACCCGTTTGCGACCTCTGCTCCCCCCCACCGGCCCACCCCACGTGGCAGAGCGAGTGACATCGGCTCGTGTGCGGGAGCGAGATGGATCGCGATGCGATACGCCGACAGATTCGGGGAAGTCTTCACCCAGCAGTGGATTGATCATGGCCCACGATAGCGTATTTACCGAGATGGTGCCGCACGTGTGTTGAGACGCTGTGGCACGCACGCGCGTGGGTAGGCGTGGTGTGTAGATATTACGTTCCATATATACTTGTGTGTGTTGGTGGTATGTATTGAGATTCAATTGCATGTACACACGTGGTATTGAGGTGGGTTGTATTGATGTGCTATGGCATATACGTGTGTGGATAGGGGTGATATGTATTGAGATTCTATTGCATACGCGTGTGGATATGGATCGTACGTATTGAGATTCTGTTGCATAGACCGGTGGTATTTAGATATTCTGTTGCATTTATACTTGTGTGTATTGGTGGTATGTGTTGGGGATTGTATCGCCTATACACGTGTGGCATAGAAGTGGTACGTGTCCGGGATTCTCTATGCGTACACACACACTTGGATGGGGTTGTGGGTGTGATGGGTGGGTGGATGTTCCCTTTGTTCGGAGCATGTGGTGCCCCTTAGCATTCCGTACAGCGCTAATCCTTCCACGTTCGGTGTCCTGCTGTCTATAATTACGGGGATTTTCCCTAAGCCTCCGTGCATTCATTGCCTTAAATTACCCGTCAACTACACTGGCGCATTAGGGCTGCGCGGTTTCAAAGAGCAACAGTGAGCAGATGAAAAACAAACTTAAGTTTCTCACCCCTGCAGCCTCGGCAGGAATCACTTGCAGCCGCCTCTGTGGGTGTGCGTCCGTGTGTTGGTGTGTGCGTGCGTGCGTGTGTGTTGGTGTGCGTGCGTTGGTGTGTGCCTACGTGTGCGCGCGTGTGTGTGTGTTTAACACGTAGGCTTTCGCGACCAATGTTATTCATAATCAACGATTTTGGGTTTAGATCGCGTTTATTTATAAATGTGTCGTAACCCTCCACCACCCGACACGGCCAATCAAATGATGCTGGTTACAATTACCAGCGAAACGTCGTACTCAAATTGTGTGTGTGTGTGTTGGTGTGCGTGCGTTGGTGTGTGTGTGTGTGTTGGTGTGCGTGCGTGCGTTGGTGTGTGTGTGTGCGTTGGTGTGCGTGCGTGTGTGTGTGTGTTGGTGTGCGTGCGTGTGTGTGTGTGTTGGTGTGCGTGTGCGCGCNTGTGTGTGTTGGTGTGCGTGTGCGTGCGTGTGTGTATGTGTTGGTGTGCGTGCGTTGGTGTGCGTGCGTGCGTTGGTGTGTGCTTATGTCAGCAGCAGTAGCAGCAGCTGTGGTCAATTCACTGCTGGATGAAGGCCTCTGTTTTTCTTGTTTTATGATCATTTAACATTTACAAACAATTGTATGTCCATCATCCGGCTAAGCGAGTACTTCACAACAAAGGTACGAAGGAGGCGTTTTGTATGAAAACTATTTGTATACCAGATTTTTGGGAATTCTTCGGTAAAAATTTCGAGTTTATTATGTATTTTCATATTTTACAGTTACGTTGATTCTAATAACATAACGGAGTTGATTAGATCACTAAATGTCGTGGTGTGAACAGTTTTCAATAGCGATCCGAGTTCCATTCAGGCCCACAGTAAACATTGATGATAAATATCTGAACAATTTCTCGGCCTCAAATGGGTACCTGGTGTGATTTATAAACATCGCCACTGGGGAGACAAAGGCGGCCGGGCGTGGTGTTGGCCACCCACCGCCTCGTGTGCCACTGGGCGCTCGCGAAAAGCACTTGCCCCAACAGCATGCTAAGTCTATACGGGGGATCTTTATCTTTGTTTGGCTCCACCCGCTTGTGGGCAGTGGTGGCCTTAATAGACGCTCACTAACAGCACCTACACCCGCAGGCTATTGTGAGGATAAATGGGGATCGTTGACAAGGTATGTGTGTGTGTGTGCGTTAGGCATGCTTACAACTAAAGCATGTGAGATTTAGCCGTTTGAAACGTGAAGGTTAGTTTTACCGAAATATATAATACTATCTTCTTGGTTCTTTCGGTAAAGTCACGTAGAAGGGTAGTAATAAAATAATAAAAATAAAACATCATAAATGAATGTTCAGACGCTGCCTCCCCGACAGACCTGGTCTTCACCTGAGGACGGCTGCTTGCGTTGTGGCCGAAACGTCGTGAGAATTATTTTATTATGTTTTATTTTTATTATTTTATTACTTTCCTTCTACGTGACTTTACCGAAAGAACCAAGAAGATGAATCCCTGCATTCACGAAAGCTTTAAATCAAAATATATAATACTAGTTCATGAAGCCTGTCTTCGCCAGGCAAAACATTTCAATAAATATAATAATTAACCTGATTTGATTTTTACAAATATTATCTACGATCAGACACTAATAACTACTTCGAACAATTAGTACTTTTCCGGAAAAAAAAAACAAAAATAGTTGACGACTTATATTTAAAGAGTACTTATCGGAAACCGCTCTATTTAAAGATTCCGTTATTTTTTATATTAGAAAGAACACACATTTATTAGCTTAATAGTTTATGAGAAGCTCCTATCTTTGATTGTTTTCGAATTATTCAGATTTGAACATCATAAAATGTGTATTATTTCGTTCAAAACCACTTCAATCCGAAATATTAAAAATAAAATAAAAGATAGAGCAATGGTTCTCGCTTTAATTTTATTTGCTGTTTAACGCTCTATCAAACGAAAAAACGCGCAATCTTATAATTTTGAATGGTGTCTGAATGACACCAGGCACAAACATTTTCATAGGGCACTTTAAATCAAGATTTGGGGGCCTTCAAATAAAAAAATTCGGATTTTCAGATTTCTCCTGTTGATATTTGCCTCCTAAAAGCTACTTGCCAAATTCCAGCGTTCTACCTTGTCGGGAAGTACCCTGGAGGTTTTTGAGTTATACAGATTAAGGTCTTTATTTATATAGATTTATTTTCTGCAAAAGAGGAACATTTGCAATTATAATATATTGGCTTATCCGACATGGTTTTGTAAACATATTTTTTTCTTAATCCGACCTTCCAAACAACTTATTTTGACTCACACCTTAATTACGTTATAACGACTGTTTATTTGAATTTATACGTGACGAGCAAGGAACGGGATCGCGTCCGGCGAGCGTACAGGGAGGAGATGGAGCGATGGAATCGGTTCAAGTGCCAGATCGTGAGCGGTGGCGATGAAGCCTTTGGGAGTCGTTCATCCAGCAGTGGAATTGATCATGCCTGACAATAATGATTATGAGCTAAAATCCCATTTTTCAGCATTATTACCTACGGTGTATTTATTTGGCAAACATTATTTTTCGTAATTAATCTGTAAATCATAATCTATCATCATCACTGCCAATCCTCCATTGTCATCGAAATACCAAAGTGACTTATTGCGCTGCTTACAATGCTAGCCAGCAGCGCACCGCAGCATTAATTGTGCATTTGAGAATTCAAGGCCAGGTTGAAAGGTAACATTTCGAGTCGTTTCCTAAAGATATTCACGTGTTTGCTGAGAGTTCCATACCTAACGACCAACTTGGTCGTCTTCATCATCACTGCCACCACTGTCAATCATCGGTTGCCATCATCATCATCAATATCAGCATCAATTAAAGCAACACCCTGTCTCGATGAAAACACAGTCGCTCAGCGATTGTAAAGCAGTGTATTGCCCGTACAGAAGTTCAGTTTCAGTTTATTTTCGAGTACCCTTTGGGCCAAGGAGCTCTTAAATCGTGTTTCGTCAACAAATACAACACCACCGTCGCTTATCCGGCATACGCAACGAGTCACAGTAAATATATCAACACTAAACAAGAACAGATGAACGAAATAAAACAATTTCTAGCAAATCATAATCGCAACATCAATTATTTTTATTTAAAGAAAAAATTAGTTAAATATAGATTATCATCAGATGCCACTCTGTATATCTAAAGAATGCTAATTTGAATCCGCAATAGTAATTACAATTCAGATAGAGCCTCAACACGACGGTATTATATTGAGGAATAAAAAAAAACACAGCATCCATAAGAAAAGTAGTGTAAACAACGCGCAAAAAGTGCTCACTTACAGGCAAAGAATATGTATACATTGTCTAACTCTCTACACATGGCAGCTGGGCAGGAATTCACTTGAAAGTAGAGATTTAAAGTGGCTGATCGACAGGAATGACTGCAGAACCAGGCTTTGTGGCGATGTTGTTCCAGAGACTAGGGGAAGCCACCGAAAAGTAGTGCGATCAAAAAGAATAATCGATTTAAATTTCGATTTAAAGCTTTCGTGACTGCAGGGATTCATCTTCTTGGTTCTTTCGGTAAAGTCACGTAGAAGGGAAGTAATACAATAATAAAAATAAAACATAAAATTATTCTCACGACGTTTCGGCCACAACGCACAGAGTCTGAATGACTCTGTCGCCTCGACGGACCTGGTTTTCACCTGAGGACGGCTGCTTGCGTTGTGGCCGAAACGTCGTGAGAATAATTTTATTATGTTTTATTTTTGTTATTTTATTACTTCCCTTCTACGTGACTTTACCGAAAGAACCAAGAAGAATAATCGATTTGCTGACAACACATTCTTTGATGTATGTTGAACTTCTGTTGCACCATACATAGTCAACCGTTGCTAATTGGAGGTGCGGGATGCTGCTGCTGCTGTTCAATGTGTCGGCAGCGGGGCACAAGCACATCCAACAACAACAACAACAACGAAGACAAAGTTCCCTCCGTGGAAGCTTCAACAGACTTTTCGATGTAAAGCTTTCGTGACTGCAGGGATTCATCTTCTTGGTTCTTTCGGTAAAGTCACGTAGAAGGGAAATAATAAAATAAAAAAACATAAAATACAATTCTCACGACGTTTCGGCCACAACGCAAGCAGCCGTCCTCAGGTGAAGAACAGGGCTGTCGGAAAGACAGCGTCTGAATGAGACAGACCTGTTCTTCACCTGAGGACGGCTGCTTGCGTTGTGGCCGAAACGTCGTGAGAATTGTATTTTATTATGTTTTATTTTTATTATTTTTTTTCTACGTGACTTTACCGAAAGAACCAAGAAGACTTCAACAGACTGTTGGGGTAAGTGTTGTGAGTGAGCAGCACCCTGTGAAAAACAAACAACAAACACCACAGTGGGCCTCAAACGTTGACAATAATTCCATACGACGGAAAAAAAATCTGCCCCGGGAAAATAAGTGGACGTGATAATAGATGACGTTTCAGGCAATGGGCCTTCTACATGCATGTTTATTTAAATCTTCCTACGAAGAAGAGCCCAGTGTGAGAAACGTCGCCTATTTGCATACACACACACACACGTGCGCGCGCGCGTGCACACAAATACGTATTTTATTTTTAATGCAGCAGCGTTACGGACGGGGACGCGTGTGAATTTTCTATTTTTGTCGGAGCAATAACAAACATCGGTGCTGGAATTAGTCGGGCCCCCACCCCCTGCACCCCCGCCCCCCCCAATGCATCTTACCACCTGGAGTGTGCTCCCATCAATTTGACGCCCCACTTCCCCCCCCCACCCCCCCCCCCCCACCTCCCACCTCGTGCTGGCTCAAAGCTTCACGAAAAGAGATTTATTCTCAAAGCCAGCAAAGCAAGGTAGCCACGGCCAATTTCCAGCCCCATCTAGTCTGCTCTCATTACCTTTCTATTATCACTTCCATTCATTCATTATTACTACTACTACTACTTTGCTTTGTCAATCTGGAATCTGTCGGGACCTCCCAGTGTATTTATGCAGCGCATGTTCATCTGTTTGTCTTCTTGATGTCCATCTCCATTTGTCTGTCTGCATGTGTCTGTCTGGGTTCACTACTGACGATGCGCTCCCCAAATTTCACCAGGCTCACTGTTCATGAACTCTTGGAAGTGCTTGCACAAAGGATAGTAACATCTCATCCTGTGTTCTTTGGAATCTGGGAGCGGCGGTGTAGCGGGTTTGCACGCTGCGCTACGAACCCGGCGATCCGAGTTCGATTCCCGCTCACGGCCAACACCAGTGACTATTACCTGAATCGGTCCTGGGCATCGCCCGGGTTGACTCAGCCTCAAATGAGTACCTGGTGCGTGTGTAAACATCGCCACGGGGGAGACAAAGGCGGCTCGAATTGGTGCTGGCCACACACCCCTCGTGTGCCGTGCCGGCCTTCGTAGGTGCTCGCTAAATGCACTTGCCCCAACAGTCTGTTAAGGCTATATGGGGGATCTTTGTCTTTTTGTGCAGGCCCGGGGGAGCGGTGGCGCAGCAGTTGGCGTGCAGCACTTAGAACCCGGCGTTCCGAGTTCCATTCCGCTCGCCGTAAGCATTGATGACAAATATCTGAACCATCTCTGGGCCTTCTCTAGGTCTACTCAGCCTTAAATGAGTAGTGTGCAAACATCGGCACTGGGCAGATAAAGGCGGTTGGGGTGGTGCTGGCCACATACCCCCTCTTGCATCCTTACCGGCCTTAATAGGTGCTCGCGAACACACTTGCTCCAAACAGTCTGTTTAAGGCTGTATGGAGGATCTTTGTCTTCTTCGTACATGACCGTGTGCGTACGTACGTGCATACCTGCGTGTGCATCAGTACCCGCGAGTGCATTTGCGCCTTCGTGCGCGCGTGGTGTGCGCGCGCTCGCTCGCTCTCTCGCTCGCGCGTGGTGTGTGCGCGAGTATCTGCCACATAATTCCTTCCTGATCAGCGACATCAGTGGGATCATGGGGGTGCCGACTAATGTGACAGAAGGATCTGTAATCTGCTTTAGAAAAGCTGGTGGCGGTGGGCGGTGGGGCGGTGGGGGGGGGAAAGATAAATATCCATGACAAGACACCCCCGAAAAGACCCAAGCCTTGCACCCCAAGCCACCCCTGTCCCCAGTAAATGTTCTCACCCAGTCCTCCTCCCTCTCTCCACCTCTCTCTCTCACGCTCATTCTCTTCTTGTCTCCTCCCCCCCACCCCCAGCCCCTGCACCCATCTCTTCCCTGACATCTAGTCGTCAACCTCCCCCCACCACCGCCACCGCCACCACCCCGCCAGTTGTTAGAGGGTGGACAAGCCGCCGTTCGTTTGGATTGACGGGCCGGGCGTTGGGATAATTACTTCCAACATTCTTGGCTTAATCAGGGAATTAGTTGAGAATGCGGCACTGTTGTTGGGAGAGGCAGAAATCCCCACTGTTGATGCTGGGGCCTGATGGCTTTGATGTCCTCGACGAAAATAAAGGCTTGGAGGATCGAGATCAAGTAATTAGGCTGCGGTTCTTTCGCTCCTTTTGCAGGAAATCCATTTCAACAGCAAGATTAGCGGCGGTGTTTCATGGTAAATTGTCCTTGAAGGCTTTCTTTATTTCTTTTTGTATTCTTTTTTTACTACAGGGCAGGAGGAGGAGGGGGGAGCCCGATTGGTTTCAAATTTAAAATAAAAAGGACAATTCAATAAAGTGGGCAGGTGGTGCGTCATCGATGCTCGCGAATGAAGTTGCTTGGAGATTAGTTTTGTGTGAGCACGTGTGTGTGCGAGCGTGCGTGCGAGCGTGCACGCGTGTGTGTGTGTGCGCACAGTGTTGGGAACGTGTGTGTGTGTACGCACGACGGTGAGAACGTGTGTGAGCACCTGTGTGTGTGTGCGCACTGTGGTGGCAACGTGTGTGTGTGTGTACGACAGTGGGAACGTGTCTGTGCACGTGTGTGTGTGCGCACTGCGGTGGCAACGTGTGTGTGTGTGTGTACGCACGATGGTGAGAACGTGTGTGTGTGTGCACGTGTGTGTGCGCACGACGCTGGCAACGTGTGTGTGTGCACATGTGTGTGCGCACTGCGGTGGCAACGTGTGTGTGCACATGTGTGTGCGCACTGCGGTGGCAACGTGTGTGTGTGTGCGTGTACGCACGATGGTGGGAACGTGTGTGTATGCACGTGTGTGTGTGTGCACGGCGGTGGGAACGTCAGCCGGCACACAGCGGTACGCCGTGCCGGTACGCGGCGGTACGCCGTGGTGTTGTTGACCTCTCACTCCGCTGGGACTCCGCTGGCCTTCGTAGGTGCTGCTCATGAACGGCACTTTGCCCATCCGCGTGTGAGTGGCAGTGATTGTGGGCAGCAGGGATGAACAGGTTTCATATCGGCACCTCGATATTTTGACTTCTGTGTGTATCTGTATCTCAAGTCAGTCGACCCATGGCACCTGGGTCTGTCCCGTGACACTTCACGTGGCCTTAAAGTGCACTTAGCCTGGCACAAGCGCCATGGTGACATCACCTGCCACTTAGTGGCGAATGACCTTATCAAGGAATTTATATCGTGCCTTCTTAATCAAGCGGCTTCATGATGACTTACAAAAATGTTACGGGGATGGTTGGGAGGTGAATTAGTGAAAGGGCAGGGAAGGGGATACCAGGAAAGGGCAGCGTAAAGTAGGGGAAGGAATAATATATGTGCACAGACATAAAAAATATATAGTAACGTAATTACGTTTACTTGCAGTTTCAGTGCGCTAACTGCAGCACCACGCTCTAATCCTTTTGTTGCGCTGTGAACCCGCTCACCTGAGTTCGATACCCGGCCACGGCTAACGAGTGACACCTGAACCGGTCCTGGGCACCATTCTTTGACCAAACCCCCCACTGAGAGCATCGTGGTGAAGTATGGTCAAAAAAACATTTAATGAGCCATGGGTAACCCCCTCCCCCCCCCCCCCCCTTCACCGTTACCAACTTCCACTGCCCAGTGCGGTGATATGTTAACTACCTCGCCTGGTATACAGGAGGTCGTGGGTTCGATCCCTGACCCTGACGCCTGCTGTGTATTTGGAGTTTTCGTGTCCATCTCATCGTGGTCGCGTGGAGTTTTTCAATGGGGCCTCCAGTTTTTCCCTCCATTTGGAATCAAAATCACGCGTTTAGAGTATTCGGCTGCTATACAATTCCACGTGTTAAGGGTTTTTGTTTATCATTGAGCAATCATTTGTGGCTAGAATACAGTTTTTTTTGGGTGAGATCGCGTAAATATATAAAAGTGTCATTAAACCCGCCACCACCCGACAGCCAACTAGTAAGGGTTGTCACGTAAACAGAACGTGCCAATTCGTCACTAGTACAGCACTAGTGTGTAGTTATAGTGTTGTGTATAGTGTAGTATACTATACAGCACTAGTGTATAGTGTAGTGTATAGTAGTGTAGTGTATAGTGTAGTCTATTGTGTTGTGTGTAGTGTAGTGTGTAGTGTAGTGTATAGTGTAGTGTATAGTGTAGTGTATAGTTGTGTAGTGTATAGTAGTGTAGTGTATAGTGTAGTCTATTGTGTAGTCTATTGTGTTGTGTATAGTGTAGTGTATAGTGTAGTGTGTAGTGTAGTGTATAGTGTAGTGTACTAGTACATCACTAGTGTATAGTGTAGTGTAGTGTGTAGTGTAGTGTATAGTGTAGTGTATAGTGTAGTGTATAGTGTAGTATACTAGTACAGCACACCGGTGTGTTGGAGAGCCAAGCCACAACATCTACAATCTGAGTACGACGTTTCGCCAGTAATTACAACCAGCTTCATCAGGCGACAGCCAGATTTTGTGGCCAGGTTGCTTCTGAAATAGAGCTCTATGGCTCAGTGGGCCTTAGCTGATAAACTTAATATAAATTTCGATTTAAAGCTTTCGTGACTGCAGGGATTCATCTTCTTGGTTCTTTCGGTAAAGTCACGTATAATGGAAATAATAAAATAATAAAATAAAACATAATAAAATAATTCTCACGACGTTTCGACCACAACGCAAGCAGCCGTCCTCAGGTGAAGAACAGGTCTGTCGAGAAGACAGAGTCTAGTTTCTTACAGTTTATACAAATATTCCCTACGACTGCCGTAGGGTGTTGAGGCGTTCATCCAGCAGTGGATTTTACAAGGGGTTGGAAAACATCCACGTTATTGTTGCTGCTCGCATGTGGAGTAGACTTGCCGTCACGCGACACCATTTTATTGAATTTCCTTGCACTTATATTCTGCAGGGCGAGCTCACAAAATGAATGCCGTGGTGATAAATTGTGAATAAGCTGAGCTTCGTCTGAATATAACTTTTTATTTTTTTAAAGTTTGAAGTGGAAACTTTACGTATTGATAAAATAAAAAAATGGAGTAATTTATTTTATGAGGACAAGTGCAAAGTCGGTTTTAATAGAGAATGTAAGATAAGTTATATGGAACATTTACCGAATTTCGTTTATTTTTGTTTGGTGGGTGTCGGTCGGTGGGTGGGACAACATTTACCTGTTTGCAATTTCAGAATTGGAAATAGTTCCATTTCGCTCAAGCCAAAGAAAGATATATATTTTTTTACCACAAACTCGATAAAGACTTCCAACATCCGTGGCCAAACCGAGTCAAGCCACGGTCTCTTCCTCCAATCGCACCTTCCCTCGAAGGAAGGAAAAAAAAAATGTCCCTTAAACCGTAGCTCTCCGCACTTTGAAAAATGTCCGGCGGATATCAGTACAAACAGTCAAGTCGTTTCCAGCGCGCGGCTTTGTGGTGTTTATATAAATATATAGAGACCGCCGCCAGGGCTGCAATCTCCCGCCTGGATTTTATCGGTGGTGGCCTCTCGGAGGAAATGTTTTCTCTCTCTATCCGTGCCGGCCCGCTCGCCGCCGCCAGCCCGCCAGCCGCCAGCCAGCTCGTCACGCGTGTGTGGAGCCCGCCACAGAGCAACCCCTGGCGCTCCCACGCTCGCCCCCAATCCTCTGACGCTGCGGCCAGGAGAGATGGACCGGGGGGGTTGTCGGTGGGGCAGCCCTCTCCCTTTGCTGCTCGCGCGCTGATAAGAGATGCCTCCGTGTGGGTCAGACGGTGCGAGCCGGCGTCTTGGGGGCTGGCTTTCACGGCCTGGGCCGGGTTAACCTGTGAGAGATGACGGGGGGGGGGGGGGGGGGTGGGGGGGGNACTTGTGGGCGTCGAAGAAAAGTAGAATAAAAATATAAAAATATTATTTTGAATACAAATATATATAATCGTCCTGCCTAGGCCTGGGCCTACGAGATGAGCAGCTGCCTCTTGATGTCTTTATAGATGGGGCGGTGGTTGTGAGGCAGCTTTTTTGGGGGTGAGGGTTTGGCTGCGAAATAGGGGACGGTGGGCGGGGTGGGGGTAGTGCAGAGGTTGGGGAAATAAAAGTGATATAAGGATTAAGGCTTTCTCCCAGCCTGCTCCCACCCACCATCAGCAACATCACCACCCATCCTCAATAACAGCAGCAACGACCACAATCCCTGCCACCACCACCGCCCCACCATCACCACCTCCACCACCAACCTCCTCCTCCCTCCCTCCCGGACGCTTCCCATCTAAGCCTCCTCCCTGTTGGGAACGAATTCGATAAAACGGTACCCATGGCTGGCGCTGGTTACCCGGGGCCCAAGAGCACTGGCTGTGCTCTGTGTGTTATTTAAATGAGGCCATTAAAACGACCTTCTGCCTCAGAAGCGTCGCTCTCTCTCTCTCGCTCTCTGTGGGCCCTCAGCCCAAGTGACCACTCATTACTTGAGGGCTGCTTGCCTCCAAAATTGACAGTTTTACACGCGCATCAAGGCGCCGCGGCTGACGGCGGTGGAGGGACGAGGATTTTTCCTTCGTGCCCCCCCCNTACCATCCTCAGCCCTCCCCCCCCCAGCTTTCTTTTGCTTTCAAACGCGAGGGGGTTATTGGATAACGATTCGGGTCGGTATGATAATGCTCTCGCCCGGTTCCTCACCTACTCTGTCCGTCCGGCTGCTTTTGTTGTTGCTGTCCCCTGCGGATGTCACCGTGGGAGGTGGTGTTGTAGTTGTTGTTGTTGTCGGTGGTGATTGCTGTTGGTGGCGGTGGGGTTGTTGGGGAGGCGGTGTAGCGGTTAGCGCGGTGCGTCAAGAACCCGGCGACCCGGGTTCGATTCCCGCTCACGGCCAACACCGGTGACGATTATCTGAACCGGTGCTGGGCCTCCCCCATGAGTACCTGGTGCGGTGCGTAAACATCGCCGCTAGGGAGGAAAGGCGGCCGGGCGTGGTGCTGGCCAACCATCCCTCGCGTGCCGTGCCGGCCTTCATAGGTGCTGCTCGCTAACAGCACTTGCCCCAACAGTCTGTTCAGGCTACACGGGGATCTTTGTCTTTGGTGGGGGGGGGGGGGCGGGCGGGAGTAACGTGGTGGGGGGTTAGCGCGACGCGCTACGATGCCCGGCGACCCCGGGTTCAGCTCCCGCTCACGACCAATAACAGTGACGAATATTTAAGCCGGTCCTGGGCCTCCCCCTGGGTCGACTCAGCGTAAATTAGCCCCCAGTGCCGTGTGTAAAAACATCAGTGTTGGGGAGACAAAGGTGGCTGGGCCAAACCCCCCGTGTGTCGTTCCGGCCTTCCTGTGTGCTCGCCAAGAGCACTTGCCCCAACATTCTGTTAAAGGCTACACGGGGGAATCTTTGCCTTTATTTTTGATGGTGTGGCGCGGGGGGGGGGGGGGAAGGGGGGGTGCAGGTGACGGATCGATGACCCAGGGCTTGAACCCAGCGGCGTCCAGCACTTCTGTCTGGATCAAGAGACGGTGAGCCTCCGACATCGCTAAGTTCGGAAGCCGTCCCTCCCACTCGGACTGCGTGGAGGGTTTTTTTTTGTTGTCGTTCATTATCGTGCGTCGAGGTTATTTAGGTTGCTGCTAGAAATGTCCACATTGATGATAAGCCACGTCGTTGAGCTATCGCTTGTGAACCAGGTCGCTTCTTTAAAAAGAACGTAATAGCTCGGTGGGGTATTACCTGGTAAAATAAAAAAAAATTCGTGTCATTTGCTTACCTTTCCTGTACTGTGGACTCATTTCGTGTGTTTGCATTGTTTGTTGCTGTATAGTTCTGTGCAAAAAGAGCTTCATAGGTCATCGGATTCCTCCTCCAGTATAAAATAAAGATTCTGATTACGACTCTGAAGCAGGAATTATGTCCCCAGCTATGACAGCCACCGGGTCCTGATGATAGGAGGAGGAGGAGAAAAAAAANTATATATAAAAAAAACACAACTCTCACTTTCAACCACGGCGTTATTAAATTACTCCGAGAAGAGCACAGACAGCGTGCGTAATTAGCACTCAACACGCGACCGTCGTGAGGATGACATTGTTTAATACTACGGAATAACTGGTGGGGGGCGGGGGGGGGGGTGGAGGGGGGGCAGGAATGGGGTGAGGAGGAGAGACGGAGCAGGGAGGAGGAGATACAGAGGAGGATTTGAGATAATTAGATCGGGAGAGGCAATGGGGTGGGTGAGGAAAATGATGAGGATGATGATGATGTTGATGAGAGAGGAGGGGGGGATCGATAGGAGGAGCAGGAAGAAGAGGGGGGTAGGCAGAAGGACAGGGGGTGACCGTGATGATGATGGTGATGAGGAGGAGGAGGCTAAATGTGTGCAGTGAAACCGCATCACTCGGAAAATTAATTTTAAAAGGTGACAAATGCATCAATTAAAGCCGCTCAATATTGATTTTTTTCTCTCTAAGTCGCGGTATTAAGTGTGCGCGGTGGATAATTTATGTCGCAGTAGTTTCGCTCTCGCTCGCTCTCTCGCTCGCTCTAGCCGATCCGTCCGCCAGCTCTTCAGGTACATTCACGGGCGGTGACGAATCCCACCTCTCACGGTCGGCTGTGTCTCATCTCAGCCGCCGTGCGTCAATTAACTATTTTACTTCTTCTATTTCTTATTTTCACAGGCGAGGCCCACAGAACGCAGCACCGAGCTCGTTTTCGAAAGCAGCGGCCGATATCGCCACGTGGAAATTCGGAGCAGCCAAATGCTCTGACCGCGTGACGACGTCGGTTCTAAACGTGGACGGAAAAACTCAGAGGACCCGGAGAAATATCCACGCGACTACGGGGAGAGAGAGACACATAAACTCCAAATCTACAGCAGCAGGCGTCAGGGTCGGGATCGAACCACGACCTCCTGCGTACCAGTCGAGATAGTTAACATCTCCTAGCCACCACGATGATGATGATGATGAGAGAGAGACACGTAAACTCCAAATATACAGCAGCAGGCGTCAGGGTCGGGATCGAACCCACGACCTCCTTCGTACCAGGCGAGATAGTTAACATCTCCTAGCCACCACGATGATGATGATGAGAGAGAACACGCAGACTCCAAATATACAGCAGCAGGCGTCAAGGGTCGGGATCGAACCACCGTCTCTTACATTATGAGACCTCCTTTGCCAGTAGCAAGATGTCGTAATAGGTTTTTACCCATTTAACTGGCAACAAAACTGACACCTTTATACAAGGGATCATGTTTGCATTAACCACAACACTTGCAGTGTCAGTTTTGTTGCTAGTTGAAAGGGTCAAAGCCTATTACTATAAACCATCTCTTGTAAACCAGGCGAGGTAGTTAACATCTCCTAGCCGCCGTGGCGCCCTGGGCGTTGTCGGCGAGATTTGGTCACATGGACCAAAGAACTTCACGGAAAATCACGAATCGTTCCCGTTTCACCAACATCGCAATCAAACAAACAAACAACCACCTCCCAGAATCCTTTGAGCCGCGCGACGTCACAGCAGGCACAGCCACACGGTGATCAAATCAGGACGCGTCGGCTTAATTTCAGACGCCTTTAACAATCCACTCACCCCCTTCACCCCCCCACCTCTCCCGCTCCGTTCCTCTACCAATCTCATTCACCTCCCCGGGTGTCGGGTGAATTTAAATTGACTTGGGCTGGCGGGAGGTTGGTGGGGGGGGTGGTGGGAGTGGAGTTGAGGAGCAGGAGGGAGCTGTGTGAGATAATGAGCGGCGAATCTCGGGAGTGGGGGGTGGGGGGTGTGCATTTCGCGACATGGGCAGGCCGATAGCCCCGCTGTGAAATGTTGCATTGGGAAGGGAGTGACGGGGGGGGGGGGCGGGCGAGGATCCAGAAGAACCTGGGCAAGGATCAACAGTCCAGAATCGGTCACCAATTTTATAAAATCCAGGCTCTTTTTTAATCCCCTCCTCGCCTCATCGCGGGGTCGGGTTCGTTCCGTGCGACGTCTCTACCCTGAAATCCGCCGCACTTTGCGTTTTGAATTCACCCGTACGGCGGCGACGCGGTCAGACGTGGGGCAACAGCGCTGTTTGTGCGCGCCTGGTGTGCAGGATGTCGTGGGTTCGATCCCGACCCTGATGCCGCTGTATATTTGGAGTCTGCGGTGTCTCTCTCTCATCATCATCACGGTGGCTATGAGATGTTAACTACCTCGCGTGGTGTACAGGAGGTCGTGGGTTTGATCCCAACCCTGACGCCTGCTGCTGTATATTTGGAGTTTGCGTGTTTCTCTCATCATCATCACGGTGGCTAGGAGATGTTAACTACCTCGCCTGGTGTACAGGAGGTCGTGGGTTCGATCCCAAACCTTACGCCTGCTGTATATCTGGAGTTTGCGGTGTCTCTCTCTCATCATCACGGTAGCTAGGAGATGTTAACTACCTCGCGTGGTATACAGGAGGTCATGGTTGGATCCCAACCCTGACGCCTGCATATGTTTGCGTGTCTCTCTCTCATCATCATCACGGGGCTAGGAGATGTTAATGCCCGCCTGGTGTACAGGAGGTCGTGGGTTTGATCCCGACCCTGACACCTCGGTATATCTGGAGTTTGTGGTGTCTTTCTCTCATCATCACGGTGGCTAGGAGATGTTAACTACCTCGCGTGGTGTACAGGAGGTCATGGGTTGGATCCCAACCCTGACGCCTGCTGCTGTATATTTGGAGTTTGCGTGTCTCTCTCTNATCATCATCACGGTGGCTAGGAGATGTTAACTGCCTCGCCTGGTGTACAGGAGGTCGTGGGTTCGATCCCGACCCTGACACCTACGGTATATCTGGAGTTTGTGGTGTCTTTCTCTCATCATCACGGTGGCTAGGAGATGTTAACTACCTCGCGTGGTGTACAGGAGGTCGTGGGTTCGATCCCGACCCTGACACCTGCAAATGTTTGCGTGTCTCTCTCTAAGTAGTCGTGTGGATTTCTCTCCAGGTCCTCCGGTTTTTCCCTCCACATTTAGAATCAACATCGCGCTATTTGCCGACCGCTATAAATTTCCACGCAGTGACCAAGCCACTTCGTTGGGCTATCGTTTGTGGCCAGGTTGCTTCTGAAAAAGAGCTACATTTCGCTGCGTGGGGCTTACCTGGTCAAATAAAAATATAGTTTTAGAGTAGTAGTGGTGGGGGGGGGAGGGGGGAGAGAGATTGGTGGGGTAGGGTGAGGGTGGTGGGTGATGTGATGTATATGAACAGACATCTAAAAAATGTAAAAAAAAATTCGGGTTGTCGGTGTTACCTTTGTAAGCGTTCCATCGAATGTCGAGGCCGCTGCTGATGATGACCACCGTCATCATCATCAGCAGCAGCAGCATCAGCAGCAGCATTATCGGCGTTTGTCCATCCACCGCTACAGCGCACGGAGGGGAACCAGGGATAGGTCTCGCTACCTCCGATGATTTAAAACGTCGCCCGCAACTTGTAAGACGCGGCAACGAGCGCTAAAGGGATGGTTGCCACAATACGACAAAAAGGGTTTTTAGCCTCCCCCCGACAGCTTCCGCGGAGGCTAATTAAACACTTCCCGAAGACAAACGCACCTGACGAAGTGTCGCGGAGTCCACGAGCACGCATGATTTTCCTCTAAAGTTGTGAAAACAAACGTAAATACCAACGCGCGCGTGTGTGCCTGGGCCTCCCCTAGGTAGACTCAGCCTCAAATGAATACCTGCTGCGGTGTGTAAATATCGCCGTTAGGGAGACAAAGGTGGCCTTGCGTGGTGCTGGGCACCCACCCCTCGTGTGCCGTGCCGGCCTTCATAGGTGCTCGGTAACTGCGTTTTCCCAAACAGTTTAATGCTCTACGGGCATCTTTGTGTAGCCTGTAAAGACTTCAGTATTTGTAGCAACGATAATATTTCCCGTTCTTTCATCAGGGAAGCGAGCCCTTGCCCAGTCTCAAGATGCCCTTGCAGGAGGTTGTCACGTTGGGATGTTTGGCACGTGGCAGGAAACTGGAACGTTTGGAGAGCATCCAATCAAAACGAAACCGCTAAGAAGCTTTGCACAGATGGATTCATCAATTTGCCCGTATTTGCGTCAGCTGGCCACTTCAGTCAACCGGCTGGTGGCGGTGGGTGGTGGGGGGTGGAGGGAACGCGCTGTTAGCGAGCGACTATTAATGCCCAGTGGTGGATCGGCGTAAATATCACCCGGCTCGCTTGCCTTTGTCTCCCCGGTGGCGATGTTCACGCCACACTGCCGACGCTAGACGCTCGCATTTAGGCTCGGGCAAACTTTGGGAGGTGGTGGGGGGGGGGGNCTTGGGCAGCCGAAGGGGTTTTGAGGTTTGTGCCCGGGGAAGGAAGGTCTGCGGTGGAGACGGAGCGGCGGAGATTGGCTCTCGTGTGCGCCAGAGTCGAACGGGCCGTTGCGTCACGGGATCGCGAGCCACTTGGGCGAGTGCTTTGTTCACGTGAACATAACGTACCGATTAGTTGCCACTTCAGCGCCACCGGTGTGTGCCGGGTGGTTTGTGGTGGTGGTTTAACGACACGTTACTGGAATGGTAAATGTTGCGGGTTTACTCTCCAACTTGGTAACGAGTCGGTACGTTTCTTTTACGTGGCGGTGTTGTCGAACGACGCATTTATATTTACGCGATGTAACCCAAACAAAACCTCCGTTACGAACAACATCGGTGGCGAAAAAGCCCTGCCACGCGTTAAACCAAGGTCACCTTGTGGGTTAAACACGTGTGATTAACACGTGGGATTAACACGTGTGAGTCGGTCAAACACGGATCGCTCGACCGAGTAACAAACACGAAGGGCTTCTCTCCTCTCGCCCGCAACTCTATCTACCTATGACTCCCATAATCCGCGGGACCTGCAATGGGTTTCACGCAAACTGCTACCGATTCACCTCGTCGTTCCCGTTATCCGCGACCATCCGTGCTTCGCTAAAAACGTTTTTCCTGTCTATCAAAAGCCACGAAGAGTTTGGCGGATAAGAGTGAGTAGTCACACCTCAAATTCATCATCATAATCGTCGTGATGGATAAGTGGAGTAAAACTGCGAATTATATGATCGGCAACATCGCATCTATTGAACCTTAACTATTTTTTTCATTTTACCAGGTGTGAACCTCACTGAGTCATATAGCTGAACGATGTGGCTTATCACGTGGACATTAATTGCAGCCAAATACTCTGAATGCATGACGTCGGAACCCAGAGAAAAATCCACGTGAGCAAGGGGAGAGAGACACGCGAACGCCAAATGTGCACAGGTGTCTGGGTCGGGATGGAACCCACGACCTCCTGTATACCAGGCGAGGTAGTTAACATCTCCGAGCACCGTGACGCCCACCCCTCACACATCGTTATGGATATGAGAAAGTGTTCACCCGCTGTGCAAATTGGATAAACGTCTCTTACGTTTTTTTTTTTTTTGGGGCAGCATATTAAACAAACGCCCTTAACCACTTAGCGCTTATATAAATAGGGCGCTCTTATGCGCAAAGTATTTATCTTTTTTTACGGAATGAGGCCGAGATTCAATTTGGGAGCGAAGTGCTGACAGTGGAGTCGGTAATTACGTAGCGCACGCGGTGAAGGTTGTAGCGACGTGGCAGACGACGCGGTAACGGAGAGACGCTACATTAGTCTTGCATTAACGAGGCGCGCAGCACGCACAGCATGTGGGCATCAGTGCTCGTGCACACACGCGCGCGCGCTCGCACACTCGCTCCGCCACCCACTCCACTCGCACACACACGCTCGCACACACACGCCGCACACACACGCTCGCACACTCGCTCGCCACCCACTCGCACGCTCGCACACTCGCTCCGCCACCCACTCGCACACATGCACACTCGCACACTCGCACACACACGCGCGCACACACACGCTCGCACATTCGCTCTTTCACCCACTCGCACACATGCACACTCGCATACACACACACGCTCGCACACACTCTCGCACACTCGCTCTGCCACCCACTCGCACACACACANGCTTGCATACACACGCGCGCGCTCGCACATTCGCTCACCACCCACTCATACACACGGACGCACACACACTCGCACACTCGCTCTACCACCCACTCGCACACACGCACACTTGCACACTCACACACGCACGCTCGCACACACGCTCGCACACTCGCTCTACCACCCACACGCACACACGCACACACACTGAGTGTAACCACCGATTCACACACAGAAAAAAGACAAAGATCCCCCTTATAGTCTTAACAGGCTGTTGGGGCAGGTGCTGTTAGGAGCACCTATGAAGGCCGGCACGGCACACGAGGGATATTTGGCCAGCCAACCTTTGTCTCCCCAGTGGCGGTTTTACACACACACCACTCATTTTGGCAGCGACCAGGAGAGGCCCAGGAGGTGGCGAGGTTCGGAGTGCAGCGCCCTAAACCATTGCACTAACGCTCCCACTAAACACGCTCGATCACTGAATCGCTCGGTCCACCGTCCACTCACTCACACACGCGCATAGACTCGCGTGTGCAGCTCTGCGCAGCTGCACCTCCGATCCACACACACACAGCATGCCCACACGTGCCGCAGAGTCAGGCGCAATCCACACCACACCGTGCCCACACGCGCAGTCACCCAACCCAAACAATGCACCTGCACGAGACAGCTGCCTGCCGAGTAGCGCACACGGTACACAAACGAAACAATTTTGTATTTCTACGACATAAGGTCCCACTCGGCTCTATGTAGCTATTTTTCAGAAGCGACCTGGTCATCACGAATGATAGCTCAACGAAGTGGCTTTTCATCATCATCATCACCACGTGAAAATGTGTTGCAGCCACATACAAAGTGCATGTTGATTCCAAAGAGAAAAACCTGACGACCCCGGGAACGGCATGTTAAGGCTATACGGGGGATAGTTGTCTTTGTGTGTCTGGGTGTGTGTGTGGTGTGCGAGTGTTTAGGGAGCGGTGGCGTAGCGGTTTGCACGCTGCGCTACAAACCCGGTGACCCGAGTTCGATTCCCGCTCACGGCCGACCGAAAGACCCAAAGAATATGATTATCTAGCAGTCAAAATACTCTGAACAAATGATGTTGATTCTAAGTGTGGAGGGAGAAATCAGAGGACCCGGAGAAAAATCCACGTGACCACGGGGGAGAGGGAGACATGCAAACTCCACATTTCCAGGTGTCACGGTCGGGGGGGGGGGAAATGTGGATTTTATAAAATTGGTGACAGATTCTAGACTATACTCTAAAAATAATAGATCACGACGTTTCGATCGCAACACAAGCAGTCGTCCTCGGACGGAAAAAAATAATCCAGCAGTTCCACTGCTTGTGTTGCGATCTATTATTTTTAGGTTTAGTCTAGATCTGTCACCAATTTTCTGAAATCCAGAAATAATCCAGCAGTTCCACTGCTGGATTATTTTATTCCACCCGAGGACGACCGCTTGTGTTGCGATCGAAACGTCGTGATATTTTATTTTTATTTCTTTTATTTTTATACCTACGTGACTTTACCGAAAGAACCAACGAGAGATTCTAGACGAAAGCTTCAAATAATAGATCTTGACTGTCGATCCTTGGCGCTAGGTCCTTCCGCACAGGCAGGAGGGAAGCCAGAGAGAGAGAGAGAGCTGTGAGCTTAATTTTGGGCATATTAAACAAGGGGTTGAATGGGTGGGTGGATGGTGGGGTGGTCGATGGGGTGGGTGGTGGATTTGATGTTGGTGGGTGAATGGTGTTGGGGGGGGGTTAGTTGTTTGTAGACGGAGGTGGCAGTTTCTTTTATAAACCGGCACTTTGCCTGGGCTAGGGAGCTTCCGTGATGTCCACACTCCATGCCGACAAACATATCATGCATACCAACGTGGCAGGCGTGATTATCGTTGCTGTTGCTGCTGCTGCGGCTGTTATTTACTTTTACAGATTACGTACACGTGATAAATACGCAGACGATATGCCTCGTTTCCCGCACAATGCTCCCCGCTTAAAAAAAAAAACATGGAAATGTATTTTTTTTACACACACGCATCCCATCCACGTGCATCAATCAGCAGCGTCTGCTTCGACGCAAGCAGCGGTCGGCCTCGCTTAAGCCAACAATGCTGGTGAACTGGCCAGATGTTTGCAGGCAAGGGGCCCTCTCTCTCTGCAATGCTGGCCATCGAACAAAACGGTCATCGCGTCGTGCGGCGCGGCGCTTTCAGATGCGCTTTCTGCGGCCGTCTGGAACGCTCTTCCTTCGATATTAGGAAGCCGATGAAGCTACGCACTTTTAAATCATCATCTAGTTCGACAAACTTGTTTAGTTTGCTGTCCTTGTCCCGCCGCACCTCCGGTTAGTGCACGTTGGCTACGTACGGCGCGAAAGAAGTTCAACACGTGTGCACGCGCGTAGCGCGATGGCGTCGTCCCTTGATAACGCTCCGACGGTAATGCGAGAAACGCTCGGACGGACGGTGAAGACGACGACGACGACAAAAAAAACCGACAGCTGAAAAAAAACCCGTCGGCCAAAAGCGCGCACGGCGCCGCGAAAAAAACCAAACCACAACTTGCCGCGGAATTCTTAAATATATTTTCCCTCTCTCCACGTGAGCTTCCTCCAGGCTATTGCCCTGGGTGTGTCGGCAGGGTACACGGAGCGTGCATGGCTCGGGATCGTGGGGGGGGGGAGCTTCATCGAATTTCAGATTTTTCNCCCCCCCCCCCACCGCACCACCCCACATTTGTTTCCGCACCGCCGCTGTGTGTTTGTATTTAGCCCGGGGCTAGATGCATTGTCAGTAGGGGGGGGGGATACTGTGGCCTAGGCTTCAAATGTCTCCCCATCGCAAGACAGCGCTGCTGTCTAGGAGAATCAACCGCGACACCAGGCCCGGTCTGGTTTCCAACAAAACACCTTACGCTTTCTGAGACAGTGGAGCGGGGAGAGGGGGGGGTTGAAGGGAAGCTAAGGTGCAGCCCTGCAATAGCCCGGTGGTGGTGGTGGTAGCTATGCATTGTTGTGGTAACGTTGTAACCCGTGCCTCTACTGGACAGTTTAGCTCATCGGATTCCTCCTGCAGTATAAACAATATTCATTTTTTTTCGATTTAAAGCTTTCGTGACTCAGGGATTCATCTTCTTGGTTCTTTCGGTAAAGTCACGTGAAGGAAAAAAAAATAAAAAATAAAACATATAAAATAATATGTTTTATTATTATTTTATTATTTTCTTCTACGTGACTTTACCGAAAGAACAAGAAAATATTTCCATCCTGATATCCACGCGACCTGCAATCCAGTACTGTGGAAGGGGGGTCAGGGTGTGGATCACCGCACGGGTGTTGTGGGTGTCGAGGAGGAGGTGCGTAGCCTGGACTGCCAGGAGAAGGCAGTACAGCAAGTGTGGACTAATCCTAGATTTGAAGCTTCGTGACTGCAAGATTCATATTCTTAGGTTTTTTCGGTAAAGTCACGTAGGTAAAAAATAAATTAATAAAAAAAAATAAAAATCACGACGTTTCGGAAGACAAGCTCCGAAACGTCGTGATTTTTATTTATTTTTATTTTACTTTTTAATTTAAATTTTTTTACCTACGTGACTTTACCGAAAAAACTAAGAATATGTGGACTAATCGCCATCTGTTTATTCCACCTGTACATGGGGGGGATAGAGCGTTGCCCCCTTTGCGCAAGGGGTTTTCTCCGAGTGCCTCTGGTTTCCTCCCCACTTGTAGAATAACACAACTGATCAGTAATTGCTGAAAACATCTTGCAAATAAAAACCCAATGTAGCAGCGCGGGACCCTTTTGAAAAAAGTCAAAGACTCAATGTGGCTCTCCGGACGGCGAAAAAAAGTTCGTTGCTATTATTTTTTTTTCAAATACAATTTATGAGAATTTCAACTCGTAACGTGCTCTCTGAAGAGAACGGCTTGAGCACCAGGCACCGCAGACAAGCGGGAAGGCAGCGGGCCACAGCTGCCCCGAGCTCTGCCGCCCGCAGTCTATCAAGATGTTTCGAGTGTCTTCTTCTTGGTTCTTTGGTAAAGTCACGTAGAAGGGAATAATAAAATAATAAAAATAAAACATAAAATAATTCTCACGACGTTTCGGCCACAACGCAAGCAGCCGTCCTCAGGTGAAAACAGGTCTGTCGGAAAGACAGCGTCTGTGTGTTTCGGGTGATTCTACCCGTGGAAGGGGCAACGCTCTATCTCATGCAATACCGCAATACCTCGTGATCTCCATTGGAGGGGTATTGTAAACCATCATCATGCGAACTCGGTGGTCATCCTACAGCAGCAGCAGCGCAGCGGCTTCTGGCTGGGCCATCAAACAAAGGCGGTGGTCACCGCATCGCGCGACACTTTCAGATGCGCTTTTGCGGCCGTCTGGAACGCTCTTCCTTTCGATATTAAGACGCCGTTGGAGCTTTGCACACATACTCACGTATGTATATCTTCGGATGTTTTCCTAAATTTTTATCGATATGAGGGAAAAAAAAACTGTCTGGATGAGAAATTTGAGAGTTCCGGAAAATAATGTTTCCGAAAATGTGATGTCACGGGAAGTGCTGTCATTTATATCTTGTCACTTGCTTGCCTCTCCCGGCAAAAAATCCCATCACCTAACATCATTCAGACAATATGTGTGACTCGTGACTATTTCACAAGCTGTCTACATATATAAATACACTGCTATTATTGTTTTATTATTGTTTTACCGATGGAACTGATTAATTTCGAAGATACCATGATGGTTAGTAAAAGTAATACATGCAATCTGCAAATCCATAAATATGGAATTAAGTCCAAATTTCGGCCTAAATATCCACAAATGCGATTATTTCGTTTTATCCAAAATTCATCTATAATATACGAGTTCATATAAATACGTAATATCTGTAGGGACAACAATACTGTGAGATGACACCAGACAAATCCGAGTCATCTGTTACTCATATGCACATTTAAGTGGGTGCTCATCTCTTGTTATACAGCCTTCAGCCAGTGGTGGAAATTCCACATTCCAATGGCAGGGGCCGGGGGACGAGAGTTTTCTCCATAGGACAACCACCTTGACTTCCCGACAAAAAGTACGTATTTTATCGACCCATAGGCAGGAGTGATGGGCCGGATTTGAACTCGCGCTTTGGAGTTCCATCTCTCCGAGGCACGGAGGCCGGATGCAATTCATTTTTGAACATTTAGCTCTTCGTTTAATCCGTGGCTGTTAAGGCGAACGATGTTTTAGTGCCCTCACCACCGTTGCGCGGGAATGGTGGGTGCAAATTTCGCCCGTTTTTTGCCTTTTCTTCTTCTTCTTTGCGTGCATCCCTAAGCCCACTCTGGAGAATTAACTGTTTTAAAATTATTATTTTTTACCCGCAGCCCATTATCCGCCCTGGCGCGGATGCATTAATGGGGAGTAGGAGGGAGCGAGGGATCGAGAGAGCGAGGGAGAGAGAGAGACACTGTCAAATTTGCTACTTGTGTGCTCGCAGTTGTTTAATCCAGATGGGCCCTTCTTTGCGCGCAAATGGGCCATGATTACCGTCTCCGCAAGAAAAAAAAAATATACCACTGGGAGTAATAATATTCATGGGAGCCCGGCCTCCTCCCTAATCTCAGCGTGTATATCATCCCCGCCGTTAAACCCCCCACGAATGAAAAATAATAATGGGGAAATTACTTTTTTTTACATCACCGCCACGCGCTTACTGCTAGGAATTGGAATCGTCGCGGGAGGCGTATCGGTTAACGAAGCGATGTGTACCGCTTATTCAACATTTGTTTATTTATTATTATTACCACCACCACCATCGAGATCGCTGAGATCCCAGCCCACAACCCCCACCACCCCCACCGGCAATGGCTCACAAAGTGCCCCAGACGGCCAGCAACAAACAGCCACCGACTACATTTGGTTGGAGGGTGCCGTACGACGTCTCGGTTCTTATTCTTAGTTTTTTTCGATAAAGTCACGTAGGTAAAAAATTTGCCCGTTGCACCGCACGGAGTGCTCTCGCCGAACGGCTTGCGGTAAACACCGGGTGGCGTGTCTCTAGCCGAACTTGATGAGACCTCGAATGGCCGACACGAGTAGAGAGTTGGTTTTGGTATCAGTGGTCTGCTTAAAGCAGATAGGCCAATGAACTGAAACATTGTATTTACACAAAATTGGACCTTTTTTTTTTGCCAGTAGCAAATTATGAAAAAATAAGAATAGGTTTTACCCTTTCTGGAAATAAAACAGGAGGTACATTTTTTTTATTTAAAGCTTTTGTGATTGCAGTGATTCATATTCTTGGTTCTTTCGGTAAGTCACGTAGAAGGGAAACAATACAATGATAAAAAGATAGAACAATACTTTTTTTTCTTGCCGTGTTTTCTCACACCTGATGACGATTGCTTGTGTTGCAGTCGAAACGTCGAGATTGTATTGTTTTATATTTTTTCTTATTTTATTGTTACCCTTCTACGTGACTTTACCGAAAGAACCAAGAATATAAAACAGGAGGTGTTAAAATGTTCGAACACCAAATAGAAACCTTTTCCAAGGAATCAAGTTCTGTGGTCTGACACTGGTGAACGAGGTCCCAAAGAAGGCTGTCTCGGATGGGGCAATCCGTTTCAAAGACAATGCCGTGTACCATCAGAGCGTGTTTGCATGAGAATGAGTGAGTGTATATGGGAGTTCGATTCCCGCTCACGGCCAACACCAGTGAAGAATGTCTGAACCGATCCTGGGCCTCCCCTAGGTCGACTCGGCCTCGAATGAGTACCTCGTGTGGTGTGTATTCATCCCCAAATAGGTTATCGCTAACAGGACTTGCCCCAACATTCTGTTAAAGCTATAGGGGGGATCTTTGTATATGTGTTGTGTTGGTGGTGTATGCTTGTTTGTGGAAGGCATGTTCACGACAAACGCACGTGGTTAAGGCAGACTTGATTGCAAAAGGTTTCTTTTGGCGTTTGAACATTTAAGACTGTTTGATTGCCAGAAAGGGTAAAACCTTTGTATTTACACGTTGGAGATACAGGTTGAGTTATGCTTACATGAATGTGTGTCATAGGTAATAGGTGAGGGTGCAGCCCTGCAATTTCTTGCTCATGCCACTGGGTATTTGGCCTACTCTTCCACTCTGGCGAGATATGTTGGGAGAAGTAGGCGTACCCACACTTTAACCAACCACTTCCGGATGCTGATGCAGTATAATGAATGTATAATCAATAAGAGTTTAATGTATTTATTGAATTGAGAAAAAAATATTATTATAAGAGCTTGGGAAAAGAGATGATCGGTGGAGGAATTGCAAAGCAGAGCAGCGCGAGCGAAAGATAATTGTTGTGACCTGCAGTGTGGCGAGTGGGTGCGTGAGTGGGTGAATGAGTGGGTGGGTAAGTAATTGAGTCTTGTTGTGGTCAACACAATGTGGATGAGATGTAACAATCAGTCTGGCAGAATGAGCTTCAACATGGGTGGAGGCCTCAAAGAGGGACGTTTATGGGAACGGTAGCCGTGGTAGTAGCGGTAGAAGAGCTACACGGAGGCGACTGATTGCCGTGGGCGAGTGCTCGCTGGAGTGAATCGATGAGTGAAGTTCGTGAGAACGGTAGCCGCGGTAGTAGCGATAGAAGAGCTACACGGAGGCGACTGGCCGCCAGCGGGTGAGTGCCACTGACTCGTTTAACCGCGAAGCTTATTTTGGCCAGCTTGAAAGGCATCGCACAACCGCAACAACCGCAACCACCACCACCAACAACAACAATAGAACACCCCACTCGGCAATAAATCACCGGCAAACCTCAAGCGGACTTTTGTAAATTTTTAACAACCGCACAGAAAAGTCTCGCTAGCCCAGCGCGTATCGGGGCGGCCCAATTTTGAACCCAAAGTCCGGAGCCCCCTTGCCCCCCCCCGCCGCCCCGTTCCTTTTTCAAGTTGCCTCTTTATTTATTAGATTTTTTTTGGTTTGTTTGCGGATTGTTCACACTCAGACGAGCGCTTTATGTCGTCCTCCCAATCGCAGTAAAATACCGCGGCTCGCCCCAACGAGGCAGCCGCTGGTCGTTGGGACGCCGCTGCCGCCGCCACCGCCGCCACCACCGCTCTGCGCGACTGGAACTCGCCGCGAAAAATCGCCGGTTCGGTGTTCCACGCCGCCGATGAACCCCCCCCTCCACCCCNACCGGGTTCGATTCCCGGCCGTGGCTAACATCGGCGAGCGGTAAATCTGAAGCGGTGGCCCACCACCCAACTCAGTTCACCGCACAACGCGCCAAGTCACTGGTCACCGGGAGACTGGTGTGGCTGGCACGAGGCTGACGAGATTATTTAGATGATTTTGCCTGCTATGAATTTCCACGTGGTGCATGCATGTGCATGTATGTTGAACTTATTTTGCACTTCGTTGAGCTGTCGTTTGTGGCCAGGTCGCGTCTGAAAAAAAAGGCTAATTAGCTCAGTGGGCTTTTCCTGGAAAAGAAAAAATTATTTAGTTTTATTTGCATTGTTTTTATTGATTAGTTTACCTTTCTTCTACTTTTGCATTCCTGTCGTGTTTTTGTATTATTTGTTGTTCTGACTCCGTTTCCCCCCTACTGGACATGCATGACAAAGAGCTTCATAGCTCATCGGATTCTCCCAATGTAAATAGACATTCCGATTCCGAATTACACCACCACTTTTAATGACAACCCCACTCCTATTCTTGGTTCTTTCGGTAAAGTCACGTAGAAGGGAAATAATAAAATGATACAAATATAAAACAATACAGTTATCACGACGTTTCGACTGCAACACAAGCAATCATCATGACGTTATGAAAAAACGCCACTTTTTTCAAATTTATTGCTGTGGATTTCACACCTGATAATGATTGCTTGTGTTGCAGTCGAAACGTCGTGAGAATTTTTGTTCTATTTTTATTATTTTATTATTTCCCTTCTACGTGACTTTACCGAAAGAACCAAGAATATGAATCCCTGCAGTCATGAAAGCTTTAAATCAAAATATAAAAACTCCACTCGTTATTATCCCTACCACCGTCATCTTGCGTACGACTTTTGACAATTGTTGTACGGAGCCTCGGAATAAGGCGCCTGCAGCATCAGAAGAGCGATAAGGAGGCAAGTGGCCATAATGAAGTTGGTGAGAATAAGGTGCTGTATAAATCCATGTAAGTTTAAGAAGACACAAGATTATAATAGCCACCACGGGTGCGGTGGTGAGAGCATAGTGGATGTGGTGTGGTGGGTGTGGAAATATTTTACAGCTTAATCACCCGGACAGAGACCCCTGTTTGTTCTTAACACTTTCTCTCTCTCTCACTACGTCTCTCGTTCACGCATTGAATTTCCGCTCAAGATTTCTTCCGCTGAAATGAGTGCCGTTGATTTGACTAAATTGTGGATTTGTAAAAAAACAAAAGTATTTTTTAGCTTCGAACTTACACCTCGTGCATGCATCTCACTCCCATCGGGACGGGTACAAATATACACTCGTAAACATTTCTAACAGTAAATGACACCCAATTCGCTCACCTCTTAATCTGTGCCCAGTGTCTCTCTCCAATTGCCGTATTTTAAAAGTTAATTCCTCCAACGCCCCTCTGATTTTCATTCATAGCAGCGAATCATTCAGTTGCGTCCAATCGTAATACCAGTGCCTCTCCGTGTCCCCGCGTGTCTGCGTGTCTCTTCTCTCCTCTATGTTCAATCGTGACCCCAGTGCCTTTCCGTGTCCCGCGTATCTGTGTTTTTCTCTATGTCCAATCGTAACCCCCATTGTCTCTCTCTGTCCCCACGGCTCTCTCTTGATCTCCTGAGCGAGAGAGTTCACGCGGCTTTTAGTGGAAATCCTTAACCGTCGCTAAATGCCCCGCACCTTTGTCCGTCGTCCGTTAATTGGTCAGTTAATATTTCCCCCGACCTTGCTTTCGCCGGAGAGGTCAAATGTTGGGCTTCAAGAAAAGACAAAAAGAACCCCTCCTAACCAACCACCCACCCACACCCCCCCCCACCACCGCCCCTCACTCACACCCTCAGTCACCCTCCCTCTCCCGTCCTACAAAAGAAACCTGGGAGTTGTTTAGCCTTTAAAGAAAATATATCACTGTGGGATTGTGTTGGGTTCTTTATTTACGTTTTAAAGGGGTCCCATTTCGGTCGGAGGCGACAAGGTGGAAGGAGGATTGACGCGTTCGCTCTGGCGATCGCTCTGGCGGTCACTGGTGGTGGTCACGTGGTGGTCACTGGTGGTCACTGGTAGTCACTGTGGTGGTCACTGGTCACGTGGTGGTCACTGGTGGTGGTCACGTGGTCACTGGTGGTCACTGGTAGTCACGTGGTGGTCACTGGTGGTCACTGGTGGTCACTGGTGGTCACTGGTGGTCACGTGGTGGTCACTGTNGTGGTCACGTGGTGGTCACTCTGGTGGTCACTGGTGGTGGTCACGTGGTGGTCACGGTGGTCAATGGTGGTCACGTGGTGGTCACTGGTGGTCACTGGTGGTGGTCACGTGGTGGTCACTGGTGGTGGTCACTGGTGGTGGTCACTGGTGGTGGTCACTGTGATGATCACCACAACTAACACCGCACTGATCAGTCCGGTGCTCACCCCGGTGATCATCACAACGATCACTCCGGCGGTCACTGCTGTAGGTGGCGGTGGTGAGGGGGGGGGGTTGGGTGAGGGGGGGGGTGCCGAGCGGCTGAAGAAAAATCCGCGTTGGTCACGACTGCTTGTGGGCGGGGGGGGGGCAGAGAAAGTTTTTCTCTCACAGCGAGCGAGCGAGCGAGAGATCGGAGGTCACTCCTTCTCCTCCTTCTCATTGTCCCTGCGCCAACAACATTGCAGCGGCAACTCCATGGTGCCATCGACCCTGGGGCCGCCTTTGTCAGGATAATCGCCGGGCGGCTCCGCTGGCCTTTTGTGAGCGCAAGTTATGCCTCTCCTCTCTCTCTCCCCTCTCTCTCCCTCTCTCCGTTCCTCTACGGTCACCGAAGTTTATGAGAGCAATTAAACGACAATGAGCCGCTGCTGAATTAGGTGGTTCCTTTTTATTCGCCTGCCTGTATCTCTTCTCTCTCGCTCTCTCTCATCGCTCTCTCTCTCTCTCGTCGCTCTTTCTTTCTCCCGCCCGCCGCTTTTGTACAACTTTTATTGTTTTCTATTTTGTTGGTGGTGCGCGATCGCTCAAAAAAGCACCACGTTTGATTCTTAGTCTCGCATTAGGGCTAATTGGCCATTGTTCCCGTCGCAGCGTCGTAAAGGAGATGAAAGGCACAAGGGACTGAAAAAGAGCGCGCTCCGGAGAGAGGAAAAGAGAGAGAGAGCACGGGCAGCGAGAGAAAATGAAAGAGAGACAGGGGCCCAACAATAAACAACAATCTAAAAGCTTTTCAGAGGTGGCCGTTTGTTGCCAAATGAAGACGTATGCAGCGCGTGTTCACGCTCGAGTCGCGTGCCCAGTCTAATGACCCCAGCGTGAACCGTATGGCCGCGTGTGTCACGGCGCACTGCCTCTCGGCACGTTTCCCACACTGCGCGCGCCACGGCGGCTGCTACTGCTGACACTGCCGCCGCTGCCGCTTCTACTGCTGCCACTGCTGCCACTGCCACTGCTGCCACTGCTGCCACTGCTACCGCTGCCGCCGCTGCCACTGCTACTGCTGCTGCCACTGCTGCCGCTGCTGCCGCCGCTGCCACTACTACTGCTGCTGCCACTGCCGCTGCTGCCGCTGTTTCCACTGCTGCCGCTGCTACTGCTGCCACTGCTGCCGCTGCTGCCACTGCTGCTGCTGCTACTGCTGCCACTGCTGCCGCTATTGCCGTTGCTACTGCTACCACTGCTGCCACTGCTACTGCTGCCACTGCTGCCACTGCTGCCGCTGCTACTGCTGCCACTGCTGCTACGCTGCCACTGCTACTGCTGCCGCTGTTGCCATTGCTGTCACTGCTGCCACTACTACTGCGTGCGTCGCTTGGTGTCAGGTCGGAGTTGCGGTGGGACGGCGGTGGTTGAGTGATGATGCTGGTGGTAATGTGGTGATGGTGGTGTTGGTGGTGGTGATGCTGCTAGTGGGGAGCGGTGGTGTAGCGGTTAGCGCTATGCTGCGCTACGAACCCGGTGACCGAGTTGATTCCCACTCACGGCCAACGCCAGTGAGGATGATCTGAACCGGTCCTGGGCCTCCCCTAGGTCGACTCAGCCTCAAATGAGTACCTGGTGCGATGTGTAAACATCGCCACTAGGGAGACAAAGGCAGTCGTGCATGGTGCTGGCCACCCACCCACTCGTGTACCGTTCTGGCCTTCATAGGTGCTCGCTAACAGCACTTGCCGCAAGAGTCTGTCAAGGCTATACGGGGATCTTTGACTTTATCTTAGGTGGCGATAGTGGTGGTTGTGATAGTGGTGCTGTGGTCGTGCTGCTGCTGCTGGTGGTGGTGGTGGTAGTGATGCTGGTGGTGGTAGTGACGGTGGTGGTGTTGGTGGTGATAGTGGTGGTCGGAGTGGTGGCTTGTGGTCGTGGTGATGCTGGTGGTGTTGGTGGTGATAGTGGTGCTGTTGGTCGTGCTGCTGGTGGTGGTGGTGGTAATGAGGGTGGTGGTGTTGGTGGTGATAGTGGTGCTGTTGGTCGTGCTGCTGGTGCTGGTGGTGGTGGTGGTAGTGATGCTGGTGGTGGTAAGGGTGGTGGTGGTGGTAGTGATGCTGGTGGTGGTAATGAGGGTGGTGGTGGTGGTAGGATGCTGGTGGTGGTAATGAGGGTGGTGGGTTGTGGTGATAGTGGTGCTGTTGGTCGTGCTGCTGGTGCTGGTGGTGGTGGTGTAGTGATGCGGTGGTGGTAATGAGGGTGGTGGTGGTAGTAGGATGCTGGTGGTGGTAAAGGGTGGTGAGTATGATCTGGTGGGGTAATGAGGTGGTGGTGGTAGAGTGATGCTGGTGTGGTAATGGGGTGGTGTGGTAGTAGTGATGCTGGGGTGGTAATGAGGGTGGTGGTGGTAGTAGTGATGCTGGTGGTGGTATAGGGTGGTGGTGGTAGTAGGTGCTGGTGGTGGTAATGAGGGTGGTGGTGGTGGTAGTGATGCTGGGGTGGTTGAGGGTGTGGTGGGTAGTGATGCTGGTGGTGGTAATAGGGTGGTGGTGGTAGTGATGCTGGTGGTGGTGGTGGTGGTGGTAGTGATGCTGGTGGTGGTAATGACGGTGGTGGTGTTGGTGGTGATAGTGGTGGCCGCAGTGGTGGCTTGTGCAGCGATGTAGTCTGCGAGTGAGGCACGCGTGACAGCGTTGGGTTCACCCAGAGGTGGTCCAGGCCAAGTTTGGAGACCAGTTGCCACTCTTGTTAATGAGCATCGTGACCATGAATCTGGGGTCAGTGTCATCATCGCGCAGAGGTCGAACCACCCCACACGAAGACAAACATCTTACGCCTAGCCCACGTATGTTGTCGGGGCAAGTGCTGTTGGCGAGCACACGTGAAGGCCGGCACGGCACACGGCGGGTGGGAGGCCAGCACCACGCCCGGCCGCCTTTGTCTCCCCAGTGGCGATGTTTTTCACACAGCACCTGGTGCTAATTTGAGCCTGAGCCGACACAGGGAGGCCCAGAGCCGGTTCAGATAATCGTCACCGGCGTTGGCCGTTAGCGGAATCGAACTCGGGTCGCCCGGGGTCGTAGCGCAGCGTGCCAACCGCTGCACCACCGCTCCCCGTACTCGCACGCACGCACGCACACACACACTGATATACATACATAAACATAAACTCTACATGCCACGCTCGAAAGTGGAAATACTACTTTGGCAATAAAGGCACAGGGGCGGCGATCCATAGCCCGCTGTGATATACCGCGGGCGGGAGGCCAGAATCATTGTTAAAACGCGGCAAGAATTGATAAACCTGCTGTAATAGTTTACGGGAAAGCTATTTTAGGTGCTGAGCCAATAGCAATTTACAAATTGCATTGGATCAATAGAGCGCAGTGGGCCTCTATCACCCAGTGGTAACTTTTGCCCTCCCTTCCCACCCCCCCCCCCCATGGCATAACCCACGCCTCCCCCTCCCGTTATCTTTCACCCCTCTCGCTCTCGAGCTCACTCTTTATCCACCCCTCTTTCTCTCTCTCTGTCCACCCCTCTCTCGATCCACTCTCTCTCTCTAGCTATGTCTCTATCCACCCCTCTCGCTCTCCTCGCCTTTTCTCTCTATCCACCCTCTCTCTGTCTCTCTCTATCCACACTCTCTATCCACCCCTCTTTCTCTCTGTCTCTCTCTCTATCCACACTCTCTATCCACACTCTTTATCCACCCTCTTTCTCTCTGTTCACCCTTCTCTCTATCCACCCCTCTCGCTCTCTAGCTCGCTCTCTATCCACCCCTCTCTCTCTCTATCCACCCCTCTCTCTATCCAGCTCGCTCTCTATCCACACATCTCTCTCTATCCACCCCTCTCTCTATCCACACATCTCTCTCTATCCACCCTCTCTCTATCCACCTCTCTCTCTGGGAGACCGGCAACAGCCACGCAAGTTGCCGGTCTCCCAGCGCCAACCGCGACGTTTGCCGATCTTTGCCAATCTTTGCCAACGTTCGCCAAACGTTTGCCGCGAGGCCACGCTTGAAACTCCGCCTCGTGATAGGCCGGCGATAAATCCAGGAAATTTCGGGTGTCCCTCGATTAACGAAAGGGGGACACGTTCTTCAAAAGAACACGCGCGTACAATTGACATTTCGCGAATCGCAATGGCTTTTTGTTTCGCCCATTTATTTTAAAGCAAAGAAAAAAAACCTCAGGGATGTGTTTCGTGCAGTCATTCCAACTCTACTCCTGACCGAAAACTACAACGCACCTGCATCACTTTTCACACTACAAAAACAAGAATAATAATAACAAAGAACGCAAGTATTTAAATAGTTTTGTGCGGGCGCGGGCGTGCGGAGAGTCCCCTACACCCCTGCGTTTGCATCCCCATGGCCTCGCAGGGAGCCAGGGGTATAGCCAGTGGGCCGCGTGAAAGTCCGCCCTAATGTGGGCCAACACTCGCCCAACATAAAGCTTTCGTGACTGCAGGGATTCATCTTCTTGGTTCTTTCGGTAAAGTCACGTAGAAGGGAAATAATAAATAATAAAANTAAAACATAATAAAATATTTCTCATAATTTTCACGACGTTTCGGCCACAACGCAAGCAGCCGTCCTCAGGTGAAGAACAGGTCTGTCGGAAAGACAGCGTCTGTTCTTCACCTGAGGACGGCTGCTTGCGTTGTGGCCGAAACGTCGTGAGAATTATTTTATTATGTTTAATTTTTATTATTTAATTATTTCCCTTCTACGTGACTTTACCGAAAGAACCAAGAAGATGACTCGCCCAACAGTTCCAACCGCGAGCCCAACGTCGGCCTCGGACGTCGACGTCGACCGTTTCCAACTCGCTCGCGTGCAGCGAGGTGCCCACTTCCACGGCGGAGACGGAGCGACGGAATCGTCCCCGGCGTGCGAGCGCTCGGTTCGGGGGGGGGGGGGGGGTTGAGGGCGAGAGGGAGGTGGGGCGCGAACGCCTCTCCGAACGGACGCGTGGCTTGTCGCTCGTTCGACCGTACTTCCCGCGCTGGGTCGCCGTGGGGTTTGTTGAATTGAGGGAGGGACGGGACGGGTCCGGGCGTCGCTCGCCGCTGACGTGAGCCGGCCACGGACAGGGATTGAACTCGGGGATTCTGGGTTTGGTGGGTTCACGAAGCATCGCACTCACGCTGTTACCTCCATTGTGCTTGCTGTTGTCTATGGGGAAGAGTGTGCGGGTAATTCAGCCTCCATCAAGACTTCTGCTCAGCGTGGAAGAGTAGGCCAAGAAGCCCTTCTGCCAGCAGTGGCGTGAGCAAGCAATTGCAGGGCTGCACCTTTTATCTTTGCACAGTGATTCCAAAAGGCGTTAAAATTAGTTTGAATATCTTGATCCGTTTCATTTCAGGGCCGTTTTAGCACTCGAGCACCAGAACGAGGGAGAAACGAGCTTCGTCTGTTGTTTGACGGCATTGTCAATTGTCTTGCGATTGAATGCAATGCAAGCTAATAAAAAAATGAACAAAATTTAAACTACCGATATATTTGCTTTTGTACAATCTCACACCGTGATCTGACCGTGTATTTTATCATTATTATTTGCGTTTATTTTTCGTTGCAAACTTGGCTCATTTCGTCGCTATCATGCTTATCTCGGGTCCCGCTGAGCACAAAAATACGAAAAAATTTCCCGAACATTGTAACATTTCCACTCTTTCAGGCCCCTCACTTGCCCACCGTTAGACGGCTGGCGCAGAGCGTGACGCTCTGTGATGTGTCATTTTTCTCTCATTGCAACGGGTTATCTGTATTTCTGAAAAACTCGCGTGAGAAAATCAGTCGGCGCGCGTCGAAACAAATAATTTCTTCGTAACTGTAATTGGGTTTTCTTTCGCGTTTGCCACGTGCCGCTGTGCAGGGTACGGTTTGCCAGAAAGTCCCCTATAGCCCCCCCCCCCCCCTCATTCCACTGGGTTCATGGACGTAAAGGGGTATAGGGATTTCCCGTGCGTCCATCGCGTCAGGGATTCTAACCTCGGCGCTGCGATCGCGAGCGCGCTGGGATTCAATCTCCCGGCGCAGCAGTCGAAAACGACGGCTCTAAGAAAAGCTGTCTCGGGTGTGGACCAATCAACTTCAAGGACAGTGCATATCATCATCAGAGTTGTTTATTTTTGTTTGCATTTTAACTGCTTGTGTTGTGGTTATTGCAAACATGATGCCTTGTATAAAGGTGTCAGTTTTTGTACCAGTTGAAAGGGTAAAAACCTATTACTATAACGACGGCGCAAGTTTCTCAAACTCCCCCCAGCGACCGCCTCCGCGTCTGTCCACCCATCGGCGTTGTAAACGGGTTAAATTCGTGGGTGTTCTTCGTCATTGCGGTTGTCGTCGTGATCCATGGGGGCGGATAGCTCAGTCGTAGGTGTGTCCACTGCCACATTTTCGTCACTTGTTTCCACTTTCCTCTCTGCCTCGTGGCCTTGCGCATCTTTTCCGGCACCGCTCTCTTATGTCGTCCTCGTCCGCCGTCGAACCATCCCCCGTGAGGCCTTCCTCTCTCCGTGAGGTCTCGTTACCCCCCCTTTCCGGCAAGTGGGAGTTGTCGTCGATGTGTCTAAACACGCGCCCGTCCGTTTCGCGGCGAGGGCGGCGATACCGTGTCGCGACGCCGGCTCCGTCGTCCAAATCGGCCAACGCTCGAAAAAACGTCACCGCAAGCCGCTCGATTGCGGTGATGCACGGCAGCAATCGGCGTCACCTCCGCTGGGCATGCCGATGCCCCGCTCGCCGGGCCAGGCGCTGAGTCACCTTGTGCCGCACACGGACAGCTGCCGCTGGGGGTGCACTTTAAATAAAAAAAAACGTGTTTGAGATTAGGTGCCCTGGCAGATAGGAGGGTAGTTCTTTTGCCACGGTGGCTAGGAGATGTTAACTACCCCGCCTGGTATACAGGAGGTCGTCGGTTTGATCCCGATCCTGACGCCTGCTGTATATTTGGAGTCTGTGTGTTTCTCTCCCAGCGGTCGCGTGGATTTTTCCGGGTCCCCAGGTTTTCCCCTCCACATTTGGAATCAACATCACTCGTTAGAGCATTTGGAAGCAATAAATGTCCACGCGATAAGCCACTTCGTTGGCCTATCATTAGTGATAACCAGGTCGCTTCTGAAAAAAAAAGCGAGCTATGCAGAATTTACTCTGGTAAAATAAAAATAAAATTGTTAGTTTAAGAGTCAGCAATTATTATTATCGTTTATATTAACCCCCCGCGTGTGAGGACGCGCGGGGTAGGGGCGAGGGGACGCGTTGTCGTTTTTTTAACCAGGCGTCTGCGTCCGAAGGTAATCCGGCTGCCTTTGCTGCGCGATGGGCACTTTGCTAGACCCATCATCGTTAATCAACCACGAGCCATTCAATCACCACGAAGCACAAGCCCGCACCCCCGGTGGACAGAGTGGCCAGACGTTCACGGTAAATATGTACGGGCGGGCTGGCGGCGGGCTGGCGGCGGCGGCGGCGGTCCCACGTAAATAATTGTTAACGCTAAATAATTGTGAATACTCAGGTCAATGAATATCTCGCCACACTCGGCTACATCCAGTTGAATTATTAACTGCGTATTGAGCTGCCCTCCTCCCCCTCCCACCACCACCACCGCTCCATTCAATTCTGTTGCTCGGGCGAGGTGGGCGGGGTGGGCAGGTTGCGGGGAGGTTGGGAGCAGAATGTGTTATTATTTATTCGTGCATTCATTTTGTGAATAGTTCCCGGCTTTATTTCACGACGAGAGGGGTGCTGTTGGTTCTCCCCCCCCCTCCTCCCCAGCAGTCGTGCTGACCGCCCGAGCGAATGTTTTCATTACTTGGTTTTGTTACTCCATTCGTTCGTCTCATTGCAACGGAACCGGACGGTAATAGCAAACAAAAATCGTTCAAACACAGCAGCCCAGCTGGGGAATTCCTCCTGTAATTCGTCTTTAAATTTGATGATGACGATGATTGACTATGATTGACGATGACGATGAAAGAGGAATTGCGTCCGGCAGTTCACCATGGATCGGGTTTGAGCAAAGCCTGACTCTGCTGATAAGACACTGAAAGTCAAAGCTGGTCCCCGGGTTTGCTTGTTGGTGAAAACCAATGCTGCTGGAAAAATAGCAGCTACCAGAAGGAATTCCGTGTAGCTGGTGGGATGTAAAAAACAAACTTTTATTGGAGATATGGGGGGGTGGCAGGGGGGGTTGGTGTTGAACTTCTTTCACACAATACATAGCCAACCGTGCTAATTAGAGGTGCGGGGGAAGGACACCAAACTGTAGGTTGGTCTCTTGTGTAAGTCTATGGGTCTCTGCGTGAGTTAATGGGTCTCTGCTTGAGTCTATGGGTCTTGTGTGAGTCTAGGGTCTGTGTGTGAGTCTATGGGTTTCTGTGTGAGTTTATGGGTCTCTATGTAAGTCTATGGGTCTCTGCGTGAGTCTACGGGTCAGTGTGAGTCTACGGTCTGTGTGAGTTATGGGTCTCTATGTAAATCTATGGGTCTCTGCGTGAGTCTAGGGTCTCTATGTGAGACTATGGGTATCTATGTGCTGTTGGAGGTGCGAATGAAGGACATCCCACTGTGCATTAACTATATATGAGGACCAACTTCTATGAAACTAAACTCTTTTTATGTACCAGATAAGGCCCACTGGACTATATAGCTATGTTTCTATATACAGCTACTACCAAGCAAATTAAAACTCCCGACGACCAAGCAGAATTCAAAATGAATAAACAAATTAAGAGATGGCACCGACACCACAACGGTATCACGACGGAGATACACGAGTCCACGCGACCACAGTCCCAACTGCTCAACCGGCGGCCAAAGAAGCTACGACCCATTTAGACCAATCGGTCAAATGTCCAACATGTGATTGACAACGTTGCTGGCAATTATTAGCTGCTCGTAGAAATAGCTCCCATGTTCCTCCGCATTTGCCGGAAGGACGTACGGCTACCGGCGAGACAAACGACTCATTCGGAGGGACAGACGAAACGTTGAAAAATCTTTCGCACCGCGCGCAGCCAACGCACTAATCGGAGGTGCTGGGCGAGGAGGCGTATTTGCCCGCTAGTGTATTTGTGTAGCTTTGTTTTCTAGGTGTAGCCGGCTGGGCCTTCCTTCTTCCGTACAGCGTGTCAGCAACAGTTTGTTACGTGTCATAGTTGAATGTTAAGGTCCTTCGACCAATCCAAGGCGGCGGTATACGCTGTACGGATTGCAGCCATACCGCCAGGGTGTGTGGCGTGGATGGTCAACTCGTCGGCGATGCGCTTGATGGTTTGGGCTTTACCGCATTCCGGAGATTGGCAAACCTTTGATTTTTCGTTCATGGAACAACGTGGGACACAACGCACCCAACCCCGCGCTGCGTCCGAGCGCGGTGCGGCGTGATCCACGGCCGTCGTGAGAGAGAGAGAATCCCCGGCACTTCGACGGTCCGGTGCTCGGTGATGTTTTTTGTTTGCCACGTTCGTAACAGGCCCCACCCTTCGAACCGCCGAGTGGCCGCTGTCTTTAGCTGGCCGGGTGCGATGACGGAAGACCGACTGCCGACAACGTTTTTGGGTGGACAGAGCTGCCCCGTGATGGTTCAGACTGGACGCCTGTGACAAAAAGAGCTGCATAGCTCATCGGATTGTCCGGTATGAAATAAATTCTCGGCACGTTGTTTATCGTGACTGCGTTACTCGCAAAGCGGCGATGGAGCAGCCGCCGCAAGGACCCTGGCTACGCGCGGGAAGTCACCGACGTGAGGAGGGCGGTGGTTGTGGGCTAATCGTTTTGTCTCTCTAGTTCTTAAACCTGGCCGTCCGCCTCATGATGCTCGTTGTAATTACTGGCGAAACGTCGTACGCAGATTGTAAATGTTGTGGCTTGGCTCTCCAACACATCTGTGTGCTGTACTAGTATCATACACTATACACTACACTATACACTACACTTATACACTGCACTACACTATACACTACACTACACACTAGTGCTGTACTAGTGACGAATTGGCACGTTCTGTTCACGTGACACACAACCTTACTGGCCGCGTCGGGTGGTGGCGGGTTTAATGACACATTTTATATTCACGCGATGTAAGCCAAAATCAACATGTTTTACGTCTTCATTTCTTCCCGGTCGCTGGCCAGTGGGGTTTCAAACTCCAATTCCGTGGTGCTCGCCACTCCGCCTTGACCCCTTTCCCATGCCCGAGACGTCCGCAAGTCGCAGGGCGTGGGCCGGGATCCCCCGAACCCACCCCACCTCCCGTTCACCGGCGGATCTCGGAACGCGCGAGCGGCTCGGCATGAATTTTATTTCGGAGAGGCGTCGTAGCAGCGGCGCCGCCGCCGTCGTTTTCACAAAGACGTCGCTGCCGCCGTCACCGCACTCCACGATAGCCGGCACGTACGTCATCGGAGTGGCAAAGAGTTGACCACTCGTGGCCACGACCTGGAATCCGAACCCAGGCACGGTGTCTTTCAGAGCCGCCCATTACGATCTCCGCCGCCCCCCACCAGCCCTGCTCTCCGCATGCCCCACTCTCCCCGCCTCTCCCGCCCCACCCCTCTGAGCCGCTGGGCCACCCCCAGCCAACTGCATTAACCGTGGAAGTTAATCACAGCTCAAAGTGTGGACACAAACAAACTGGGGATATTGAGCCGGCCTATCGCACTCGCATGAATTATTAACATTGTCTTAATCTGTTCCCCTTCCGTCCATTATGTGAGCGGGAGCACTCAGCCCACGCGCCACGCTGAGAGCGCTCTCTATATGCAGATGCACGGCGCTGAGAGCATCGGGCGAGCAAGCGAGCGAGCGAGATGTCACCCTGCCTGCGCCAAGTAACTGCCCTTGTTACCCTGTCTTACGGCTAAACTAGATAGCCACCACCCACCAACTTCTTACCACTGTAAAGTACTAACCCACCAACCTACCTATCTAACTACTTACCCACTTACCACCTGTTTAAACTACTAACCCACCTACCTACTTATTATCCTGCTACTATCTTCATACCTACCTACTTATCTTCAAACTTACTTTCCCAAATACCTGCATACCTGCCAGCCTTCCTAACTACCTATTTTCCTAACTAATTACCCACCTAGCTGCCTAATTACTGAACCACCCACCTACCTACTCATCTTACTATCTACCTCCCTGCATACCTACACACAGGAGTGAGCACCATATTTCTCCCCAAGTTCTGCGGTCCTGGTGTTATCGGTGGCAACTGGAACAAAACAAAAAAANCACACGTGCGAGGGTGCAACGCTCTATCCCACACAGATGGAACAGCTGGAGTCCACATTATTTGCCGCGCCGCCTACTCGTGGCGATCCACGGGTACGGCTCCTCCTTGACGCCCACCCACGGGGAGGGAAACGGAGTTTCACATTCCCATCGGTGCGGGGTGATACAGGCCAGACGCGTGCAGCCGCGTTATCCACCACTGTCGTTTATAAAGATTTTCTATTAAAATAATAATAACGGGGTCGTGGGCCAGACATTAACATAATTGTTTCAAATTCCCCGTGGTTGGTAAAGCGTACTGCTGCGTTTGTTTACTTTGAATTAGAGCGGGTTAGATATTGCGGCTCTCCGTCTATTTTGCCACGGCTACACATTTGCTTGAGCGTGCGTGTGCGGTGTATTTGTTTTTAATACCCCTTGTGGAGTAGGCCGAACATCGCAAGATAGGATGACAGAGCTTGGGCAATTGTTTGGTTAGCGCCTGTTCGGGCTGCCCCCCCCCCTCCCATGGTCCGTGGTTTCCCGCGCTTGAATCACAAAATTGTTTCATTGGCGCGCGCGCCACGCTACAACCCGGCGACCTGCTTCCATTCCCTGCTCGTCACGACGATTTTCTGAACCGGCCTGGCCTCCCTTAGGTCGACTCAGTCTCAAATCGAGTACCTGGTGCGGTGTGTGAACACCGCCACTCGGGGGAGACAAGGGCGACCGGGCGTGCTTCTGGCCACCACCCACCCCCCTCTGCGCCGTGCCGGCCTTCATAGGTGCCACTCGCTAACGGCACTTACGCACTAGCAAACAGTCTGTTACAGTTATTCTTTGGTTCTTTCGGTAAAGTCACGTATAAAGATAAAATAATGAATTAAATACTAGCATACGACGTTTCGATTGCAACACAAGCAATCGTCATCAGGTATAAATGAAATAGAAACACAAATCTAGTATACTTAGAAATGTAATGTAATACAGCAGAGAGTCGGATATTACATTACATTTCTAAGTAAGTATACTAGATTTGTGTTTCTATTTCATTTATAACTGATGACGATTGCTTGTGTTGCAATCGAAACGTCGTAGTATGCTATTATTTAATTTATTATTTTCTCTTGATACGTGACTTTACCGAAAAAACCAAAGAATAATTCCTGCAGTCACGAAAGCTACAAATTAAGTCTGTTACAGGCTATACGCGGGGGGGGGGGGGGGATCTTTACACGTATCCACACGCACTCTTGACAACGTGATGGGGGGCTACTCAAGGTTCCCCTTCGCGCCGCTGGCACGGATTTTCCATCTCGGTCGCTTTGAAGAAGCGCGGCTTGCTCCCCACGCCGCGTTCTCCCCGCTCTCGGGAGCCGGGCCGCGGGGAGATTGGCGGCGGCCGGTCCAGATGGCGCGCGGGTTTGTTGGCGATTCCTCGTGGATGGCTCCAATTCCCCCCCCCCCTCTGCCCGCCGGCTCGCCCCGCCAATCCCTGCGAGCGTGCGCGTTTGGTTCTCGTGTTAAGGGAACAAGAAACACTAATCGCTGAACGACGGGCCTCCATAGAGCCAAATGTGTTGTGTATAGTGTAGTGTATAGTAGTGTTGTGTAGTGTATAGTGTGTATAGTGTAGTGTATATCGTAGTAGTGTATAGTAGTAGTGTATGTATNGAGTTGTGTAGTGGTAGTGTGTATGTGTATAGTGTAGTGTATAGTTGTGTAGTGCATAGTATTGTTGTGGAGTGTATAGTGTGTAGTGTATATTGTAGTGTATAGTGTAGTGTATAGCGGAGTTGTATAATGAATAGTATGTAGTGTATAGTAGTGTAGTGTATAGTATATTGTAGTGTATATTGTAGTGTATAGTAGTGTAGGTGTATAGTTGTGTAGTGCATATTGTAGTGTATAGTGCAGTGTATATTGTAGTGTATAGCGGAGTGTATAGTAATTATGGTGTAGTGTATAGTGTAGTGTAGTGTATGTATAGAGCCCATGTGTTCGCTTACCGACCATTCACCTGTTGACGGGCTGTTGTAGGTAATATTAATGAATGCATTGATTAGCCAGTTTCTCTTAATGTGTTTATCATGTTGTTAGATTTTTATGAATGATATCCATTTAATATAATAAATTGCGTTTTTTGGGTGAAAAGGGTAATTATCGATGCTATCGGAACGAATTAAGCCTTTAACGTGTATTTCCTATACTCGCTTAACGACCATTTCGCTTAACGACCGGTTTTATGGAGCTAATTACCGTAATTAAGAGGGGTTTTATCTGTATAATAATCCGGAATCTACGCTAATTATGCATCGGAGATAAACATTTTACCGCGTGTTTTTTTCTGCGGTACCCGTTCTGTGGTCGTGGTCGTTGCTGTTAAGCGTGGCTCGGTTTTTGTTGTTATTTTTGTTTTTGTACGTAGCACGTACGATGTTGACTTCTTTCGCACCATACGTAGCCAACCGTGTTAATCGGAGGTGATGACAGTCGTACCAATTGCTCGAGTGCTCAGGAAGCACAATGAGTCCAAAGACTGCGTGCAAAGCCTCGGTCGGCCGACTTTCATATCGGAGGATACAGCTCATTTGGGATGTCAGGCCGACACCAATGACATTGAATTTCGATTTAAAGCTTTCGTGACTGCAGGGATTCATCTTCTTGGTTCTTTCGTAAAGTCACGTAGAAGGGAAATAATAATATAATAAAATATCACGACGTTTCGGCCACAACGCAAGCAGCCGTCCTCAGGTGAACAGGTCTGTCGGAAAGACAGCGTCTGAATGGGCGGCATATTATGAGCTGTCTTCCCACAGCTTATTAGGATGGTGTCTTTCCGACAGACCTGTTCTTCACCTGAGGACGGCTGCTTGCGTTGCGGCCGAAACGTCGTGAGAATTTTATGTTTTATTTTTATTATTTTATTATTTCCCTTTACGTGAACCTGGAGAAAACCCATGCTGAACAGAGGGCGGAACGCACAGACTTCACACGCAGAACGGCGCCTGCGGTGGGAATTGAACCCAGGTCCTTCTCGCCGTGAGGCCTTCCCTGCCGCCCTAATATTAATGGTATACTACGTGCAATATCGACAGTGGTAATATTACAAACTGACAATGGAATGGAAAATAAAATAACATCGGCCAGCCTCCATCAAACACCAGTGGCCAGCAACAGATAATTTAAACGGAGCTTGAGCAGCTCCATACGGTTCTTGTAGAAGCCTCCGGCACGCGGGACGAAACGTCGGACACCGTACCCCGAACGGCGCGCGGCATGACCGAAGAAGCGACGGGAGGGAACGACGCGCGGCGAGAGCCGTGGAAAAAACCAACGGAGGATCGTGATGAGACAATTTGACGTTTTCGTAATCCTCTCCGTATGATGACTATCGTAATCATCATCACCATTATTATTATTATTTGACGTCATTTTTTTTGTTATTGCCGTTGTCACACCGTTAGTCATTAATAACCGGGCGAAGGTAAAATTGGATGAGATTTATTAAATCCGATCGGTGCTGCAGGAAATTGTTTTTTCATCGCAGCTGTTGGCTAAAAAGCGGGAAGTGTGGGGGGCCGGCAATGCATCCCATTAAGGAGTTTTATAATTTCCATCGAAACGCCTTTCGCTTACATTCTTCTGAGCGAGATTGGCACCCGTAGGAACGGGAATAAATATATTTCAATATTTTAAATGTGGAATGTGCGCGCGCACGTGTGTGTGCGCGTGTTAGACGTGTGTGCGCGTTTGCCCACGTGTCTTTGTGTGTGCGTGCGTTAGCGAGCGGTTGCGCGCTGCGCTACGAACCCAGAACCCGAGTTAGATTCCCGCTCACGGCCAACACCAGTGACGAGCATCTGAACCGGTTCCGGGCCTTACGCCGCGAACCAAACCAAAGAATCACCGTGGGCCTGGGTGGGCGAGTGGGACGCGTTATAGCGGCTGTTTGCTCAACTGCGCAAAGGGGCGGCCGGCGTGGTGCTGGTCACCCACCCCCCTCGTGTGCCGTGCCGGCCTTCATAGGTGCTCGCTGACAGCACATGCCCCGACAGTCTGTTCAGGCTGTACGGAGGGTCTTTGTCTTTGCGTGACAAAAAAAAAACACCCAACCGCCCACCGCAATCCCATTGCCTTGCTCCCCGCTCCCGCGCCTAATTGCTAGAGCTAATTAAGTTAGGTGCTATTAATTGGAGAGGGCCCGCCATTAATTAAAATTGGCGTTAATTGGCGCAGGAACTGCATGGCAGGGGAGCGAAGGGCCTCGCGCTTTAATGGACGTCAACAGCGAGGTTAGATTACGGGGGGGGGAGGGGGGGGGCGATAAAATCCACCCGGAAGGTCATTGTTTATTGCTGCGTGTCCGCTCGTGTTAATGGCGAGACACGGTTAACACAGATTAATATCCCGGGTTACGCATTGGTCACGGAGAGGGAGCGGAGCGGCGCGTAGAGGTGACTCTGATCTCTCGCAAGGAGGCACGGAGGCCCCCAACCTCTGCCCGCCCCCCCCCCCCCCAGTAATTACCTCCTGTCTTGATGTGCGTCCGTGGGTGCGTGGGCGGGTGGGCGGGTGATTGCGTGTGTGGGTGGGTGAGTCTGTTCGATTCGGTGGGTGGGTTTGGGTGGGTGGGTTTGGGGTGGGTGGGTAGTTGAGTGGTTTGGGTGGGTGGGTTTTGAGTGGGTTTGTTGGGTGGGTTTGGGTGGNAGTGGGTGGTTTGGGTGGTTGGTAGTTGGTGGGTTTGNGTGGGTGGGTAGTTGAGTGGATTTGGGGGGTGGGTCGTTGGGTGGGTGGGTAGTTTGATTTGGTGGGTGGTGGTTCCGTAGGTTTGGGTGGGTAATTGTGTGGGCTTGGGTGGGTGGGTAGTTGGGTTGTTTTAGGTGGGTGTAAGTGGGTGTGGGTGGGTGTGGGTGGGTGGGTGGGTAGTTGAGTGGGTTTGCGTGGGTGGGTAGTTGGATTGTTTTAGGTGGGTGTAAGTGGGTGTGGTGGTGGGTGTAAGTGGGTGTGGGTGGGTGTGGGTGGGTGTGATTGATCTGGGTCCTAAAGTGTTGTGAATTCATGGCCTCAGCCCAGTCACTAGCGAATGGACAAAAAAAATACATGAAATCTGCGTGGACCAGAGGTCACCAGAAGGGTTCTCAGATGTAGTTCTGTGGTATCCACTTCCGCGGACTGCTCTCTTAACACGGAGGCTCGCGCTGCCGTGTGAGCGTTCCGATTGGATTCTTCATTTCGTGACCAAACGTAAGGACTTGAAAATACCGACCACGTAAGCTACGTGTTCACACTCATTGACCCATTCCATCTCCGAGGTTTAGTGTTTCTAAGTGTATGGGTTACTCGATGTGCAATGATTTACCCATTGCAGAACACTTCACTGTGGTCCATCACTACTTGGTACAATTCAATAATGCAAGCATATTAATCATTCACATGCCTTTTGTCAATCTGCTCGTGCTGATTGAAGACCTCAATTCGCCTTTTAGCAAAGGCACCGATGAACAATAGTCATACAAATAATTACAATATTTTAGCTTTCGTTTTTCCCATGTTGACAATATGGTCTATGAGATTGATTGCCAATCTTCTTGGTTCTTTCGGTAAAGTCACGTAGAAGGGAAATAATAAAATAATAAAAATAAAACATAATAAAATAATTCTCACGACGTTTCGGCCACAACGCAAGCATCCGTCAGATGAAGAACAGGTCTGTCGGAAAGACAGCGTCTGAATGGGTCTTTTGAGTGAGTCTTTCCGACAGACCTGTTCTTCACCTGAGGACGGCTGCTTGTGTTGTGGCCGAAACGTCGTGAGAATAATATCTTATTATGTTTTATTTTTATTATTTTATTATTTCCCTTCTACAAAGATCCCCCGTATAGCCGAAACACTGTTGGGGCAAGTGCTGTTAGCGAGCACTTATGAAGGCCAACACGATGCCTGACTGCCTTTGTATCCCTTTCAAAATCGTTATTTTTGACCAGCGGTGGATGGACAAAGTGACCTGGATCCCAGGTCTCCCTTGGACGAGGAGACTTGCAGAGTCGTTTTGAGCTCTCGCCAGCTTGACAATTGAACAAACGAAGACATTGCCTGGGTGGGGCGGCACCTTTAACTATGACACCGATATAATGGAAACGTTTTCACATAGGGCCCTGCCTCTCTCTCGCTCTTTCTCTCTCTCTCTAAACACACTCCTTCATTTGTCTCACAACAAGGGATAATGCCCCCTTTGAAAGCTCATGCCTGCCCGCCCACCCGCCTGCCTGCCCACCCACCTGCCCACCTGCCTGCCTGCCCGCCCGCCTGCCTGCCCACCTACCTGCCCACCTGCCTGCCCGCCCACCTGCCTGCCCACCCACCTGCCTGCCCACCCACCTGCCCACCTGCCTGCCTGCCTGCCCACCCACCCACCTCCCCACCCACCCACCTGCCCACCCACCTGCCTGCCTGCCCACCCACCCACCTGCCCACCTGCCCACCCACCCACCTGCCCACCTACCTGCCCACCCACCTGCCTGCCTGCCCACCACCCACCTGCCTGCCTGCCCACCCACCTGCCCGCCCGCCATTCCTGCGCGCTACCGCTCACCAACACCCCTCCTTATTTTTTACCCCGAGGTTCAATAATCCAGTGAACGCGCGGCCTGTTACGCGGAAAATGAAGCCGTGTTAGGCGCGTTGGGCACACACGGACATTAATTCGAGGCGCGATCTTTGTTAAATTGCGGCAGGCAGCGCGGGCGATTACTATGAACACTTATTGAACAGTGTCTGTAGGCATAATACCGCCTAAATGGGCGTATTAAGGACATTGCATGAAGCTAATTTATTGAGTAACCTAATTTCTCACAATGCGGACTGATCTGCTTTCATTAAAGTCCGTCAGATATCGTAATGTCACAACGGTGGCGGTGGTTCGGAGTGCTGGGCGCGGGGGGGGGGGGGGCGTGTGAGGGCATGAAGATCTCTTTAAAAAAAATACAAATAAAATGTAAAAGAGTCCGTGGCACCGGAGAAGCATTTATTCCCCTGACTGGTGGTGTGCCAGCTTCTCTACGGAGGCTGAGGATGATCTTAATAATCAGAGAATTCTATCATCTGGGAGATGATCCTTTTATCCATCATGATTACAGGGACACCAAATTTGTGGTTCCCATTATCCACCATTGGGGAAGGGGGGGGGTTACTGAAGTATTTAATCTGTTACGAGGAAGAANTAATAATAATCGCAGATAACACTGGTCATCAAAAAAAANCATTTTTTTCTGGCCTGGACTTTTGCAGCTGTTTTAGACTAATTNCAGGGTGCTGATTCCAAATCTGATCTCAGATTTGCTCTATCACATCTCATTTTTATGATATCGGCATAACCCATTTTCATTGATTTTACCCGAAATTAACTATTTCACTTATGATTGCAAGTTGTTGCGAGTCAGTGACTGCTTTAGTGTAAAAATATGGTGCTGTATTTTTAGGATGGTGTGTTTATAATATAATTTTATGTAGATATCCACATTTATTTAATGTTTTTCTTCTGCAGTTTTTATTGAAAATGTAATATTTGATATCTCAAAANCCTGATGTGATAGACAAAAACTGATGCCAGATTTGGAATCAGCACCCCAAACTTACATTAAAACCGATGGAATACCTTATGCCAGAAAAAGTGTGTTGACCAGTGTAATCGGAGGAATTCACCACTCAACTCCAATATTCCACGCAAACAATTGCCGTGGGTGATCAGAGTCATGGTACATTTTCCCCTCGGTGCATGCTCGTGTTGGATGTGAGTGCTCGTGTTGGATGTGAATGCTCGTGTTGGATGTGAGTGCTCGTGTTGGATGTGAGTGCTCGTGTTGGATGTGAGTGCTCGTGTTGGATGTGAGTGCTCGTGTTGGATGTGAGTGCTCGTGTTGGATGTGAGTGCTCGTGTTGGATGTGAGTGCTCGTGTTGGATGTGAGTGCTCGTGTTGGATGTGAGTGCTCGTGTTGGATGTGAGTGCTCGTGTTGGATGTGAGTGCTCGTGTTGGATGTGAATGCTCGTGTTGGATGCGTGCGCGTGCATGCGACGTATTCATTTCGGCGACGTAATTCGAACTTGAGTTGAGCATTCATCAAAAATTCTATCCGTGACAATTTGTTGTTGTTTATATCCCAGCAGATCAATGTCCTTCATTTAGGAGCAGGCGACAGCTCTCTGGTGAAGCAGGCGTCTCGGTTGCAAACAAGGAGACTTGTTGGAAAAAACTAAACATTATATATTTTTTGGAACGCGGAAATGTCACGGGCCAGAGAAGCGTGAGAAAGATTGACAACGATAGTGGGGGGGGGGGGTGGGGGCGGGGGTTGGGGGGCTAGTGAAGGGGCATTCAGGCCATGTGACTCGATCGGTTTGTGAGTAGCAGATCGATTCTAGGAACTAATCCGGGCGAACCTTCTCAAGCCACGTGTGTATGTGTGAGCAGCCAGTTAGAAAATGATGAGTTTGCTTAAAAATATTAAACAATTCCTCGATAATTGTTTTATTACCCTTCTATCTGGCAACAAAACTGACACCTTTTTTACAAGGAGTCATGTTTGCATAGACCACAATACCTGTAGCCATAATGCAAACAAAAACATAACTCTGATAATATATGCACTGTCCTTGAAGTAGATTGGTCCACACCCGAGACAGCTTTCCTTAGAGTCTAGTCTCACATGGGTTGGACCAATTCCTCGATTGATTGATGAAAAATTGTACCGCTCCCGAATTGAACTTAAAAAAAATCGTCGTTAGGAGGTGCGGAAAGTAAAATTGATACGGGTGCGGTTGAGGTCACCGGGTGGGTCAGAGGTCAGAGCAGTGAGCAGCTGAGATCCTGAGTTCGAATTCACATAGAGACAGTAGACTTACGTAAAACGACAGACTTGCATATGAACCATTTATTATATTAATTCTCCCAGAGACCCACAGACTCACATCGAAGCTCATAGACTCGCATATACTGAGTTGTGATTAATTCTACGTCGCCTTGTTACATTGGGTTTTTTCGTGTAGTGTGTGAGTTTATGGTTTCAGCCCATTCACTAATAACTTCAGTAACTATAGGCTTGCATAGAGAGCCATAGATTTGCATAGAGACCCATGGACTCACATAGAGACCCACAGACTCAGTGAGAGACCCAGAGACTCACATAGAGACCTACAGACTCGCGTAAATACCACAGACTTATATACAGCTCCATCTACGCGCGTAGATAAGCATAGACACACGTAGAGACCCATATCCTTACATAGAGACCTATATATGCGCATAAATACCCATAGACTCGCATACGTTACACTGTTCACTGCCTCTAAATGTCTCGTCTCAACGCGAAGCAGACTTTGAGTTTACCAATCATCAGGCACGTGCGGCAAGGCCCGATAAGCCAAACTCACATTGGGATCTGAAAGAAGTCTGGCAGGTCCACCGATACTGGGGGCGGAGCGACTAAACAACAACAACAACACCATCAACAACAACAACACCAACCAAACAACAAGAATACTACAACAACACCAACAACAACAACACCAACAACAATAACACCAACCACAAGAACACACACCAACAACAACACCAACAACAACACCAATAACAACACCAACTACAACAACAACACACCAACAATAACACCAACAACAACACCAACAACAATAACACCAACCACAAGACCAACAACAACACCAACAACACCAACAACAACACTACCAACAACAAGNCCAACAATAACACCAACAACACCACCAACAACACNCACCACCAACAACAACACCACGAACCACAAGACCAACAACAACACATACCAACACACCCAAACACACACCAATACNCACCAACACCACCAATAACACCAACCGCAGGACCAACAACAACACCACCAACAACACACACAACAACAACACCACCACCAACAACAACACCAATAACAGCACCAACAACACACACCAACAACACCAACANACACCAACAACACCAAAAACAGCAATACCTACAACACCAACAACAACACCACCAACAACACCAATAACAACACCAACAACAAGACCAACAATAACACCAACAACACAACTCCAACAACAACACCACCAACAACAACAACTCTAACAACAACACCAATAACAACACCAACAACAAGACCAACAATANCACCAACAACACCACCAACAACAACTCCAACAACAACGCCTGCTCAGGTCACCTGCTTCTTTAAACTCATTTCCCAGCCAACGCATCAAACCCAATGTCAGGATCTGTATTGTTTACGTGCGTGCGCGTGTGCTTATTGTAAAAAAAGGTGCTGCTACTCGCCAACAGCACTTGCCCCAACAGTCGGGGGGGGGGGGGGGGGGGGTGTTGGCATTACCCATTGGGAGGAGCGGTGGTGCAGCGGTTAGCGCTGCGAGCCCGGCTACGAGCGGAGTTCGAATCCTGCCGACGGCCACCGGCACCAGTGAGGAACACCTGAACGGGTCCCCTGAGCCTCCGCCCGCGTCGACTCAAGTCTCAAATCAGGACTGTGTGCGGTCGTGTAAACATGGCCGCTCGTGGAACGACAACATCAGAATATTAATATTCTTGGTTCTTTCGGTAAAGTCACGTGGAAGGGAAAAAATAAAATAATAAAAAGAAAACAGTCATACAAATTTATTATTTAAATTAAACATAATTTTTTATTATTATTTTATTATGTTTTATTATTATTTTATTATTTCCCTTCTTCGTGACTTTACCGAAAGAGCCAAGAATATGAAACCCTGCAGTCACGAAAGCTTTAAATCGAAAAAAATCTGAATATGCATTCGTGCTGGAGGAATCCGTGGAGATGTAAAGGCCGTGGTGCTGTGCCCACACTACCCCTCTCAGTTCAGTTTCATGTATTAGGTGTAGCCCTGTGATTCTAGATTTGAAGCTTTCGTGACTGCAAGGATTCATATTCTCAGGTTTTTCCGGTAAAGTCACGTAGGTAAAAAATTTTAATTTATAAAAGTAAAATAAAAATAAAATAAAAATCACGACGTTTCGGAGGCAACACAAGCTTCCGTCTTCAGGTGGAACCGTCACAGCACGATAGCTGTATTTTTATTTTACTTTTATTACTTAAAATTTTTTACCTACGTGACTTTACCGATAAAACCTAAGAATATAGCCCTGTGAGCCTTGCGGCTCTTGACTCGGGTGCAACCGCAACAAACAAAAACATGAACAAGAAACATCTTAAAGTGACTACGCGCGACAGAAAATTCAGGAAAAAACGGCAAAGTCTTCCAGAAAAAGCACCAACGCCGTCCGTGTGAGCGTGCCGGCCACTCGCTAACAGCACTTGCCCCGGCAGCCTGTTGAGGCTACACGGTGCGGTGGGGGGGGGGGGAGAACCTTCGCTTTGTCGGCATTACCCCGTTTAAGCCGCGCCGACACACACACAGCCGCCGCCAGGTATGCCGGCTTTGTTGTTCCAGCGCGCGGCGTTCCGGCTCGCAGCTTTGGTTAGCTCGGGGCCCGGCCCCCGTTGACTGAGTGGCGGAGCGCCGGGTGGCAAGGGGTTTTCTTTTTTTCTCGATGAGTGGCTTTGCTTTAAACAGGAGCTCAGGAGGCAGTGAGCAGAACGGGACGGGTCAGCGGCAGCGATATTCACACGCCACCCACCCACCGGCCAGCCACCCAGCCGGCCACCCAATCACCCATCAGCCACCCAGCTACTCAGCCACTCAGCCACCCATCCACTCAGCCACCCAGCTACTCAGCCACCCAGCCACCCAGCTGCTCAGCCACTCAGCCACCCAGCCACTCAGCCACCTACACAGCCACCCAGCCGTCCACGCAACCACCACCCATCCACTCACCCAACCACCCACCCACCCATCCACTCACCCAACCACCCACCAACAGCAATCCACCCAGCACCCATCCACCCAACCATTCACCCACTCAGCCACCCATCCACCCAGCCAACTAACCATCCATCCATCCAGCCATTCACCCACCCAGCCACCTAACCACCGACCCATCCACCAAGCCATTCACCCACCCAGCCACCACCCACCCAGCCACCTAACCACCAGCCACCTAACCACCCAGCCACCTTACCACCCACCCAAATGAGTACCTGGTGCGGTGTATAAAGCATCGCCACTGGGGAAACAAAGGCGCCGGGCGTCGTGCTGGCCACCCACCTCCTCCCCTCGTGCGCCGTGCCGTTCCTTCATAGGTGCTCGCAAACACCCCTTGCCCCCCCCCCCNAAACAGGCTGTTACACTGGAGGAGGGCGGTTGGGCGGTGGGAACTTTTGCCTTTGTACCCCATGGGTGTCAGTGACGTGCATGGAGAGACGGGGGGGGGCAGGTGTGGTGTGTAATGAGAATGCAGCGGGGATCTTTGTGCGGCGGACAGGTGGCCGAGCGATGGACGGACAGGTGGGGGTTGGTGAGCGCGTCACGACGGGCGGATGAAACGCGACCTGTTGTTCTTAGGTGTAGCGGGCGGAGCGGGGTGGCAACTGGGCGCTGTGCGGCTTCCAACCGCCCACGTAACACCATTACCGGCCCACTTCATCACGAGTTCGACAATGTACACAATGTGCCAAGCCGCTCGCCTTATATATACACACACACAAAGATAAAGATTCTCCCCCCCTACCACCACCCCGTAGCCTCTAGCAGACCGTTGGGGCAAGTGCTGTTAGCGAGCACCTACCAAGGCCGGCACGGCCACACGATAGGGTTGAGGTGGCCAACACCACATCCCGCCGCCTTTGTCTCCCCAGTGGCGATGTTTACACACCGCACCAGGTACTCGTTTGAGGGTGAGTCGACCTCGGTGAGGCCCAGGACCGATTTCAGATAATCGTGATTGGTGACGAGATGTTAACTGCCTCGCCTGGTATGCAGGAGGTCGTGGGTCAATCCCGACCCTGACGCCTATACGTTTGGAGTTGCGTGTCTCTCTCGTGTCTCTCTCCCATGATCGTGTGGAATTTTTTCCGTTGCCTCCGGTTTTTCCCTCCACGTTTAGAATGACAAGCATTAAGATGATTTGGCCGCTATACATTTCCACAGGATGAGCCACTTCGTTGAGATTTTATTCGTGGCGGCCAATTCGCTTCTGAAAACAAGCCATACAGCTCAGTGGTAAAATGAAAATAGTTGTTTTTAAATAGTTTATCGTCACCGGCGTTGGCCCATTACCTGCACGGTCATGAGAATGTCGCGATTCCACCGGGCAGAGCGCACGGAGGAGAGGGGCGAGCCGGGAGGATGCGGTGGAGTGAGAATCGAGGATGCTCGTGCAGAGAAAAAGAAATCCGTCCACTGTCCCCGTGCGATCTTGATTTGAAGCTTTCATGACTGCAGGAATCCATACTCTTTGGTTCTTTCGGTAATTTGTATTTTTGTATTTTAAGATTGTTTAATACGGCTAATTAACATTTTACATTTCGCATTTTATAAGGTCTACTTATTCATAATTTTAAATATTTAGCCCTTTAGTATTACTTATACTTTGTAACGTTAGTATAGTTAGAGTGTATACCTTTTATATAAGTTAAGATTCCTACTTGTTCAATGTATGCACCGTCCCGCCATAGTGAATTCCTTGTCTGTGCAAACTTACATGGCGCTTAAAGCCGTTTCTGATTCTGATTCTGAAAGTCACGCAGGCAGAACATTTATAAGATCGCGACGTTTCGATCGCAACACAAGCGACCGTCTTCACCTGAACGTGACTTGACCAAAAGAACCAAAGACTCTGTCACCGTGCAGTTGACGGCCTTCTGCTTTCAGGAGAAGGTTAACGCGCTAGTCCTGTAGCACGGTTTGTCTACGCACGGTGCGAAAGAAGTTCTACCTGCGCACGTACCTGGATGGAGATCGCGAGGAAGAGCAAGAGTGACGAGCGGCGATATTCCTCATCATTCTCTTCCTCCCATGTTTGTCTGTGGATCTCGATGTAGCTCTATGCACCTCTAATCACACCTATCGATCTCGAAGTAACACGATCGATATCCATGTAACTCTGTGGGTCTCCAATGTGACTCTGTGGATCTCAGTGCAACTCTATGGATCTCTGTGGATCTCTATGAAACTCTATAGATGTCTATGCAACTCTATGGGCCTCTTTGGATCCATATGAAACTCTATGGAACTCTATGGAACTCTATGGATCTCTATGCAACTATATGGATCTCTGTGGATCTCTATACAACTCTGTGGATTTCTATGCAACTCTGGATCTCTATGCAACTATGTGGATCGCTATGCAATTCTGTGGATCTCTGTAACTGTGGATCTCTATGCAACTCTATGGATCTATACGTAACAATGTGGATCTCAATGTACTCTATGGATCTCTGTGCAACTCTATGGATCTCTATGCAACTCTATGGATCTATGTGCAACTCTATGGATCTCTATGTAACTCTATGTATCTTTAAGTAACTTTATTGATCTCTATGTAACTCTATGGATCTCAATGCAACTCTATGTCACTCTATGGATCTAAATGCAACTCTATGGATATCAATGCAACTCTATGGATCTTTATGTAACTCTATATCTCTATGTCACTCTATGGATCTCAATGTAACTCTATGGATCTCAATGCAACTCTATGGATCTCAATGCAACTCTATCGATCTCTGTGCAACTCTGTGGGTCTCTATGTAACTCTATGGATCTCAATGTAACTCTATGGAACTCTACGTAACTCTATGGGTCTCTATGCAACTCTATGGATTTCTACGAACTCTATGTAACTGCCACCTCTGCTGAAGATCTCTGGCGTGTCCGTCCGTGTAACGCAGCCGCTTGGCTCACCGGGGCCTTGCCAGCTGAGAAACAAAGCCGGAGTCTGAGTGTTGTTGTGCCGCCGTCCATCCACATTCTCGTCACACGAAAAATAATCCGGTAATGATTTGTACGCGTTGTGTTTTACACAGAGTTCGTGTAGAGCCAGCGCCCACACGTAACAGAGACGTTCTTTGCCTTGTAAACGTCGGGCAATGGACTCGGGCCAAAAATGTCGATAGACTAGACAATAACGCAAACGCTCGTAGATACATGTGTTACTGGTAGGAGCCTCCTGGTTACACGAGCCCACAGGGGATTATTGTGTCCGTCCGTCCGTCTGTCGTGCATCCAAAAATGGGAGGGGTGGGGCTGGGGAGGTGGAGAGGGGCTGGGTGGGAGGGGCTGGGTGGGGGTGGGAGGGTGGGGCTGGGTGGGGAGGGACTGGTCACCCGGTGGTGCCCTTATAAAACTCAACGTTTAACCTACTCACGCCGGCTTGTGCCCGCCCTCACAGTCAGGCATATTTGCGGAATACACCACGCCGCCGTTGACCCTGGCCATTGACCGAGCAACCCAACGTTCCTACCAGCTCCCTCCGCAGGAATGTGTTATGTCAAGGCACATAGACACACCCAGAGACCCATAGCCATCACATCGAGACCCAGGGGCTCACACAGACACACTTTAGCTGCGCACAGCTCATTTATTTTTACCCATAATGCTCTATGGCAACGCATAAGTGAGTGTGCGTACGATATTATTGTTTTTTTTCTTCAATAGGATGAATCGGCGTAGTTTATAAGGAGTCCGCTTGCCAAGAACATATGTTATCGAGCAGCGTTCGCTCAAGCAGCGCTGGCTCTGAGCCCGACGAGAGATGGAATGTCTAAACCGATCCAGAGTTTTCCAGTTTGACACCGACACGGCCGATGTGACTTCCACGTGTTCCGTGTGAAAGTTTGCGTAGCGTTTTTATTAAAAAAAAAATGGTTTAATGTACAGAGCCAGATATGGGAGGAAGGGAGGGAGGTCATCTGCCCGTCACTCTCTTCGTCTTCCTCGTGACCTCTGCCCAGGTGCGTACGTACGTTGCGCTGCTTTCGCGCCGTACGTAGCCAAACGTGTAATCGGAGNTGGAATCGCAGTGGCGTGATTGCAACGGTTACAGAAAATATCAGCCATAGTAGAGGTGTTTTTTTGGGTGAGATCGCGTAAATATATAAATGTGTCGTGAAAACCCGCCACCACCCGACACGGTCAACTAGTAAAGGTTGTCACGTGAACAGAACGTGGCCAATTCGTCACTAGTACAGCATCACCGGTTGTGTGTTGGAGAGCCAAGCCACGACATTTACAAACTGAGTACGACGTTTCGTCAGTAATTACAACAGCGTGCTTCAGCCGCACCGAACCTCACAAAAATAATATTCAGGGCCTACCTTAGCTCCTCCCACTCTCAACCAGGATATATACAAATACTGTGTTCTTGGATTTCTCTCACTTGATACAGCTATCGTGCTGTGACGGTTCCACCTGAAGACGGAAGCTTGTGTTGCCTCCAAAACGTCGTGATTTTAATTTTATTTTACTTTTATTAATTTAATTTTTTTATCTACGTGACTTTACCGAAAAAACCTAAGAATATCAATCCTTGGAGTCACCAAAGCTTCAAATCTAGAATTACAACTAGCTTCATCAGGCGACAGCCAGATTTTTCAACCCTTACTAGTTGGCTGTGTCGGGTGGTGGCGGCTCTTAACGGCACGTTTATATATGTACGCGATCTAACCCATAAAACATCTATTATGGATGATATTGGTCGCGAAAGCCTGCTGCTACATGTTAAACAAAAAATATAATACGGGGGGGGCAGGAGGGGGGCGATGTCTTACGCAGTTGGCTCCCCCTGCCATCGAACGCGCTCTTCTGAATAAGTTTAGCGATTTCTCGAAGCGATTCCGAGCGAACAGCTCTCTCGCTCTCTCTCTCTCTCGCTCGCTCGCTCGCTCTCTGTGTCTCTGCTTTAAAACAAAAAAAGTCAAACGTGCGATGCATTCCATCCTCCTAGGCACGGAACGTACAAATCCGCGGGCCTGTGTCTTTAGCTCGCAGAGCACGGAGGTCCAGAACACACACACACACATGCACTATATATTTTTTTGCGTAAAAAAAAATATTGATTGATTTAGGAATCGCACTCCCGTTATTTTTTCTTCAGCGCGGGGCCAGTGAAAACGCATTGAAATAACTCTTGCAGGGGATCGGGGGTATGGGGGGGGGCGGGAGGGGGCTGTTGGGAGGGAGGAGGAGGGGGAGGTGGGGGGGGGGCTCAAGCACGGCCAGAGTTTGCTTGACGTGGAGTTTGGAGAGGGTGCTCTCTGCAATCTTCCGATATTCCATCTCGCCGTTTGAGAAGGAGGTAAGATTGTGGAAGTTCTTCTGCTCAGGAGGTCTTCGCTCCACTCGGGGCAACTCGCTTTGTGTTCATGCGTTTGTCGCCTCCGGCGGTTGAAAGAACGTGAATGACGAAGCGCCGGTGTGAAATCTATTCACTACTTTGAACAATTTATTGTTTTTTTATTCTACCAGGTGAGGCCTACTCAGCTGAATGGCTCTTTTATAGAAGCGACCTGGCCATCGAAAATGAGTCGATTATCATCACGTGGACATTTAGAGTAGCAGCCAAATGCCCCTAAACGCGTGATGTTGATTCTAAATGTGGATGGGAAAATCGGAGGACGCGGAGAAAAATCCACGCGACCACGGGAGAGAGACACGCAACCCAAATATACATCAGGCGTCAGGGTCGGATCAAATCCACAACTTGTATACCAGGCGAGGTAGTTAACATCCTACCACCGTGGCGTCCTTACTCTAGAACAACAACCTGGTTTGTCCTAAAGTAGCCCGTGTTCTCTGCAACTCTCGCATACAAAGACAAAGGTCCCCCTAGAGCCGTAACAGACTGTCGGGGCAAGTGCTGTTAGCAAGTAGCACTCGTGAAGGCACGGCACACGAGGGGTGAGTGACCAGCACCACGCCCGGCCGCCTTTGTCTCCCCACTGGTGATGTTACACACGCCAGGTACTCATTGAGCTGAGACGACCTAGGTGGAGGCTCAGAAAATCGTCACTGGTGTTCGCCGTGAGCGGGAATCGAACTCGGAGTCGCCGGGTTCGAAGGCGCAGCGCGTGAACCCATATGCCACTGCTCGCCCGATACTCTCACAAAACACACAGACACACTCAACCCTTCCAAGAGGTCTGACAGCGTGGAAGAGGAGTCCAAAATCCCGTCCTGAGAAGAGGGGGCTCTCTAGAGATCTTCCGAGTGGAAGGTCTCTTCTACCAGCGGCAGTGGAGAGCGAGCAAATGCAGGGCTGCCCCTTTGCCTTTTAAATTTTTTTCACGTACATATATATGATGCCAAAAACTCACCGCGAGATGACGTTGAGAAAAGAAAGAAAAAAAGAAGAGGCGGCTCTTAATTTCCTTTCCGCTGCTTAAAATCCTGCCCTTTCCGGGAGGGGTTTGCGGATCAATTGGGCACTCATTCCGAATCCATACGGGCGTCGCTTGCCGTGTGGGACGCCTGCGCGACCTTTGACCCCGGCCCTAATCGTCGCTATGCGGCGGTCAATACTCCCGGCTATCGCTCGCCAACTCCGCCAGTGCTGGCGCTGACCCAGCGGCACGCTCGGATGTTTTATATATTTTTTTATTTCTATTTTCTTTCATATACTCGGGACGCTAATGAACCTGAACGGCCACCAGCCACGGACTCGCTCCGTCTCACCCCAGCGCCGGTGTTTGTTATGCGCGTGGCGCCGGGCACGAGCTCACGTCCGAGTCGACCTAGCGGAGGTGTTTGCGGGTCGGGCACCAGGGTAGGGTTCAGGTATTCGGTGCCGATTGTTGGCCGTGAGCGGGAATTGAATTCCGGGCCACCGGGTTTGTAGCGTCGTGTGCTGACCGCTACACGACTGACAACAGACAAAGATCCCCCCCCNGCCCCTCACCCTGTCACCCCCACCCCTCCCTGTCCACATTAGTCGAGCTCAAGTCTAATTCGGACCGGTTTATCAGCACTGGTCTCATCAGAATCGGGCTTATACTTTCCTGGGTACATTCGCTTCATGAACAATAACAATCGATAAAATTGTTGTCAAAACCGTGAAGACATCATAGCACATTTTTTTGGTTCTTTCGGTAAAGTCACGTAGAAGGGAAATAATAAAATAATAAAAATAAAACATAATAAAATAATTATGTCGGAAAGACAGCGTCTGTCTTTCCGACAGACCTGTTCTTTACCTGAGGACGGCTGCTTGCGTTGTGGCCGAAACGTCGTGAAATTATTTTATTATGTTTATTTTTATTATTTTATTATTTCCCTTCTACATGACTTTACCGAAAGAACCAAGAAGTCACGAAAGCTTTAAATCGAAAAATCTCGCAATTGTTAGTCATTTCTGTGTGCCATTAATAACTCTCTGGCTGTCGTAGCTCGACTCTAATAAATTAAGCAGGTCAGGCTCGTCACATAGACTTTTTAAAAGACCCACAAATGATAGCCCAAAGAAGTGGCTTATGAAGTGTAAATGTAGATCGAGTCAAATACTCTGAACGCACGTTTATAGATGTGGAGGGAAAAAACCAGAGGACCCAAATATACAGCAGGCAATGTCAGGGTCGGGATCGAACCCACGACCTCCTGCAGGCCAGGCGAGGTAGTTGACATCTCGCGCCCCGTAACATCTTGGTGGTGCCTGCCGCCCGTGTCGGACACGTGTGTGTGCTGACACGCGTGTGTGCTGACACGCGAGCCGGTACGTGTGCGTGCCGACACGCGTTGTGCTGACAACGCGAGCACGGGAGGCAATCGCCAGCGGAAAGTCTTAACCTCCCAACTCGAGGCGATTTTGTCTCCTGTGCTGAAACATTCCCAGACTCGGTGATAAACGGCTTCCTGGGTGCACTCTCCCCTCTCTCTCTCCCTTCCTCCCCACCTTCTCGCCCGCCCGCCGCTGCTATCAGCCGTCGGCACAGACGCGCGTGTCCAGGATTCACGGTGGAGGAGGAAGAGGAGGAGGAAGGGGAGCGTCTTGAGCCTTCGCAGTCCGGTGGCGCTTTTGTAGAATTCGTCTCGAGGTGGCCCAGTTCGGAAACGATGGCGTGATGACGATGGCAATGATGATGATCTTCTTGGTTCTTTCGGTAAAGTCACGTAGAATGGAAATAATAAAAATAAAACATAATAAAATAATTCTCACGACGTTTCGGCCACAATGCAAGCAGCCGTCCTCAGGTGGAGACCTGCTCTCCACCTATTATTTTATTATTTCCATTCTACGTGACTTTACCGAAAGAACCAATAAGATGAATCCCTGCAGTCACGTAAGCTTTAAATCGAAATTTAATGATGATGATGACAGTGATGATGATGATGGCAATGATAATGATGGCAATGATAATGATGATAGTGATGATGATGACGATGATAATGAAAGTGATGATGATGGCAATGATGATGATGGTGACAATGATGATGGCGAATTATTCTGGGCCTCCCCTATGTCGACTCAGCCTTGAGTGAGTGCCTGGTGCAGTGTGCAAACAGCATTCGGTGGCCGGGCGTGGTGCTGGCCACCCAGCCCCTCGTGTGCTGTGACTGCAAGGATTCATATTCTTAGGTTTTTTCGGTAAAGTGACGTAGGTAAAAAAAATTAAAATTAATAAAAGTAAAAAAAAATGTTTTAACCTACGTGACTTTACCGAAAAAATCTAACAATATAGTCTTTTTAAAGCCATATGGGGAGATATTTGTCTCTATATATATGTGTACAGATTTATGATAATAATAATAAAACAAGCCACTGTTGTTGGGGTTTGCTCCCCATCCCACCACTAACTCTGTCTTGCAGGATACAAAAAATAATTGAACATAGCTCTGATGAACCTTGAAACATCCTGTCCGGAGAGATGATACTACTAATGCATGCTGGGGAATGTGTGTGTGTCAGTCTGGGCATCTGTGTGTGTGTGTACAAATTATGTGTGTGTGCATTTCTATGTCTTAATCTGCGTCTGTCGGTCTGGTGTGCGCGTCATTATCTGTGTGCGTCTTTATATGCGCGTGTGTATGCACCTGCGCGTGTGTGTGTGTGNACATTGGACTTGCCGATGACAGGTACCAGCAGCGTCACGATCGGCCTCTATGAAGGAGGCTCGTGGAGGACGCTTCTACTGGGCAGTTGGAGGCAGTCGCTGTCGAACAACAACGGAGGGCGGAGGAGCGACGCTCACAACAATGAGCGGAGCACCGGGTGGCTAAAATTCAGCAATACGGCACAGCAGGGGGTACAGCTGTTACATCTACCTGGCATCTCAGTCAGCCAACCCACGGTACCTGGCTCTGACCCGTGACCTCACTGCCAGCGAGCCTTCGACACTTCACGTGCCTGAAAGTGCACCTGGCCTGGCACAGGCACCGTGGTGACGTCACTGTCAATTAGTGGCGAATATCAGGTATTGGTATTGGTGCGTGCGTTCTTTGTGTATTTGTCTTAATGTGTAGTGTGTGCATGTTTTTTTTTTAATCGATATATGTTGGTGTATGCATCTGTCTGTGTCTTTGCTTTGGGGGAGCGGTGGCGTAGTGGTTAGCGCTACGCTGCGCTCCGAACCCAGCGACCCCAGTTCGATTCCCGCTCACGGCCAACACCGCCGACGATTATTGGAACCGGTCCTGGGCCTCCCCTAGGTCGACTCAGCCTTCAGTGAGTACCTGGTGCGGTGTGTAAATACTGCAACGAGGGAAACAGGCATCCAGGCATCGTGTTGGCCTTCATAGGTGCTCGCTAACAGCACTTGCCCCAACAGTGTTTCGGCTATACGGGGATCTTTGTCTTATTCATTGTGTAAGTGTTAGTGTACGTGCATCTTTGTGTTTTCATCTTATGTATTGATTTACACTATTTGCGTTGTGCAGGTGTGTGCGTGTGTTTTTGGGTCGCACCGTGTGATGTCTGACGTTTCACTGCATGTATTGGGACCTTCAAGAACCTAACTTAAACAAAAAAGATAAAAATTTGACCAGGTAAGGCCCACTGAGCTGCGGTGTTCTTTTACAGAAGCGACCTGGCACCAATGATAGCTCGGCAAAGTGGCTTATCGCGTGGAAATTTATAGCGGCCAAATACTCTAAACGCGTGGCGTTTATTCTCAATGTGGAGGGAAAAACCGGAGGACCCGGAAACAAATCCACGCGACCACGGGAGAGAGAGAGAGAGATGCANCTCCAAATATACAGCAGGCGTCAGGGTCTGGATCGAACCACGACCTCCTGTATACCAGGCGAGGTAGTCAACATCTAGCCACCGTGATGATAATGAGAGAGACACGCAAACTACAAATATACAGCAGCAGGCGTCAGGGTCGGGATCGAAACCACGACCTCCTGTATACCAGGCGAGGTAGTTAACATCTCCTAGCCACCGTGATGATGATGAGAGAGTCACGCAAACTTCAAATATACAGCAGCAGGCGTCAGGGTCGGGATCGAACCCACGACCTCCTGTATACCAGGCGAGGTAGTTAACATCTCCTCACCGTGATGATGATGAGAGAGTCACGCAAACTTCAAATATACAGCAGCAGGCGTCAGGGTCGGGATCGAACCCACGACCTCCTGCACACCAGGCGAGGTAGTTAACATCTCCTAGCCACCGTGATGATGATGATGATGAGAGAGTCACGCAAACTTCAAATATACAGCAGCAAGCGTCAGGGTCGGGATCGAACCCACAACCTCCTTGACGAAGCTCCCTCCACTACTGAACACACACACGCGCTCACGTGGATATGCGTGTGTGTGCGTGCACGCACACGCACGCACACGCACGCACACACACGCACGCCTGCGATATGGCACGTGGCTGCCCAAGGGTGTTAACATCTTGGCGTGCGAGGTGCTGACACGTGTATCCCTGCTGGAGATTAGGGTCTTCACTCCACTGCGGAGGGTTGTGCCTGTGCGTTCTGTTGCGTTCTGTCAAGAGCCGCGCCGGACTCACGCTAAACCCAGCACTTGTCACAAAGACAAAGATCCCCCGTATAGCCCTTTAATAGACTGTTAGGGCAAGCGCTGCTTAACGGGCACCTATGAAGGTCGTAACGGTACACGTGGAAGTGGGTGGCCACCACCACGTCCGACCGCCTTTGTCTCACGCCGCACCAGGCTGAGTCGACCTAGGGGAGGCCCAGGAGCGGTTCAGATAATCGTCACTGGTGTTGGCCGTGAGCGGGAATTTGTAGCGCAGTGCGCTAACCTCCCCCCCACACACACGCACACACGCACGCGTACACGCGCACACACGCACGCGTACAAAGACAAAGGTTACCCAGCTCTCCCCCCCCTCCGCCTCCTATAGTCTTTAACAGACTTGGGGCAAGTGCTGTTAGCGAGCACCTACGGAAGCCTATAGGGCAGGGGTCGGCAACCAAAATAACAAGAAGAGCCATTTCTTTCCAATTCGGTACAAAATTCAGTATTTCAAGAGCCGCAATGCATCTGAGTACATACTGTACATACGTACTCATCGTCAAGAAGCAGCCTGTAAAGAGCCGCATGCGGCTCCGGAGCCGTAGGTTGCCGACCCCTGCTATAGGGCACGCGAGGGTGGGGTGTGGCCGACACCACGCCCGACCTACGTGACTCATCGGACTCTTCGTGTGGGCCTCCTAGATAATGCGTTTAATCAGTTTATAGTAAACCCACTGTGGTCATGCGATCCGTCAACTGAGTAGGAACAGCGACACGACACGAACTCTCTCTCTGCTGAAGCCGTCTCGTCGTGCACAGCAGCAGCAGCGAGACGTCCACACTCGCATCGACGTCCTGAACCAGATCGCCGCCGCTGCTGCTGCTGCTGCGGTCATCAGTCACGCGAAAAGAATGGAATTGGATGAACACATCTTACAATGAAAACCCGGTGTCGCAGGACCCTCCTGCGAACAGAGTCATCGGATTCTAGATTTGAAGCTTTCGTGACTGCAAGGATTCATATTCTTAGGTTTTTTCGGTAAAGTCACGTAGGTAATTTTTTTTTATAAAATTAAAATAATACTTTTTTTTTACCTACGTGACTCATCGGACTCTTCGTGTAGGCCTCCTAGATAATGCGTTTAATTCGTTTATAGTAAACCCACTGTGGTCATGCGCTCCGTCAACTGAGTAGGAACAGCGACACGACACGAACTCTCTCTCTCTCTGCTGAAGCCCTCTCGTCGTTCCCAGCAGCAGCAGAATCTTGACATTGGCAATCGAGCGAAGTCAGAAAGTGAACGGTTCGGTCGGTCGTCTGGTCCGTGATCCTGCCAGTTATCCTGGGGGGTAGGAGGGGGTGTGTTTGGGGGGTACTTGAGCGAGTCGGCCTAGGGGGGTAGGGGGTGTGTTTGGGGGGGTACATCAGCCAGTCGGCCGTTCAGTCATTTCGGGAGGCAGCGTTTTCTTAATTACACGCAGCCATCGATCATGTATAATTATCATCCGGGTTTTCGTAATAACAGCTGCAACAATAAATAACAATAGGTGTCAGTTATGATGGCCATCATCATTATTTAGTGCCAGCTTAATCAGAACTGCCTGCGCCAACACACACACACACGCGCGCGCGTGCACATATATGTCATCATCATCATGATAATGGCAACAATCAACGTTATGCCATTTGCACGTGTGGGAGAGCGCGCGCACATGTCACGTGCTGTTAGGCCGCTGCGCTACGCACCACGTGGTGACCCAAGTTCGATTCCCACTCACGGCCAACAAGCAGTGACGATTGTCTGAACCGGTCCTACGCCTCCCCCCTAAGTCGACTCGGCCTCAAATGGGTACCTGGTTGCCGTTGTGTAAGCATCGCCGCTGGGGGAGACAAAGGCGGTCTGGACGTGGAGCTGGCCACCCAAATACTCGTGTGTTTTGCTGACCTTCATAGGTGCTACTCGCTAACAGCACTTGCCCCAACAGTCAGGCTGTACAGGGGATCTTTGTGTGTGTGTCACTCTCTCGCGGTGCCTACAGTCCACAACGAATCATTTAGTGGTGTAAACAAATCCCGATATTGCACTGTGTGGCCTTAAAGGAGAATGTATATACACAATGGGTGACGTTTCGGACAATGATCCTTCTTCATTGCACATACATTTACAAGTATGTTGAGTTTTCCGATATAATTCGTGAGTATTTATTTAATTGTTCGTGTGGATATCTCTGTGGGTAAGATAAATCAGCACCATGCCAGTGTTGGTGATATGGAATTGCTGTTCTCTCACTGGATTAAATAGTGGGAGTGATAGTGGGAGCATAGATGTACAGGACAACAATGGATATACGGTATCTGTAGCCCACTAGACATCTGTGAAAAAGAGCATTATAGCTCATCGGATTTCCTCCGGTATGAATATTCAGATTTTTATATCGAGTGTTCACCGACCCGTACGTAGATATTGATTATTTCATCATCATCGTCGTCATCATCATGAGTTATTCTTGGTTCTTTCGGTAAAGTCACGTAGAAGGGAAATAAAAATAAAAAAAAAACAATAACAAAGCATCACCATCTACGTGACTTTACCGAAAGAACCAAGAAGATGAATCCCTGCAGTCACGAAAGCTTTAAATCGAAATCGTGAGTGTTGTTTGACCACACCTCACCGAGTCGGTCAGTGCGGATTCACGCTCACAGCAAGAAGGCTTCATCCAGCAGTGGATTGACACGAGGGCTGTACATTTAAAAGATACGATTCCACTGAGAATATAAGAGCGGCATATCGTAACAATTAATTACATGCCCCCCCCCCCCCTTAACTTTACGAAAACATTAAACTTTCCCGACCGCCAATCGACCAGAAAATACGCATAGTTGTACTGCACTTCTTTGCTGCCCTAAACCTGACGGAGGTTACGAGGAGGACACACGTGGGGGGTGCGTTGTATGTTGAAATTTTTTCGTACCGTACATTGCCAACCGTGCTAATCGGAAGTGCAGTGTTGAGTCTACGGGCAGTGTTGAGTCTACGGGCGGTATGTACGTATGTTGAACCTCTTTTGCACCGTACGTAGCCAAGCGGAGGTGGAGGAGAGGCGGATGACTTTGGAGGTGGAGGCGGGTGGAGGGAGGGAGGGAGAAAGGGGGTGGGGGCTAAGGAAGGCAGGGCCGGGAGAGAGAGCGATTTGCGCGGTGAACCGTCACCGTTGAAGTGCAACTCAGCCTCGGCCATTTAAACCTCTCCACGTGACTTGGCAGTTGGGCGATTGGAGAGAGCGAGAGGAGAGAGTTGAGTGGTAAGGAGGTGGGAGAGTGGAGGGGAGATGTGGCGGGGGGCAGGGAGGAAGGTGGAGGACACGCGAAGTTTAAATGAACAAGTTTGGGCTGGCATCCTGTCCGTGACACCGTTATCCACACAGTATCCACTTTGCTCGCCACGTCGCCCACCGACAAACGTCACGTGACGCCCGCCTTCACCGAGTGAGTGTGCGCCTTTGTCTGGTGCGGTTGTTTTTTTTTTCACCCACGATGCACCGAGCTTTGTCTCTGAGAAGTTTGCAGCTTTTGTTAATACAACAGAAAAAAATTAACCCGTAAAAACAAAGTTTTTCACTATAAATCCTTTATATGCGTGGCATCGGTTTTATTTTATTATTCATTTCTGTTTTTCTTGAGTAAGAGTTTCATTTTTATCACATTGGTATTTTAAATTAAATATGAAAAAAACATTTTCCTAAAATGTTGAAAATTTTGGAAAAATTTTTCACGAAAATAAATTGTCATGCACAACGAGTCTGTGTGCAAAATGTCAGCTCGATTGGATCACGGGAAGTGGGTTAAAAATCGACCGAAAGATTTGCACGGTCGTAAGCGCGCAAGCAAGCAAGCGAACTTAATATAAAGGATTTAAAAATTAACCTGTAAAAAAAAGTTTTTCACTATAAATACTTTATATGCGTGGCGGCTAGAGTCTCTGGTTGAGATCTGCCACCTTGGGTCAGATGATTGCTGCCACATTGCAATTGGTAATTAAATATAATTTATTTTTTCTAAAAAGTGTAAGTAAAAAAAAAAATTTCACGAAAATAAATTGTCACGCACAACGAGTCTGTGTGCAAAATGTCAGCTCGATTGGATCACGGGAAGTGGGTTAAAAAACGACCGAAAGATTTGCACGGTCGTAAGCGCGCAAGCAAGCAAGCGAACTTAATATAAAGGATTTAAAAATTGGCGGCCGTGCAGAGTGAACCTCCTCCATCGCCAACGCGGGCGAGAGATTCCGAGGACCCCACAAGGTCACTTGGGCCTTCGAGATGAATGTATGACATTTTTCTGTTTCGTGGAAATGTAGCGAAGGAAAATCGTGAACTCCCCAGTGGCAAGATGTTGACTACCTCGCCTGGTATACAGATCGTCAGTTCGATCCCGACTCTGACGCCTGTTGGATATTTGGAATTCGTGTCTCTTTCCCTCCCCGCGTGGATTTTCTCCGGGTCCTACGATTTTTCCTTCCACATTTAGCATCAACATGCATTTAGATTATTTGGCTACTGTAAATTTCCACGTGCCAAGCTATCATTTGTGGCCAGGCCGCTTCTGAAAAAAAGCTCTATAGCTAAGTGGGCCTTACCTGGTAAAATATATAAAGTTTATAGTTTATTCTTCTTGGTTCTTTCGGTAAAGTCACGTAGAATGGAAATAATAAAATAATGAAAATAAAATAATTCTCACGACGTTTCGGCCACAACGCAAGCAGCCATTCTACGTGACTTTACCGAAAGAACCAAGAAAACATCTGTACGGTTCAGATTTATCTCCAGATCCTGGAGCATTTAAAGAACACCTCGGCCCTTGACAAGTAACTTGCTGACATTTCACGCACGATGTCCAATCCATCCAGTGTCTTCAGTTAATATCTGAAACGTAGTGAAATACACTGTCAGGCACTTCAGTCAGTTTATAAGAGACAACATCATATCTTTGCCATCGTTTGCTTACCTATGTGGCCATGAGCATTGTGTGGCAAGATTTGCAAAAACTGTTCACGTTGTTTCCTTTCATCAGCTTCAAGTCAATATTTTTTTTTACCAAATCACGCGTTTTTTTTTTTTGCGATTTCAACATTGCCGAACGGACAAAAATCTAAATTTGTCTCGTAAAAACTGTCGCAATGACTTGTTTTCGTGTATCCTAGCAAAACAAAGTAATTCCTATTAAGAGAATCTAAACAAATTACATGATGCGTTTATCCACTCTGTCCCCGTTTAATCAAAATCCGGCCCTAAGCTGCCTGACGATTCACCGCAACGCTCAGCGTCAACATCACAACCTGAAAAATATCGCACAACCCCCAGTGACAGTTAAATTGTCCACCAACAAAAAAAACCCCTCCGTCAAAGGCGCTTAATTTGAGGGCAAATATTATTTTCGCCTGTGTAAACCACCCTCCGCTTGCTCGCCCTTTGCGTTAAAACACACACACACACTATGTATACATAAACATTAGCCATTTAAAACACCCACGTGCCAAATCATTTGCAGCTGACATGAATACAACCCAGCCAGCTGAACAGCCAACATCCGAACGCCAACCATTTGCCAAACGTACACAACATTTGAAGATGACACACACACGTGCACACACGCGCGCGCGCATGCAAAGTCAAAGATTCCCCGTATAGCCTCGGCATACGTTTTGGGGCAAGTGCTGTCAGCGAGCACCTTATGAGTGCCAGCAAGACACACGGAAGGAGTGGAAGGCCAGCACCACGCCCGGCCGCCTTTGTCTCCCCTGTGGCGATGTTTACACACCGATGGGAAGAGAGCCCACGACCGATTGACATAATCGTCGCTGGTGGTGGCCGCGAGCGAAAATCGAACTCGGCTCGCCGGCTTCGTATAGCACGGCGTGCTAACCACTGCACCACCGCTCCCCACAAGAAGACAAAGACACGCACGCGCGCGCGTGCACACACACACACACGCGTGCACACAAGTAAGAGGCGGCGTTCGCTCTGGCTAATTAATTTAAAAGTAAACCTGACAAATGCGGGCGAACGCTGCGGCCCAAATAACAAGCCGAGGCCTTGTCACCCACGTGTCCGGTTCGACATGGGTGTTTGGTCAGCTGAGATGCTGGGAGGCTGCGATGGCGAGGAGGAGGAGGAGGGGGGGGAGGCTGCGATGGGGAGGAGGAGGAGAGGAGGGGGGCAGCGGGAGGAGGAGGAGGGGGGCGAGGAAAAACCGGTTCAATGGAGCCAATTAGTGGCGGAGAGATTTGCGCAGCCGTCGTTTTGCCCGACGCGTGGCATGGGAAGAGAGGCGTTGGGGGGGGGGACCCCACCAACCCCACCAACCCCCACCCCTTCCCACCCTTAGGCAAATTGCTGCCTTCGCAATTAGCGTGGACAGGACAGCCTATCGGACTCCCCACGGCGCGTGGGGGATGAAACGAGGCGACGTGGCGCTGTAAATGAGAGCAACACGCGGGCGTCCGTCAGCATCCTCCAGCGCCGCACGCGGCCCGGCTCGTTCTGTTTGTCTGTCTGTTTGTTTGGAACTAAATGTCGCTGTCGATGCCGCTCGTGGCGCTTGCCGCTCGTGTTTACGGCTGTTGATGCTGATGATGATGCTGCTGATGATGATTGTGTTGATGCTGCTGAGGCTGATGATGGTGATGATGATGCTGATGATGATTGTGTTGATGCTGCTGAGGCTGATGATGGTGATGATGATGCTGATGATGATTGTGTTGATGCTGCTGAGGCTGATGATGGTAATGATGATGATGATTGTGTTGATGCTGCTGAGGCTGATGATGATGCTGCTGCTGATGATTGTGTTGATGCTGCTGAGACTGATTATGGTGATGATGATGCTGATGCTGATGATGATTGTGTTGATGCTGCTGATGTTGATGATGATTGTGTTGATGCTGCTGAGGCTGATGATGCTGCTGCTGATGATTTTGATGCTGCAGCTGATAATGATTTTGATGCTGCTGATGATGTTGATGCTGCTGCTGATGCTACTACTGCTGCTGTTGATTATGCTGATGCTACTGCTGCTGATGCTATTCATGACGCTGTTGATGGTGGTTGCTGATGTTGCTGCTGATTCTGCTGCTGCTGTTGATGATGCTGATGCTACTATTGCTGCTGTTGATGATGCTGATGCTATTCATGACGCTGCTGTTGTTGATGGTGGTTACTGATGTTGCTGCTGATTCTACTACTGCTGCTGCTGTTGATGATGCTGCTTGCTGATGCAACTACGACTGCTGGCGTTGATGCTGTTCACGACGCTGCTGCTGTTCTTGGTGGTTGCTTGCTGCTGTTGATGCTGCTGCTGCTGCTACTACTGCTGCGTTTTATGTTTCTGTTGGTTACTGCTGCTGCTGCTGGCGCTGAATGTGTGACCGGGCGTGGTGCTGGCCACATCACCCCATTGTCGTGCGCTGTTCCGGCTTCTTCATAGGCGCTCGCGAACGGCCCTTGGCCCCACAGTCTGTCAAGGTGTTACGGCTCACCTTTACTTTGTGGAGTGGTGATGTGTGTGATGACGATGTGCGTGAACCTAACGACCCGAGTTCGATTCCCGCTCACGGTAAACACCACCAGTGGCGATTATCTGACCGGTCCTGGGTCTCCCCTAGGTCGACTCAGCCTCAAACGAGTACCTGGTGCGGTGTGTAAAAAATCGCCTGGGGAGACAAAGGCGGCCGGGCGTGGTGTTGGCCACTCACCCCCCTCTTCATAGGTGCTCCCTAACGGCACTTGCCCCAGCAATGTAAAAGGCTACACGGGGATCTTTGGCTGATGCTTTGGGTTTGTACGTGCGCGTGTGTGTCTAGGAGTGTGTTTGCACATGCATGTGTGAGTGCACGTGTGTGCACGTGTGTGTTTATACAGGTGTGTTCACACACGTGTGTTTACCAGACTGTGCGTATGCCTTCCTCGGAGTGTTTACACGTCTGTGCGAGTGTTCACGTACATGTGTTCGCGTGTGCGCGTGTATGTGTGTGTGTGTTTGTGTGCGCCAGTGCCTATTGTCTGAACAAGTCCTGGGCCTCCCTAGGTCGACTCAGCCTCAAATGAGTACCTGGTGCGGTGTGTAAACATCGCCGCTAGGGAGACATAGGCGGTCGGGCGTGGTGCTGGCCACCCACCCCCTCGTGTACCGTTCCGGCTTCATAGGTGCTCGCTAACAGCACTTGCCCCTACAGTCTGTTAAAGGCTATATGGGGGATCTTTATTTTTTATGTAGCCATGCGTGTGTTTGTGTATGTGCCTGTGGGTACCTTTGTTTACATGTGTGTGTGTGCACGTGTGTGCACGTGTGTGTGCACGCGTGTGTGTGTGTGTGCACGCGTGTGTGTGCGCGCGCGCGTGTGTGTGCACGCGCGTGTGTGTGTGCACGTGTGTGTGTGTGCGCGTGTGTGTGCGCGCGCGTGTGTGTGTNCACGCGCGTGTGTGTGTGCACGCGTGTGTGTGTGCACGTGTGTGTGTGCGCGCGTGTGTGTGCACGCGTGTGTGTGCACACGTGTGTGTGTGTGTGTTTACACGGGCGACATTCAAGTGAGAGAGAGAGGGAGACCACGATTCCTTGAGCGAGCGCGCGAGCGAGAGAGGTTAAATGAGCTCGCTACACTTAATGCCTCATCATCAATGAAACAAAGCCTTCATCAGCAATTCGCCGTGCAATTCTGAGCAGTAATTGGGGATGGAGTGTGGATAGCTGAGGGCTGGCTGCTGCTGTGGTGTGCTGGAGAGGGGTGGGTGGTGGAGAGGGGGTGTGGAGCGAGAGGGCCAGAGTGGGTTGATTGTGGTGTACTCTGCAAACCATGCTGTGTAACTAAGATGGAAATCTCCGGGTACATTCGAAGTCTGAATAATACATCATGGAAGCATTAAGTAATTGAAGAGTTCTCCAAGGAAGGGGAAAAAAANCAAAGACTTATTTAAGGAACGCCGTTTACACCGGATGCCCTGAACTATGATTAATTTCCCACTTTAGCTCGCCGCTGCATTGAAAATGAAAGCAAAATAAACAAAACAGAATACATTTCTAACAAGTGAAGGTGTTGTTTTTTGTACATCCCACCCCAACCCGCTTCTCTCTCCCCGACTCGCTCAGCCCCCCTCCCCCAATTTATATTCTTAATTGGCCCACGTTAAATTAAGGAAGTATTATTAAATTATATTCTTAGGTGTTTTCGGTAAAGTCACGTAGGTAAAACATCAAAATTAATAAAATAATAAAATAAAGATCACGACGTTTCGGAGGCAACACATCGTGATCTTTATTTTATTATTTTTATTAATTTGATGTTTTACCTACGTGACTTTACCGAAAACACCTAAGAATATGAATCCTTGCAGTCACGAAAGCTTCAAGTCTAGAAGTATTATTAATATGGGGAAAATGTCGATGCCCCCCACCCCCCCGAAAAACATCACCATAATGAAAAGAGTTGTCTTAAGAAGACTCAAGGGCAGGCCACTGAGTTGCTGTATACCAGCTCCTGAACACAAATTATTGAATGCAGTTTTTTTATTATTAATATTTGCGAAAGCCACCTCTGACCGCGTCGGTTTCTCCGCGCGTCTCGCTGTCTTTTTAAATCGGCTCGAAGCCTCCCTTAAATCACGTGGCTTTCATACAGCAGTGGACACATCACGACATCGTGGCTCACGGCGATGACGATGATGCAGCACAAACATTGAACGCCTTATAATAACAACACAAACAACAACAACAACCACCCAAAAGCTGTAATCATAACAGACCGCAAGCTAGCGCGAATTAATTGATAAATAACCATCAACATTCAAATTCCGTTTTTTTCTGAAAGGGAGACAGAGGGAGGGGGCCATGGGGGTTGGTGGGGGGGGGGCGCTATGGGGGAAGCACAGACGCATTGTGCAAACCCCGCTGAATTATGTGCATAAATAATAAAATACCTCTAATTAAAAAGCTAACAATAAATATGCAAAAATAATAGGAGCCCTTGCCTTAGCACGGACTCCAAGGACCGTGGCCAGTGGTAATAACCAATCATAGAAACTCTTTCTACAGCAGACACAATAGGGTCACACGGTATCCCTCTATACACGGTGTTTAGGGTTTAAAATAAATAAACGAGTGTTTGGGATGCGTTACGCGGGGCGCGTGGTGTCTGATGAATCGCTCGTTAGACAAAAATCCCAAGCGAGGCTCGGGAAATTCTGAGTCTCGCTCTCTCTCTCTACCCTGACCCATAACCCCCACTTCAACTCTGACCTCTCTCTGTCTCTCAAATCCCCCGTTTCAAGATTGTTCCTTTTGGCCGATGTTTAACGCAGAGAATCACGCGCAACAGAATGACATCGTCGTCATGATCATCATCGAAGAAGGAGTCTTCGCAGAGCCATCGTCATTTTCCGCAGTGCTGCGGTGAAATAATTCGGCTGCATTTCACCAACCCATTTTTCGATTTAAAGCTTTCGTGACTGCAGGGATTCATCTTCTTGGTTCTTTCGGTAAAGTCACGTAGAAGGGAAGTAATGAAATAATAAAAATAAGACATAATAAAATAATTCTCACGACGTTTCGGCCACAACGCAAGCAGCCGTCCTCAGATGAAACCAGGTCTGTCGAGGCGACAGCGTCTGAATGAAACAGCACACGTGCAACCCAGCTTATATATGTTCCAAGCACGTGTGCTGTTTCATTCAGACGCTGACCTGGTTTCACCTGAGGACGGCTGCTTGCGTTGTGGCCGAAACGTCGTGAGAATTATTTATTATGTTTATTTTTATTATTTTATTACTTCCCTTCTACGTGACTTTACCGAAAGAGCCAAGAAGATTCACCAACCCACTTTCGATAATCCATCGCTCCGTCTCCGCGATGGGCACCCTCGTGGGTAGTGGAGACTTGAAACACGGTCCGGTAGAATGTCAAACGATCCATTCGAGATCGGCCCGTGGAAGTTGGATACCGTAGAACTACATCTGAGATCAATGTAAGGGGCCATTTGGTCGACTGAGAAGGGGTGGCGATTTCCCACCCACCCGCTATAGGGAGTAATGTTTGTCACGTAACAGTCACCCCAATATTTATTTATTCTCAGCCTTGGATTTTTTGTTTGTTTGTTTGTTTTTGTTGCAGTCATTGATGACCCGACTAAGACCATCGACTCACTGCTCTTGAGAACTCGGTTTGATCACAACTCTTCGTCTGAGTCTATGGGTCTCTATGTAAAATCTAAGAGTCTCTAAGTAAGTACTGTAATTAGTGACCGTGCTGAGACCATCATCAACTCACGCATTTGGGAACTCAGTTTGATCATTGCGGTTGGGCAAATCAAACCCGGATTCGAACTCAGGCTCTCAGTGTTTCTAGCTGTTTCACACGGGATTTTTTTTTTTTAAAGGCATTGATTAAAAAAAATCTCAATATTTTCTGGAATCCTGCTCAGCTGGCTTGGAGCAAGAGGGATTATCAGTGCGAGGCACTGCCACTAGACTATACAAGGAACCGCCTATCCATTGGTGATCCTCCGATATTATTGTTGCTCTGTGTATGCAACGCGAGGCGAGATGGACGCGGCGCGGTCAGAATAATTCCTGCGCCGGACGAAATTGAGCGTGGGCCAAATCCAAATGATCGTCCGAATTAATCCGGCCACTCATTCCCCTCACTCCACACCCCCTCCCTGAATCCCCTTCCCCAGAGCCCCAGCCCTTAAGAGCCACTGCCCCCCCCCCCCCTGATCGGATTAGGCCCTCGCAATATGGCAATGCGTCTCCACGACTCGCTGGAGCCGTTACGGACGCACGCCGGGCAATCTGGCAAACGGCTCCAAACGGTCGCCTCCCTCCCCCCCTACTCCCCCCTCCTCCACTCCCTCCCTCCCTCCCTCCCTCCCCCNTCCCTCCCCCCTACTCCCCTCCCCCTACTCCCCTCCCCCCTACTCCCCTCCCCNTCCCTCCCCTCCCCCTCCCTCCCCCCTACTCCCTCCCCCCCTCTCCCTCCCCCTCCCTCCCCCCCTCCCCCCTACTCCCCTCCCTCCCTNCCCCTCCCCCCTCCCCTCCCCCTCCCTCCCCCCTACTCCCCTCCCTNCCCCTCCCTCCCCCCTACTCCCCTCCCTCCCCCTNCCCTCCATCCCCCTCCTCCCCTCCCTCCCCCCTCCCTCCCCCCCGTCTCACAACAAAAACATTGACACCCTCCCCCAACTCACCTCTCCCCACACCCCACCCCAGCCCCCACTCACGCTTCCCCCCCCCCACAAAACCCCTTCTCCCTGTTAAGTCATCATCAAGAAGAAGAAGGGACCACCATCCCCCCCCCAGCCTTTAAATAAATAAATAAATGTGTATCTATATTCCGTGTTAAAGGGAAGCCACGAAACGAGGTTGCAGACGAATTATAGGGGGTTCCCCCTTTTTTCTGGCAACAAAACTGAAACATTTTGACAAGGAATCATGTCTGCATTAACCACAATACTTGTGGTCAAAATGCAAACAAAAAACACTGATAATCTATGCATTGTCCATGAAACTGATTGGTCCACACCAGAGACGGCTTTCTCTCGTCTCAATTGGTGTTTGCATTTTGACCGCAAGTATTGTGGTTAATGCAGACATGATTCCTCGTAAGAAGGTTTCAGTTTTGTTGCCATAAAAAATGGGAAAAGACCCTATTACTATATTGTGTTACTGGCAAAGAAGGTTTTAATGGTGAGATTGAAGCCGATTGAAGCTGTCGCGATGTCGTAGCGAGGCGCGGGCGTCGTCCGTCGCCGTTCCGGGCAAAAAAAACGAAACGAATCGCGAAGTTTGTCCACGTGCCAAGGGAAGTCGTCCACTGATGGTGACGCAGGGAACTCTAGAGGCGGACGCGCGTTCGATCCGTCGATCGGGTTGCGAGGATCGATGTTCGGACTGACGTTGGGCACGCTGAAACAATAGCAGCAACAACAACAACAATGATAACCATGGCAGTTATGTAAATGATAGCAATAATAACTCTTAACAACAATAACAACACCAATAACAACATCATTAACAACAAAAAGCAATACCAACAATAACAGCAATAACAATTAAAAACAATAACATCTATAACAACAAAAGCAACAACAAAACTAGCAACAGCAATAAAAATAACACCAATAACAATAAGAACAACTACAATAACAGCAATATTACTAACAATATTAATAATAATTATTATAATGATGATGATGGGCGCGTTATTAATCAGCTCGTGCACCACGTGACAATTCAACGTGTGCCATGTCGGGTGGTGGAGGGTTTTTTAACGACACAGACTTGGGCAGCTCGTTCGAGGACGTCTGTGGAAAAGGAGCTTCATAGCTCTTCGGATTCCTCCGGCACAAACAAATGTTACGGATCTGATCATTGTTTTTTTACCCTTCTATCTGGCAACAAAACTGACACCTTTTTTACAAGGAGTCATGTTTGCATAGACCACAATATCTGCAGTCATAATGCAAACAAAAAACATAACTGATGTGTGCACGTCTTGAAGTTGATGCACACCCGAGACCTTTTTAGAGCCTGTCTCACATGGGTTGCCAGATTACGCCAAAAGGCGCACAACTCAAAGACAATGCAGGTATTGTGGTCTATGTAAACAATTAAAAAAGGTGTCGTTTTGTTGCCAATAGAGGGTAAAAAACCTTATCATATTTTCTGGCAATGATCCAGTGTTNCGGCTTTATGTGGANGCCTAACTCAGACATCAATAGAATGTCCCTTTCCCTTGATTGGAATATGTAGAGCAGTTCATATTTTGACGGTATCATGTGGTTGCTCCATCACTGTTTTAAATCTATTACACAGTGAATATTGAACTGAAGCTTGACTTTTCATTTAAAGCTTTCGTGACTGCAGGGATTCATCTTCTTGGTTCTTTCGGTAAAGTCACGGAGAATGGAAATAATAAAATACTAAAAATAAAACAAAATAATTCTCACGACGTTTCGGCCACAACGCAAGCAGCCGTCTTCTCGAAGACCTGTTCTCACCTGAGGACGGCTGCTTGCGTTGTGGCCGAAACGTCGTGAGAATTATTTTATTATGTTTTATTTTATTATTTTATTATTTCCATTCTACGTGACTTTACCGAAAGAACCAAGAAGATGAAGCTTGACTTATTTTTTAATCGAAAATCAAATCGCAATATGTCACAAAAATCACAATTAGATATTTTACCCAAATCGTTCAGCCCTAGTTTACCCTCCAACACACGCCAGGTGTTGCTGAACGTGTCCATTTATTGGCACGTTCCGTGTTCACGTGACAAACCCTACGGCTCATTGGCTGTGTCGGGTGGTGGCGGTGAACGACACATTGATATTTTCACTCCACTTGAGAACCCGGTTTAATCACGACAGTGGCTGAGGCCGACACTGGATTGGAACCCAGGCCCTCTCATCTCTGCTGGCTCAGCCTCTCTGCACCCCCCATGCCCTCTGGCAAATCGCGCCACCCTTAAGCCTCTCCTCCTTCTTCTTCATCATCTCCGGCAGACGATGTTGCACAAAATCTCTCCCCGAGGCACCTTCTTCTACAGGGAAGAGAAGGGGGGGGGGCAGAGGGTGGTGCTGACCCCCCCCCCGCTGCCCCCCCGCCCCCCCCNTCCTCGCCATCCCAAGCGACGGGATTAGCGCGAAAGCAGCATTGACTTTGGGGACTGCTTCACGGCGCAGTGGATTGAGAGACTGATTATGGACGGATAATCGTGATGAGGATGGAGATTGATTATGTTAAAACCTTGTATCATTATCGCCATCGTTAGTATTTACTATTTATAACGTTGCTATCGCGGCAGACGTTGTGTGTTACGTCTCGACCGCCCCGCGTTGAACCACCGCAATGTAAGCCACAGGAACACACAGACTCACTCGCACACTCACCCAATACACCCGCTCGATCGCCCGATCACTCGTCCACTCAATCACTCACCCTCTCACTCATACTCTCACCACTTACTCACTCACACTCTCACTCACCTACTCACCCTTTCACTCACCTACTCACTCACCCTCTCACTCACCTACTGACTCACCCTCTCCTCATACTCTCACCCCCTTCCTCTCCACTCACCCCTCCACTCCTACTCAACCCTCCCCTCTCACCCCTACGACTCACCCTCTCACCTACTCACCCACCTACTCACTCACACTCTCACTCACTCACCCTCTCACTCACCTACTCAACTCCTCACCCTCTCACTCATACTCTCACCACCTACTCAATAACACTCTCACTCACCTACTCACCCTCTCACTCACCGACTGACTCACCCTGTCACCCACTCAACCTCCCACCCACCCCCTTCCCCACTCGCCCACTCCTCCCCCTCCCACCCTCCCCACTCACCCACTCACCACCCACTCACTCACCCACCCACCCACCCACTCACCCACTCACTCACCCACCCACCACCCACCCACTCACCCACCCACTCACCCACTCACTCACTCACTCACCCACCCACTCACCCACCCACCCACTCACCCACCCACCCACTCACTCACTAACCCACCCATCCACTCACCCACCCACCCATCCACTCACCCACCCACCCACCCACTCTCACCCACCCAACCCACCCACTCATCCACCCACTCACTCACCCACCCACCCACTCACTCAATCACCCACCCACTCGCCCACCCACTCACCCACCCACCCACCCACTTACCAANCACCCACCCACCCACTCACCCACCCACTCACCCACCCACTCACCCAAGCACCCACCCACTCATAACCCACCCACTCACTCACCCATCCCCTACTCACCCACCCACCTCCACCCATCCCTCACCCATCACCCACTCACTCACCCACCTCACTTACTCACCCACCCACTCACCCCACCCACCCACCTATGCACTCACCACTCACCCACCCACCACCCACTCACCCACCCATCANTCACCATCACCCCCACCCACCCACATCACCCACCCACCCCCCCCCTCACCCACCCACCCACTCACCCACTCACTCACCCACCCACCACTCACCCACCCACTCACCCACTCACCCACTCACCCACCCACCCACCCACCCACTCACCCACTCACTCACCCACCTCACCCACTCACCCACCCACTCACCCACTCACCCACCCACTCACCACCCACCACTCACCCACCCACTCACCCACCCACCCACCCACTCACCCACCCACCCCCCACTCACCACCCACCTACCCACTCACCCACCCACCCACTCACCCACCCACTCACCACCNACCCACCCACCCACCCACCCACCACTCACCCACTCACCCACCCACCACTAACCCACCCATCCACTCACCCACTCACTAACCCACCCACTCACTAACCCACTCACTCACCCACTCACCACCCACTCACCCACCCACCCACTCACCCACTCACCCACTCACTCACCCACCCACCCACCCACCCACTCACCCACTCACCCACCCACCCACCCACTCACCCACCCACCCACTCACCCACCCACCCACTAACCCACCCATCCACTCACCACTCACTAACCCACCCACTCACCCACTCACTCACCCACTCACCCACCCACTCACCCACCGCAGCTCACCTCACCTCTCTTTCTGCTTTTCCTCGCACCGCGCCTTTTTGTAATTCCCTCTCCATCATCATCATCATCACCATCATCTCTTTCACAAACTCATTTACAAGACACGTGTTACAACTCTTACATCGCACTACTTTGACGGTGCCGTTTGTTGCTGGCCGCTTCACGTCTTGAGCCTGTGAGCCCTCTGCCCAGCTCCTGCGTGATGACTGAGTTTTCTTTATTCATAATTTCCACTGATACGTTCGAGTTATTCCTCCGCTCTCTGAAAAGAAAACATTTTAACTTCATCTCAAGTCGACGAATCTGTTGGTTCATTAATCATATTTCCCCGTAAGCTGCTTTACGATCGTTAGTGCCAAAAAAAAAACAAACTCCTGTTCGTTCACTCTTCATTTCCTGCACCGCTCACACTTTAATTGTATTTTTAATCAAACTTGCTTACCCTATCCTCCGAATTGCACACGTGACCCATATCCGTCACAACCTCCTCCTTATCCCACGGCCACACCAAACAAACTCACCAAAGTTGCTTTCACCAGATCCGGCCGTGAAATATTCGACGTAATGTTTCAGCATCTGCGGGATCGTGGGGTGGTGGGGGGTGGTGGGGGTGTGGTGCCGTGGGCGCTCGCTAAGCGAAGGCGTCAAAATTAAATTCGCCGCTAAGTATCCAGCAGTCGCGAACGGCAGCCTCGTTACAGCCAGCTGTGATGCACGCGCAAGGCAAAGATCCCCCCCTCCCCCGTGTAGCCTGCGCAGATTGTTGGGGCAAGTGCTGTTAGCGAGTGGCACTACGAAGGCCGACACGGCACACACGAGAGTGTGGGAAGGCCAGCACCGCGCCGGCCGCCTTTGTCTCCCCAGTGGAGATGTTTACACTGCACCAGGTACTTGAGGTTGAGTCGACCTAGGGGAGGTCTACCAGGACCGGTTTAGATAATCGTCACTGGTGTTGGCCGTGAGCGGGAACCGAACTTGGGTCGCCGGGTTTGTAGCGCGGTGTGTCAACAGCTCCCCACACACACAAGACAAAGATCATCCGTATAGCCTTAACAGACTGAGGCAAGTACTGTTAGCGAGCACCTATGAATGCCGGCACGGCACACGAGGGGGTGGGTGGCCAACACCACGCACGGCCGCCTTTGTCTCCCTAGCGGCGATGTTCCACATCGCACCGGGTACTCATTTTAGGCTGAGTCCACCTAGGGGATGCCCAGTTCCGGTTCAGATAATTTTCACCAGTACCGGTGTTGGCTGTGAGCCGGAATCGAACCCGGGTCGCCAGGTTCGTAGCGCAGCGGGATAAACGCTTCACTACCGCTCCCCACAACACACACACACGCAGACGCGGACGCTTGAGCACAAATGAATTCGATTAAACAAACTCGTGCCAAATTGCAGGTGCTTATGGGGTAATTAGTCAAAGTGTGGTGGGCGGGAGGGGGGGCGGGAAGGGGAGGGCTGAATAATTAGCAAAAATAAATGCTGCAATCTTTTCAGAAAAAGAAATACATTTCGTAAAAAAATATATACACACACGTGTAACGTCAGCTGCGGTATGTCTATGAGCACACACGTGATCACGGTCTCACACTCAGTCATGGACACCCCCCCTCCTCCATATAGCCCAACATAGACTGTTGAGTGCTGTTAGCGAGCACCTATTAAGGTTGGGATGGCGCACGAGAGCGTGGTGTGGCCAGCACCACCCACCGGGCAGCCTTTGTCTCCCCGGTGCTGGTGATGTTTCACGAACGCACCACACACAAACGCACACCAGTTACGGAAGTAATTTAGGGCTGAGTCGACCTAGCGGTTTGCAGGTTTCATCGCGCGCACCACCGCATCAATACAAAGGTCACCCATAGAGCCTCGAAGGGACTTATTGGGGAAAGTGCTGTTCGTAGCACCTCCCTTGTGTCCCCCGGTTGCTGACATTCAAACGCCGCGTCATGGAGTAATTTTAAGGCTGATTCGACCTAGGGGAGGCTCAGGACCGGTTCTGGTTTCCACTGGCCACTGATGATCAGCGTGGTTGGAGACTGAGCACATATACGCCGTCGAGTCGTAGAGACCGCGGCGGTGATGTGGTTCATGGTAATGATGATAATGACATTTATGTAACACCGGGAAAGCAACGCAGAGTCTCACGATTATTATTTTTTCAGGAGGGTCCTGCTACATAGTTGATGTTCGGCCCAAATCCCATTGACGAGAGTTTGTATTCTCGCGGGGGTTAACCGGGTAACGCTACGGCAATCCGATAACAAAGAATACAAATATCTAAACATGTTTTATTTTTAGCAGGTAAGACCACCTGAGCATAACTCTTTTTCAAAGCGACCTGGTGATCGTAAATGATAGCTCACCGGGTGGGCTCATCTCATCATCAATATCATCCATAAGAGAGGTTTTTTGGGTTAGATCGCGAAAATATAAATGCGTCATTAAATCCGCCACCACTCGACACAGTCAATTAGTAAGGTTTGTCACGTAAACAGAACGTCCAATTCGTTACTAGTACAGCACACCGGTGTGTGAGAGCTTCATCTGACCCTNATAGCTGGTTGTAATTACTGGCGAAACGTCGTACTCAGATTGTAAATTTGGTTTGCTCTCCAACACACCGGCGTGCTGTACTAGTGACGAATTGGCACGTTCTGTTTACGTGACAACCTTACTAGTTGGCTGTGTCGGTGGTGGCGGGTTTAACGACACATTTATATTTACGCGATCTCACCCAAAAAAAACTCTTATGGATCAAAGTCGTCTCCAAAGCTCGGAGACAAAACGAAAACTCAGCGCTAAAGGGACGATACCTGCACATGCACAATCGCAGTTTGTCCCGACCACCATCGATCAAGTTGCGAGATGCTAATCCAATTTTATTCTAAGACAAACCGCATCTTGTAAATCAATACGCAACGTCCATGCGCGTGCACGGTTGTTCTTCCTTGTTCACGCACAGAATCGGGTTGTGTTTTTGGAGGAATAATTAGTAAACAGGGGGAGCGAGAGGAGGGATAATTTGGCACACTTCGCACGATGAGTATCATTTACAGACATCATTGTCTACCGACGCATTCGGTAATTATATTCAAATATCAGTTGGCATATGCTTAACAAAAAAAAAACCCTTAAGTACTCTCTATTAGAGCTCTCTCTCCCTCACACACACACAGACAGACGCGCGCGTGATGACAATAATCTTTAAAAATGGTCTGACTTAAATGCAATGGTGTGTTTAATGATGAAGTAAGCCATCTGCTTTCTCTTTCTCTCGGTTCTCTCTCTCGCTCGCTCTCTCTCTCTCGCTCTCTCTTCACCACATTGGCACATCCACAGGTGATGCAATTTCGCACCTCATTGCTCATTCTTATCCACTGCCAACTCAAAGGTGCGCTCACACACACACACAGAGATAGACAACCCCACACCACCGCCCCTTACAGCCTTAACAGGCTGTTGGGGCAAGTGCTGTTAGTGAGCGCCTATGAATACTGGCACGAGCGCTGGAGATGAGTAGGGAGGTGTGGCTGCTTTCCACACCACAGGGCTGATGTTTGCACACTGGAACGGTGAGTCTCGTGACGCCTTTATTCAGGAGCGTCCTGCCACATTGGGATATTCGGTGGATTCCTTTAACGAGGGGGAGTGGGGGGGAACGCTCAATACACGCAGCCTGCTTCACAAAGATATATCCTACGACGTCAGAGAGAGTGTTTGGGAAATGACTGTTTGCGAGCACCCATTAAGGCCGGAACAGCACATGAGCAGGTGGTCTGGCCGGGTCTCCCCGGCAGCGATCTTTTACGCACGGCACCAGGCACTATATTTAAGGCTGAGTCGACCTAGAGGAGGCCCAGGACCGGCTCAGGTAATCGTCACTGGTGTTGGCCGTGAGCGGGAATTGAACTTGCTTCGCCGGGTTCGTAGCGCGGTGCGCTAACCACTGCACCACCCCTCGCGCGCACACACGCGTACACACATGCACACGCACATGCACCCACACACACGCGTACACAGATCCTACGGATCTCACCGCCACAACCCCAACCCCTTAATTCTCAGCCTCTCCAAAGTAATTAACAACTAATCTTGATAAATTACTAAATATCCAATTTTAATGCCGCCTAATTTCAAATCTAATGAACTTTAACTTTTTGCATAATACAATTTTGTGTGTATGCAACGGCGCTCCGGGCATCATTTTGCATAAGCAAATGAGTTGCCTGGGATAAGTATAATAATTACCATTCTCAATGTGAAAATGGGCTCACCGCTGAAAATGAATGTAATCAGCGAGGTGATGGAAATTGTTGGCGAGCGGTAATATTTGAGATGAAAGTGCACTGCCAACGTAAGGACGACGTTCGAACTCTGCGCCTCGATGCCCTCCCCCTAACCCCCGCCTGTCTGCCTGACCACCTCCCCATCACCTGTGAACTCCAAGGTAAGAATAGAGGCGCAGCCCTGCAATGGCTGGCCACGGCTGGCGGATGGGGGGGGGGGCTTAACTCGTTCGAGCCCTAAGTAAGCTTCCTCTCGAGAGTGGAGAGAGTATCGTGCGAGGAGAGAGAGAGGGTATTTGGCCTACTCTTCCACGTTGTCCAGCGGTCTCGGAAGATGTGTGAGTACTCTCACTTTCCCCCCACTGCAAGAAAATGCCAATATTTTTTTAAACTCTGATTTTCATTTGCTTTCATTTAAAATAAATCTTATTTCTATTTGCCTCTTTGTGCGCGTTATTTAGTTTTTTTTTTTCTGTGCTGTCATGTGACCCAGGGCACACACTTGCAAACGGCACTCACCCGTGGGCCGTGTGAATTCTCAACTGGTTGCACGCAAATGAACCCTGCACTTCAAACGTGGGTGGACAGAGGAGGTGATTGGGGCGGGGGGGGGGGTGAGCGTAGGGGAGATGGAGGGTGAGGCGAGTATTTGCAAAAGGAAACCTGCTCGTCGTTTAAAAGTGCCGCGCCGGGAGATGAAAGCAGCGAAGTCAGCGTCTCAACATCCACAGTGCGATTAGCCGCTGTGCCCCCAGATCTTGGGATCGCCCCCTTCTCAGGACTCGAAGGTCAAGGGCTCTGTTCCTGGGCTGATCGGGATTTTGCCACTGTGCATCTTCCTGACGATGAAACGACGCTTTCGCCTTTGCTAATAAGACAATCGGAGTCATTCGAAACGTCTAAGTCTCTTTGTGGGTGGAATGGGTGTGTGGGCGAGTGAGTGATGGGCTTTGGCCAGTGCAGCTACCAAGCTTTGAGACACTTGCTTTTGCCAGTGTGTGAGCGAGTCTGTGAGTGGGTGAGCGAATGGTTGAGTGGGGGGGGAGACACGCAAACTCTAAACATGCAGCAGACGTCAGGGTCGGGATCGAACCCACGACCTCTTGTGTACAAGGTGAGGTCGTTAACATCTCGCTACCGTGGCATCAATATGTACCAGGACCCTTCTGAAAAATAATCTTGGGACTCTTCTTTGCTTTGCCGAGTTAAATACAGGGCATTCTTATTAATATAATTTACCAGCGACCAATTTCAAACGAACACATGCTCCAGCCCTTCTTCAGTGCGACGTTTCTTAAATCTACTAAAATATGTTAAATCCCATCCTATGTTGATGTGCTATGAATAAGGGCCATTGCCCGAAGCGTCAGCCATCACACCCAGCAGAATAAATGGGCTCTACAGCAGTGGAGTAGTCGTTCCACGGGTCACAGCGTGAGGTGGGGTAAAATGTGTGTGTATGTGTGTGTCTATGTGTGTGTGTCTATGTGTGTGTGTCTGTGTATGAATACCGGTTTAACAGCAGAGGTCTCACTCCGAATCAGTCGAGCGGAAGCTTCCTGGTCTATCGCTCCGCACGAAGCTTCAGGTTTTCTCGGCCACAGTCATTCCCTCCCTTCTCTACGCTTGCGAAACGTGGACCCCCTAATGCCCGAAGCGTCAGCCATCTTCGCTGGTTAGAAACATTTAGGCTGACCTGCCTACGATCCGTCCTGGGTTGAACCTGCAGGCTGGATTGTGTGAGGAGCTCACAAATCCTTGAAAGATCTGGACAAAGTCCCATCGGTGAGCTCCTCCGGCAGGCATGCCCAGCCACCGCATGCCTAAACAGCTTTTGTTCGGCCGGATCGAGGAGGCTAAACGGGCGCGGCACGGGCTAGAGAAGAGATGGAGTGATGTGGTACAGTCGGATGTGGAGCTGAGTGGACTGGCCGATGACTGGTACCAGCGGTGTCAAGATCGCCCTCAGTGGTGGAGGCTCGTGAAGGACGCTACTGGGCAGTTGGAGGCAGTCGCCCTCCAACAACAACGGAAGCGACGCTCACAACAACGAGCGGAGCGCCGGGTGGCTATAGCACAGCAAGTTGGCACATTAGGGGGCACAGGTGGTGCATCGGCCAGTCATCTCAGTCAGTCGACCCGTGGCACCTGGGTCTGCCCCGTGACCTCCTACCAGCGGGCGTTCGACACTTCACGTGGCCTTAAGGTGCACATAGCCTGGCACAAGCGCCGTGGTGCAGTCACCACCACTTAGTGGCGAATGGCGGTTGTTGATGTCGTTATTGTTGATGTATGTTGAACTCCTTTCGTACCGTACGTAGCCAACCGCGCAAGTCGGAGGTGTGGGTGATCCCACCTCTCCAAGACGAGAGAGAGATCTCCAGATCTCTCTCTCTCTCTAGCCAAAGGGACTGCGGTGACCTGAGCTGGAAATTGCAGGGCTGCGCGTTTACCATCGTCAATTCTCTACCCCCCNTCCCTTTTTGTGAAAGTGAGTGGCTGATCTTCTTGGTTCTTTCGGTAAAGTCACATAGAAGGGACATAATAATGGCCGAAACGTCGTGAGAATTATTTTATTATGTTTTATTATTTTATAATTTTTTTATTTCCCTTCTACGTGACTTTACCGAAAGAACCAAGAAGATGAATCCCTGCAGTCACGAAAGCTTCAAATTGAGTGGCTGAGTTAAATTAAATCCACCCCGCGCTCCCCGCACTTTCCCTGTTCCCATCTGATATCCTTTCCAGCTCCCTGATCAATTTTCCTTCAAAGAAGAAAGTTACACGCGCACACACCCGAACACACGCGCACACACGCGCACACACCCGAAACACACACGCGCACACACGCGCACACACCCGAAACACACGCGCACACACTCAACAGAGGTGCAGAGAAATTAAATACATCTACGTGCGGCCGGTTTCATCACCCACCTCCCCCACTTTAAATTCTCAATTAATTCTTTTGTATTAACCTGCAGGGGTTCCAATGTAATTAAGTGCCCTGAATATCGATTTAGTCGAGCAGCGGATTTTTTTTAAACAGTTGTAGAAACGATAGGCGTTAAGGTGGGTGAGGGGTTGGAGGCGTTGGTGGGGTAGTTGGAGGAGGTTTCTGGTCGGGAGGTGAGTGCCTTGTGTGTGGGGTGGTAGGTGGTGGGNAGGAGGGGGGTGGGTGGGTGGTGGTGGGGAGGAGGGGAGGGTGGGGTGGGTGGTGGTGGGNAGGAGGGGAGGGTGGGNTGGGTGGTGGTGGGAGGAGGGGGAGGGTGGTGGGTGGTGGTGGGGAGGAGGGGTGGGTGGGNTGTGGTGGTGGGAGGAGGGGAGGGGTGGTGGTGGTGGGGAGGAGGGGNAAGGGGTGGGTGGTGGTGAGGAGGAGGGAGAGGAGGGGGAAGGGGTGGGTGGTGATGAGGAGGAGGGGAAGATGGGGTGGGTGGTGGTGAGGAGGAGGGAGAGGCGTTTGAGTGTGGGGTGGGTGGTTAGGAGGCGATTGAGGGTGGGGTGGGTGGTGGTGGTGAAGAGGAGGGGAGAGGCTGCTGCTGCTGCTGCTGTAAGGAACCACGTGGTATGTTCACCTGAATGCCAGGCCTGCTCCGTCTCTTTACGGGTCATTAGCAGGGGAGAGTGCCTCCGCTTTTCACTTCCTAAAACTTCCTGTGATGTTTTACACAACAAACACTTGCTCTCTCCCTCCTCTCTCCTTTTTTCGGTACGATCAGAAGAAAGAAAAAAAGATGCTCGTTTTTTTCCGGCACTTTGCTTCGTTCATCGCGTCGGTTTTGTTGTTGTTTTAAAATGTTAGCTTTTTTGCGTGGTTTATATTGCCGTTTTTACACACACACACACAAAATATACAACATATTTACAGCACATTTTCCCGTGTAACACAAGTCCCGTTGTGTAGTACCGTGTTCACAGACACAAACAAACAAACAAAAAATTCACGCGCAAAAAACAAAACCGAATCGCTCAATCCCCTCCCTTAGGCACATCACACCGAGTGGCACGTTCTCTCGCCCGACGCGTCAACAAGGACGCGACACATTCACCCCCCGTCATCTGAGCCGACAGAAATTCCAGACAAATTCTGCTAGAGCCTTGAAGATGTGTCAGTGGGTCGGAGAAGACGTTTCCTTCAATACGCGAACTTTCTGGACCCGAATGATCGCCACTTTCGCATAGATGTGCGACGAAGTCCACCAAGCCACGACATATTTGGTGTCTGCATTCCCCTCCTGAGAATCGTGGGGTCCGGAGGGGGGGGAGTTTAAATCTCAGCAAGATATTGCGTAGGAGCTTAAAAAAGCCAGTCGAGGCTTTTACAATGTTGTGTACCGATGGGCCCTATCGGCGTGTCTGCGTTGCCGCTCGTTAAAAAGAAGAATGGGAAACGACACTTGGGGGGGGGGGGGGGGGGGGGGTTGGGGGGTTGGTTGGGGGGCTATTCAACAAACCACTGGCTACATTTGTGTCTTTTTCCCTAGCTCAGTGGCAGGGGTGCTTGATCGAGGGGTGGGGGCGGGGGGGCCAGGGGGAACGAGGGTCCCTACGAGAAGAGAGTGGCCCCGACACAAAANGCTGGACACTCAAGAGAAGAATGGAAACATTTTCAACTTAGCATCCTTTCACTGCCCATTATGTCCTTTATGCTCCACGGCGTTGGAGTGAAAGAAGAAAATAGGGGGGGGTGGGGGCGTGTTGTGCGGGGGGGGGGGGGGTAATGGTGGTGGAATTAATCACAGAGAGAGAACGAGACACATTGAGCAGCGAGGGTGGATTGTCAGTCCGAGGCGAGTTTTCAATCATTTACATTCCACCACCACCACCACCCCGTTCTAAAAAAAAAACTCTAGGAGCGATCGAGACAAAAGGGGGTGGGTTGTGAGAATTTTGAAGACGGGGGGGGGGGGGGCGCATTTTAAACGGGTGTCCTTGCAGCGCGTGAGAGAGGAGAGACTCGGCAAGGTGGCGTCATCCATTCGTCTGTCACCCGCGTTAGTTTTGACATCCAGCGTCAGTCAATTCTTGTCTGTCCATCATTATCATCATCACCGCTGCTGTCTGTCAGTCACTGGCCTTTTTTTGGGGGGGGGGTTGGTGGCTTGTAGCAGCCAGGAGGCGAGCCGGCACTACGGACAATTGTCCAAGCTCTCTGCTCCTCTCCTTATTAAGATGGTTTCAGACGACGAATGAGCGTTTGCACGTCTCCCCTCCTCGATCTGTTTCTCCACGGATTGTTTGCGTTTTGTCTCGCACAGTATTCTTTACACGATCCATTACAGGCTCCCGCCGCGGCCTTCCAGGAGTGAGTCATTTCAGCTGCATTGATTCAGCGCAAGCAGAAAAACTCTTGCACAGCTTTCGACATCGACTGCCTCTCTCGTCGGCAGACTGGGTCTTTGCTTGAATGAACGCTCGTCAATTGCCAGACGTTGAAGGCAAAAGGTGGCCCTCTCATTATGATCATGATTACCTTTTGTCTATGCAGGAAACCTGAGTGAGGGGTGGCGACGTTACCGCTTTGCGTGAACATCTGTGATCCCCCAGTATAAATACATCTTCTGATTTTGAGTCATTTGCGGGTAACTTCTCCGGCATTGGGGACGTTTTGGCCAACGTCAGCTATAGCAACATTAGTGTGCGGTTCTGGTTTATCACGCTATGGAAGGAAGACCCGGAGGGAACCCATGTGGAACGGAGGATGAACGTACCGTGCGTGGATGTGTTCGGCGCCACGGTGGCGAGACGTTATCTGCCTCGCCTGGTATGGTTGATGTCCTGGGTTCGATACCCAACCTGGCGTCAGCTGCATATTTGGAGTTTGCATGTTTCCACGTGGTGGTGTGGATTTATCTCCGAGTCCTCTAATTTTTTTTCCACCCTCCACGTTAAGACTCAGCATCGCGCGCTTAGAGGTTTTTTTTGTCAGCTATAAATGTCCACGTAATGATGATAAGCCACTTCGTTGAGCTATCATTTGTGATGGCCAGGTCGCTTCTACAAAAGAGCTACATAGCTCAGTAGGGGGTCTTTTTAACACGTAGGCTTTCGCGACTAATATTATTCATAATATATGTTTTTGGGTCAGATCGCGCTATTTATAAATGTGTCGTAATCCTCCACTACCTGACACGGCTAAACAGTAAAAAATGTGTCACGTTTTCAAAGGACAAATTAATTGACTTCTTTAGCCACCGGTGTGCTGAAGAGAGAATCAACAACATTTTAAAATTTAAAATGCTGTTGATTCTCTAATTTGTCCTTTGAAAACGTGACACATTTTTTACTGTTTCGCCGTGTCGGGTGGTGGAGGGTTACGACACATTATAAATAACGCGACCTGACCCAAACACCTATATTATGAATAGGGGGACCTTACCTGGTAAAGTAAGTAGTTTCGTCTTTTTGTTTCAATATAGATGAGTGGTGGTGGCGAGTGGAGTGAGCGAGTGTATGGCTACTCCTTGCCCCTTTCCGGGTAAGATTCCTGCTAAGAGGTTGGGCCCTCGAGAGAGAATCTCTGGAGAGGGCAGCGAGGCGTGGAGGTCTCCGCTCAACCATAGCCCAAGTTTTGACAAACAGCTGCCCTATTGTTTTAGCAAACGCGCAGCTTCCCAGCGTGTTTGTATTAGCACTCGGCACGTGCGTAAGTGAGTGAGTGCGTGAGTGTGTGCATGAGTGTGTGCATGAGTGTGTGCGTGCGTGTGTGTGTGAGTGCGTGTGTGCGTGTGTGTGAGTGCGTGCGTGTGTGTGCGTGTGTGCGTGAGTGTGTGCGTGAGTGCGTGCGTGAGTCCGTGCGTGTGTGCGTGCATGTGTGCGTGAGTGTGTGCGTGAGTGTATGCGTGTGTGTGTGAGTGAGTGCGTGCGTGAGTGTGTGCGTGCGTGTGTGCGTGAGTGCATGAGTGTGTGCGTGAGTGCGTGTGTGCGTGTGTGCGTGAGTGCATGAGTGTGTGCGTGAGTGTGTGGGTGTGCGTGCGTGTGTGCGTAAGTGTGTGCGTGAGTGTGTGCATGAGTGTGTGCGTGTGTGCATGAGTGTGTGCGTGTGTGCGTGCGTGAGTGTGTGCGTGTGTGTGCGTGAGTGCGTNTGTGCGTGTGTGTGCGTGCGTGTGTGCGTGAGTGCATGAGTGTGTGCGTGAGTGCGTGTGTGCGTGCGTGTGTGCGTGTGCGTGAGTGTAGTGTGTGCGTGAGTGTGTGCGTGTGTGTGTGCGTGAGTGCGTGCGTGTGTGTGTGCGTGAGTGTGTGCGTGAGTGTGTGCGTGAGTGTGTGCGTGAGTGTGGCGTGTGTGCGTGAGTGCGTGAGTGTGTGCGTGAGTGTGTGCGTGAGTGCGTGTGCGTGAGTGTGTGTGCGTGAGTGTGTGCGTGCGTGTGCGTGCGTGAGTGTGCGTGTGTGTGTGTGCGTGCGTGTGTGCGTGCGTNTGTGCGTGTNCGTGAGTGCGTGTGTGTGTGTGTGCGTGAGTTCGTGCGTGTGCTTGAGTGTGTGCGTGTGTGTGTGCGTGTGTGTGTGCGTGAGTGGTCAGGCCGGTCGCCTCGATTGAAAACTAATCTCTTTAGGACTGCTTTTTTGTGTTTCAGTCTGTTGTCCCACCCGGCACCTCCGATTAGCACGGTTGCTACGTACGGTGCGAAAGAAGTTCAACGTACATACATCTGAGCCGGGCCTGGGCCTCCCCTATGTCGACCCAGCCTGAAATGAGGACCTGGCGTGGTGTGTAAACATCGCCACTTGGGAGACAAAGGCGGCCGGGCGTGGTGCTGGCCACCCACCCCTCGTGTGCCGTTCCGCCTTCATAGGCGCTCGCTCACAGCACTTGCCCCTACCGTCTGTTACAGGCTATACGGGGGATCTTTGCTTTGTGTGGTATCTGTACGACGAACCCGGCTGCGACCCAAGTTCGATTCCCGCTCAAGGCCAACGTCGGTAGCGATTTTCTGATCCGGACATGGGCCTCTCCCTAGGTCGACTCGACCTCAAACGAGTCCGTGGTTGTGGCGTGTCAACATCGGCACCGGGGAGACAAAGGCGGACGGGACATTTGAGAAACTTGCTGCGTTTGTTTGAATCGCAGTGCCGGTAGATGGAGTCGAGTCGGGGATTTCTGGATTGCGAGTTCAACTTTTTTTTAAATCACTTTATTTACGATATTATTTCTATCTCCGTGACTTTACCGAAGAATGCGAGTTCAACTGTTGGGCCAATCGTTTCCGCCTCCGCTGTGGCAGTTTCCCTATCTCGACGTCAAAGTACATATCAAGCGCCTGAAGATGATGTGATCATCGTCAACAACATCACCATTCGCAAAAAAAAATACTATTCTGAGCCCAAGAATATGTTGTTATTTTTTTAAGTGAGACGTTGCAACCCGAAATTAAGTCGTAAAATTAATGATAATTTCGCGACTCTCCAACAATTTGTTGCAACTTGGGGCGCCGAAGATGGAAATAATAGAACGTAAACCAAACTAACATTACAAACAGACCAATTTAGACCGCCGGTGAGAGCTCATATTTAGAATCAACAGGCGTTCAGAGTATTTTCTTCTTCATATATAATTTTAAAATCCACTTCGTTGACCTCTCATTTTGTGATAGCCAGCTTGCTTCTGAACATAGCTATGTAGCTCAGTGGCGGGCAGGGGGAGGAGGGGCTTACCTGGTGAAATAAAAAATATATAGTTTATATTTCGATTTAAAGCTTTCGTGACTGCAGGGATTCATCTTCTTGGTTCTTTTGGTAAAGTCACGTAGAAGGGAAATAATAAAATAATAAAAATAAACATAATAAAATAAAAAAGATTTTATTATGTTTTATTTTTATTATTTTATAATAATGATAAAATAATAATAATAATAAANTAATAATAAACATAAAATAAACATATTTTATTGTTTTATTTTTATTATTTAATAATAATAATAAAATAATAATAAAATAAATAAAATATATCATTAAAAAAAAATTGTTATGTTTTATTTTCATTATTTTATTATTTCCCTTCTACGTGACTTTACCGAAAGAACCAAGAAGATATATAGTTTTAGTTTCTCGCCCCGTGTCAGAAGCTCAAAGGGCTTCCTCCTCCTCCTCTTTAGCTCCCACCGGTAACGTGGCATTCTTTTTCGTTGGCGTCAATAAACCTTATCCGCTCACGTTCCATCCCATCCACCCCATCCGCCCGTCCGTCCGGCCGCGGCAGCGGACAGGTGCACGTGTTTAACGAACGCGCGCTTTACATTTTTCTCCCTCTCTTTCCGAAGGTCCAAGTTTAAAAATAAATAGACGATTTAAATAAATAACCACCACCGCCTTTGTTCTGCTCCCGAGCGCGTCGCTTGCCACTTGAAACGAATCGCGCCCCTCCCCACCCCCGTTTCCAGTTTACCCAGCGTCATCGTAGTCGTCGCGAGATCGATTGGAATTTTTTTTGACGTTCACTTTCTTCGTTTTTTTTTTGCCAAGCGGTGCCCTGGGGTTGTGGGCATTTATTGTTGCGTGCGAGGGAGACCCGGTGATTGACATTTGCCATTGCGGAGACACGAGGGAGCCCCCCCCCTCCTCCCCCCACCTCCCACAGTAGGTCGGAGCGTTCAGCCGGCCACCGCTAAGAACCCGGGTTCGAATCCAGGATGTCGCTCCACTGTGGCGAGACGTGAACTAACCTCGCCTGGTCGACCGGAGGTCGTGGCTTCAATCCTGACCCCTCACGCCTGTTGTATCTTTGAAGTTTTCGGTGTCTCTCTCTCTCCCGGTGGTCACGTGGATTTTTTCCTCTGGATTCTTCCGCGCGTTTAGAGTATTTGGCTGCGATACATTTCCACGCGATGCTGATAAGTCACTTCGTTGAGCTATCATTTGTGGTGACCAGGTAGTTTCTGAAAAACAGTTATACAGCTCAGTAGGCCTTGCCTGTTAACATGACATTAATTTTTAGTTCTTAGTTGAAAATGCGATTTTCAGCTACCAAACTGCGATTGAACTGGGTTCCCAAGTGCAGTGAGATGATGCTCTCAGCCAAGTCGCCAACGACTTACACGGAGAATCGAAATCTTTATTGAGACCGGAGGCAGAATCCGATGAGCTATGAAGCTCTTTTTCACTGATGTCCAGTCGGGGCAGGTCAGCGAGTTACAACACAACAATGGCAAAATTTCGATTTAAAGCTTTCGTGACTGCAGGGATTCATATTCTTGGTTCTTTCGGTAAAGTCACGTAGAATGGAAATAATAAAATAATAAAAATTAAACATAATCAGGTGAAGAACAGGTCTGTCAGAAAGACAGCGTCTGAATGTCTTTCTGACAACCTGTTCTTCACCTGAGGACGGCTGCTTGCGTTGTGGCCGAAACGTCGTGAGAATTATTTTATTATGTTTTATTTTATTATTTTATTATTTCAATTCTACGTGACTTTACCGAAAGAACCAAGAAGAACAATGGCAAAATTAACCGATAGGTGTGCAACATTGAGAAAAGGTAAACAGATCCCTATGAATAAATATAAAGAAAGTTTAAAAGTTAAAATTGCATAAGTGGTGAGTTAAGCATCTCCACCCGATCACGAATTACTTACAAAGAGACCCACAGACATGGATAGAGATCCCTGGAGACTTTCATAGACACCTGTCAACGCACGTGGAGACTAGTAGACTCGCAGAGCGACTGATGGACTGAGTTGCGATTATAAATCAGGTGCAGTAATTTGATGGTTTCAGCCCATTCAGCAAAGGGCACTGCACCAAGTAAAATAACATTTCATTCAATTCCATTTGGCGGAAGAAAAAAAAATATCTCTCCGATTTAAAAACATTGGGTGTGACTGTAATGCGACGAACATGACTCTGCGTGGCAGTGCGGGTGGTGAAAATGCTGTCCCTGCCATGTGGACGATAGTTCACTTGAAAGGGATCTCAGATGTAGCTCTGTGATGTCCACTTCCGACAGTAATGTTTGATGGTGGCGGCAGTGTCGAACGTCACGTGTGTAGCAGTGGTGGTAGTGGCGGCTGTGGTTAATGATGTTTGCGGTCATGGTGATGGCGTTGATGGTTATGGTGTTAATGACAGCTGTGGTGGTGGTGATGTTGGCAGTGGTAATGGTGATGGCGGCTGTGGTGGTGGTGGTGTTGGCTGTGGTGGTGGTGGTGGTGTTGGCTGTGGTGGTGGTGGTGTTGGCTGTGGTGGTGGTGGTGTGGCTGTGGTGGTGGTGGTGGTGTTGGCTGTAGTGGTGGTGGTGGTGTTGGCTGTGGTAATGGTGGTGGTGGTGTTGGCAGTGGTGGTGGTGTTGGTGTGGTGGATGTGGTGGTGTTGGCAGTGGTGGTGGTGGTGTTGGCTGTGGTGGTGGTGTTGGCAGTGGTGGTGGTGTTGGCAGTGGTAATGGTGGCAGTGTGGCGGTGCTGGTGGTGGTGGTAGCGGTTACAGCATTGACATCAGCTTTTGCTACTTGCTGATGCAGCTGCGATTCCCGTGTCAATAATGATAACGGCAGTGATGATGATGGTGCCAGTGCTGGCTGTGATGGTAGCTATGGCTGCTATCATACTTATCGCTGTGGCAGTGATGGTAAAAATGATGATGTCAAAGATATTGATGATGTAGATAGTGGTTTGTGCGATCACGGCGAATATTTAAAAATTGTTGACCCCGTGCCCCAATTGGATGTCTCTGAAAAAGAGCTTCCTGGCTCATCGATTCCTCCTGCAGTCTAAATGAAGATTCTGATGACGACGACGACGGTTGTGACTGTGGTGACAGCGCTTGATTTGATGGACGATGATGATGGTGATGATGGTGGTGGTTGTGGTGGTGGCCGTCGTTTTAAGCTTTCGGAAATCTCATTTCTGGAAATGAGCGCTCACTGGGGGAGAGGGGGGGGNTGACAGACGCTCCGAATGGCGGTTCGCAGCATCGTTTGGGAAAACACAAAAAAATATGGTGCCGTAGTAGAAGGGGGGGGGTGAGGGGGGGGCATAGGGAGCTGTGTTGGGGGGGGAGCAGGGGTATCGAGAGAGGGGGGGGGGTTGACGTGAAGAATCACACAGAGCCACAACGCCGTGACAGGGGTAGGAAAAACTGCCATGGAGGGGTGGCGAATTCTAGTGGGAGGCATGAAGTGGGCAGAGGTAGGGAGGGGCTGGTTTTGGTTGAGTTGTGAAGAAGGGAGTGGTGATGATGGGGGGGGAGGGGGGGACGCGGCCGCGGTGCTTAGGGTCCCTCCGAGAGCCCTCCGAGAGATGCCCCGAAAGTACGATGATGATTTATGAAGATGATTAATGTCGGAGTCGACGGTCTCTTGCCGTCTGCGAAAAGCCCCAGATCGCACGCGCTCATTCGCTCGCTGGCTCGCCCAGACACGACGCGTTCCCATCGCACACCCCCCCCCCCTCCTCCTCCTCTCCACCAGCTACCCATCACACACGTTTTTTTTNATAATCGCTATTACATGAGACTCGATGCAGCAAATCTGGCTGTGACGGTCCACCTGATGACGGAGACTTGTGTTGCCTCCGAAACGTCGTGATTTTTATTGTTTTATTTTTATTAATTTTAATTTCATTTTTTACCTACGTGACTTTACCGAAAGAACTAAGAGTATGAATCCTTGCAGTCACGAAAGCTTCAAATCTAGAATGTTGAATTCGTTGGTGCCNGCACGCTTGCGTGTGCGTGTGTGTGTAAGTCATCTCAGGCAGTCGACCCGTGGCCTACCTGGGTCTGCCACCGTGACCTCCTGCCAGCGGGCGTTCGACACTTCACGTGGCCTCAAGGTGCACGTAGCCTGGCACAAGCGTCGTGGTGACATCGCCGCCACTTAGTGGCGAATGGCGTTTGTTGTTGTGGGGAGCGCGCCGCGCTACGAACCGGAGACCCGAGTTCGATTCGCGCTCACGGTCAACACCAGTGACGATTTTCTGAACCGGTCATGGGCCTCCCCTAGGTTGACTCAGCCTCAAATGTACCTTGTGCGGCCGGCGTGGTGCTGCTGCCCACCAACCCCCTCGTATGCCGTGCCGGCCTTCATAAGTGCTACTTGCTAACAGGACTTGCCCCAACAGTTTGTTAAGGCTGCACGGGTGATCTTTGTCTTTCCGTCCTGTCTCGCAGCACTTGCCTCAATACCCTGTGTAGGCTACACAGGGGACTTTTTCGTTTGCTTCTGTGCGTAGCGCATTTGTTAGCGCACTGCCCTACGAACCGAGTGTCCAACGTTGTTATTCCCAGCCACGGCTAACATCTGTGGTTGTCGTCAGAACCGGTCCTGGTCGCACCTATGCCCCTAGGTCGACTCAGCCTAAAATGGGTCCACCTAGTGGCATGTGTTTGTGTGTAATCATCGGCATCTGGGAGACAAAGGTGTCCAGGCATGGTACCGGCCACACACGCGCGCGCGCGCACACCACACATTTCGTGTGTGCGGTGCTGTATCTTCACGGAGGTGCTCGCTTGCTTCAACGCCTTGCGTAGAGCTCCACGGGGAATCTTCGTCTTTGTGCCTCTTCATCCGTCCAACAATTCCTTCCCAGCCAAACTTCACACTCACACACACACACTGCGCCCACTATCCTACCCCATCGCCCCCCCCCCCTATTCACTGTCACAAACCCAACTCCAATCTCTCCCTTCCTCTCTCTCTCTCTCTCGCTCTTCTCTCCGAGCCGGGCATGACAGTGCTAATGAGAGCTGGGAACTTGGGACCCTTGGTGGAATGAGTGCCCCCAGTTGGTTCCGATGCAAAGACGAAGGAAATGCAGACGCCACCATCTCCCCCCCCCATCTCCTTACCGCTCTCCCCTGCCACCTCATATCTCTGCACCCCCTCCATTTTTCCAGGCCAGGGCAGAGTTATCTCCTATTGCTTTGTATTGTTTTTTGCACGTGCGCTCGTCTGTGCGTGTGTGTCTGTGTGTGATCATGAATGGTCAGTCAGTCGACCCGTGGCACCTGGGTCTGCCCGTGACCTCCTGCCAGCGGGCGTTCGACACTTCACGTGGCCTCAAGGTGCACATGGCCTGGCACAAGCGTCGTGGTGACGTCACCGCCACTTAGTGGCGAATGGCGGTTGTTGTTCATGTATGATTGATTGCAGTGGTTAGCGCACTTCGCTATGAACCGGGAACCCGAGTTTGAGTCCAGCTCATGGTCATAAACAGTGGCTAAAATCTGAACCGATCCTAGGCCTCCCCTGGGGTCCGCGCAGCCTCAAATAAGTACCGGTGCGGTGTGTAAACAATCAGCACTGGGAGACAAAGGCGGCCGGGCGTGGTGCTGGCCACCCACCTCGTCCGTCGTGGTGGTCTTCATAGGTGCTCGCAAACAGCGCTTGCACCAACACAAACACCACTTGCCACAACAGCCTATTAAAGGCTATACGGGGAACATTTGTCTTTGTCTTGAATACATTCTTCGGTGCTGCTGCTGGATGCAACTTTTGTAGTGGTGGTGCAAAAGCACAAACAATAACAACAACAACAATAACATAACAACAATAACAACATAACAACAACAAACTCCCAACACATTCGTGAGTACACCGCGTGTGTGTGGCCTTGAATAGGAAAACATTTATATAATAGGCGACGTTTCGGGCAATGAGCCTTCTTCATCCATTTGCTTTGAAGATGGAGGGATCATTGTGGACCCATACTCGAAACGTCGTCTATCGTCTGCCTGTTACACTTTCAAAATCACATCTTGAAACTCACTTGTTTGTGATGTAAAGCGCTTCGAACCCTTGTGGAAATTGCTCAATGGAAAGCCAAGTGTTGACGTTTCTTATTGTATATTTAAAAAGCTATTTCTTTTTATTTCGTATTGAGAAAGTGAAAGAAAAAAAACCCCACCCATTCAAGGCTCACAGTGATATCGACGGAATGTGTTTGACGATTATACTCAAGGGCACACGCCCACCACTCGAATACTCCTCGTCGCGAGAATTACTCTGTGTGCTCGATTGAATTAGGGACACTAGGTCACGGATGAGTAATTAGTGTGGTTTAAAATAAAATATACGGTCTGGCACACTCTCCCGCTACACATCCGACAAATCAAATCCATTCACTCATTCATTCGAACTAAATGCCTATTTATCTTCTTGGTTCTTTCGGTAAAGTCACGTAGAAGGAAATAATAAAAAATAAAAATAAAACATAATAAAATATTTTATTACTTCCCTTCTACGTGACTTTACCGAAAGAACCAAGAAGATGAATCCCTGCAGTCACGAAAGCTTTAAATCGAAATTTAAATGCCTATTTATTTGACCAGGCATACTCTGGAAAATAGGTATTTATACCATGGTCCAACTGGCTCGTAACTTTTTGCCCACTCCATCACCCCTGCTGTGAAGGTTCTCCTAAATCCGGGGAAATGTTGGGATTGTGGTCTCGGGCGTGGAGATCAAACGGATTTATTTATTTTAATTTCTTCATCTCTGTGATGATCATTTTCTAGTTACGTGATTTTTTTTCTCTGTCGTTATTTATGTATTATTTGTTTTGTTGTTTTTTTATTTTCTAATTCAGTGGCGGTTTTATTTTCGTATCATCTTTGTAAGGGGACCGGGCTAAATTATGGTCCAGCGTTGTGGGATGCAATTTCACGAATGACGCTATCGATTAAATGAAATTATTATTATTATACACAAGATGAAGGAGCAAAGATTGGAAGTTAAAGCGACAAAACCAGTAGCGGTGACATGGTGGCTCACTCGCTCAGCACCATATCTTAAATTTCCTTGCCATAGCAATGTGGAATTAGCGTCGTGTCCTATTCAAGCTCAATTTCGTATGATGTGTGTTTGTGTGTGCGTTCTCAAATTGTGGGGAGCGGTAGTGTAGTGGTTAGCGCGCTGCGCTACAAACCTGGCGAACCGGGTTCGATTTCCCTCACGGCCAACACCGGTGACGATTATCTGAACCGTTCCTGGCCTCCCCTAGGTCGACTCAGCCTCAAATGAGTACCTGGTGAGATGTGTAAACATCGCCGGGCGTGGTGTTGGCCACCCACCCCTCGTGTGCCGTGCCGGTCTTCATAGGTGCTCGCTAACAGCACTTGCCCCGACACCATATTCAAGGTTATACGGGGGATCTTTGTTTTGTTCTCGAATGCACGTGCTCCTATCTTTACTCTCAGCTTTCGTTGAATTTTCATCGTCAATAATCATTGAATTTTGTTTCTAGGTATTTGCGGGTATTTATTATTGCAGCCCAGCAATCGCTTGCCCATCTCATGGGCCTGCACTAGACTCGGCTTTGCACGCAACATCTTTTGAGAGTGCCTTGGCCTATTCTTCCACTCTTGCGCAGACGTCCCCGATGAAGGCAGGAGCGCCCACACTTCCCCCACCACGTGCGACCAGCTGATCGTCGACTGACTGTGGTGGTGAACACATGTTCTGTCGACTGCTGGATGGACAGAGCCTGTGGTATGGGAGGGAGGGGGGTTGTTTACCGGGCGCGTGGGGAGATTCAGAATCGTCGCAATATGTGTTTATGCTGGAGGAATCCGATGAGCTGTAAAGCTCTTTTTACTGACACCGATGTTCGAACCGGCCACTTCTGGATAGCAAATTCCGCGGGCTCACCCGTTACACGGCCCGTTGTTTATAAACAAACCGGATATGTCAGCTGTACGTACGGTGGGTGGGGTGGGAGGCGGAGGGGGTTGCAAGTTTCGTTTATATATATTTGATGTATTTTTTTAGATCATTATCATTAAGTGTAAGACGTCTACTGCCAGCGCGACCTTAAGACTCGCATCAGAGAGCGCAGCTCCGCAGACGCGAATCGGCCGGCGGCACGAAAAACTCGAGAGGAGTTAAATAAAAATAAAAGTAAAACATAAAAAAAATACTAATATTTGTAAAAAAAAATTTTTTTNACGGAAAAACAAAACTCGACACTCACAAAACCTAAAATAAAAAAAAACCCGCTTTCGTGAGACGTCATGCACGTGGCTCTGCTGGCTCGTCACTGATGCGAGGCGCCGCGTCCCTCCGCTCAAGGGGCTCTCGCTGCCGGAGTGCGGGGGGAGTCAAGAGGCCTCGACTCTCTCGCGCCCACGTGGAGCGCGAGGGAGTCGGGGGGGGGGCGACGCCGCCTCTTGAACTTCGTTTTGTTAAACGAGACGAGAGGGGGGCGCAGCGCCTCCCCCCACTCCCACTCCCCACCAACCCCGCCCCCCCCATGTCTCCATTGCTCTGTTGATGGTGGTGGTGACGATGGTGGTGGTGGTGAGAATTGTGGTGGTGGTGACGATGGTGGTGGTGAGAATTGTGGTGGTGGTGGTGACGATGGTGTTAACGATGGTGGTGACGATGGTGGTGGTGACGATGATGGTTGGAATTGTGGTGGTGGTGGTGGTGAGAATTGTGGTGGTGGTGACGATGGTGGTGACGATGGTGGTGGCGATGGTGGTGGTGACGATGATGGTGGGAATTGTGGTGGTGGTGGTGGTGAGAATGGTGGTGGTGGTGACGATGGTGGTGGTGGTGATGAAGGTGGTGGTGATGCAGATTATGGAGATGGTAGAAGACGCAAAGATGACGATGGAAGTGGTGCTCGATTAAAAACTGATTTCTTTAGAACTGTTGTTTGTGTGTTTAGTTTATTGTCCTTCCACACCTCTGATTAGCACGGCTCGCTACGTACGGTGCGAAAAAAGTTCAACATACACACATACATAGGCTCACACAGAGACACATAGACTTACGCATAGACCCATAGGCTCACACAGAGACCCATAGGCTCACACAGAGACCCATAGACTCACGCATAGACCCCATAGACTCGAACAGAGACCCCATCGACTCACACGTACGGTGTGAAAGAAGCTCAACATTCAAACATTCGACAGAGTGAATTTTTTTTTTCTGGCAATAATAACAACCTCAACGTGTAACGAGGCGACACACACGAGTCGCTCACTCTGGAGAGAGAGGACGACTCAGAAAGAGAGAGAGAGAGTGGACGACTCAAGAGAGAGGACGACTCAAAGAAAGAGAGAGTGGACGACTCAGAGAGAGAGAACGACTCAGAAAGAGAGAGTGGACGACTCAGAGAGAACGGACGACTCAGAGAGAGAGTGGACAACTCAGAGATGATTACTCAGAGAGAGAGAGTGGGCGACTCAAGAGAGGATGACTCAAAGAGAGAGAGTGGACGACTCAGAGAGAACGGACGACTCAGAGAGAGAGTGGGCGACTCAAGAGAGAGGACGACTCAGAGAGAGAGTGGACGACTCAGAGAGAANGGACGACTCAGAGAGAGAGAGAGANTGGACAACCCAGAGGCACCAGGAGGAGGAACCATGTACGAGCTGGAAATGCAGAAAATGTCTCCCCAAGCTCTGCTCTCCTCCACATATGAAGATGTTATCGGAAATTCACGAGTATATTAAACACGTAGCAGGGAACTGAAGCGCCCAGAAGAAAAAACCCACGCGTGCGAAATCACTAAATCACTGCAGACGAATCTGGGCCAGACATCCAAATATAGGACCACAGAACTCGGGCAATCGTTGGTGCCGGCTCATCGTGCCGCTCGTCTGTGGCTCCTCCTGGGGCCTCTCTGAGTCGTCCCCTCTCTCTCTCCGAGTCGTCCTCTCTCTTTGAGTCGTTCTCTCTCTCTCCCTCTCTGAGTCATCCCTCTCTCTGAGTCGTTCTCTTTCTCTGAGTCGTCCGTTATCTCTGAGTCGTCCTCTCTCTCTCCGAGTCGTTCTCTCTCTTTGAGTCGTTCTCTGAGTCGTCCCTCTCTCTCTCTGAGTCGTTCTCTCTTTCTGAGTCGTCCGTTCTCTCGGAGTCGTCCTCTCTTTCTCTAAGTCGTTCTCTTTCTCTGAGTCGTCCATTCTCTCTGAGTCGTACTGTCTCTCTCTGAGTCGTCCTCTTTCTCTGAGTCGTTCTCTCTTTCTGAGTCGTCCTTTATCTCTGAGTCGTCCTCTCTGTCTCTCTGAGTTGTACTCTTTCTCTGAGTCGTCCATTCTCTCTGAGTCATACTCTCTCTCTGAGTCGTACTCTCTCTCTGAGTCGTCCTCTCTCTGAGTCGTCAGTTCTCTCTGAGTCGTCCTCTCTCTGAGTCGTCCTCTCTTTCTGAGTCGTCCTCTCTCTCTCTGAGTCGTCCTCTCTCGGCGCGAGAACGAGCAAACACAGGTACAGCAGCGGTGCAGCGTTCCTGGACATCTGTAAAAAAANTTAATCACTCATTGGATTCCTCCAGTATAAAACCTCCAGTATAAACCTCCAGTGTAAATACAAATTGTGATTCGGTCACGAATTGGCATTATTATTGAGGGTGGGAGAGTCAGGGTTGTGGAGCAGAGGCTAGAGAGGGGGGGGTGAAGGGGGGGGTGTGTGGGAGGGGAGTGGTAGGCAGAGTGCTAAGGAGTCGGTGGGGCGTGTGAAGGGCGGAATGGATTGGGGGGGGGGCGTGTGAAGAGGGGATGGGGGGGGNTAGTGCGTGTGAAGAGGGGATGGGGGCAAAAGGGGGGGGGGCCTGAGAGGGAGGGGTGGAAGAACGCTCAAGTATTCTGTGCACTCGGGCGTGGCATGGATTGCGCGCTCACACGTAGTGGTGGTGGTGGTGGCGGTGGTGGTGGAGGTGGTGGTGGTGGAGGCGGTGGTGGCGGTGGTGGTGGTGGTGGTGGAGGCGGTGGTGGTGGTGGAGGCGGTGGTGGTGGTGGTGGCGGTGGAGGAGGCGGTGGGGGCGGTGGTGGTGGTGGTGGAGGCGGTGGTGGTGGTGGTGGTAGACGGATGTCAGGCACATTGAGGCTTGGGAGGAGTGAGGCATGAAACAACTTTGGGCTGAATGCCTTTTGAAGATCTGTCACTGGCGAAATCAAATCGCAAAAAGCGCATGGAGTGGGTCATGTCAGGCTGCACAATGCATTCATTTCACTGAATCAAGTAAAATAAAAAGGCACCCTTCCACTGTTATTCTTTTGTCATTTTTTCGGTGCTTTGTTATGCTGCCTTCGAGTGGGCATTCACGTGCTCCCACCCCCCCACCCCGGTCGCACTGGCCTTGTGAATGAAAGTGAATAATTACCGCTTTGATGGGGTGGGGTGGAGGGGAGCTGAGTGTTTATTAGCAAGCGATGCGGGCTCTGGAATGATACACTGGGCGGTATTGTCATTCAGTTTCGATTTAAAGCTTTCGTGACTGCAGGGATTCATCTTCTTGGTTCTTTCGGTAAAGTCACGTAGAAGGGAAGTTATAAANTAATAAAATAAAACATAATAAAATAATTCTCACGACGTTTCGGCCACAACGCAAGCAGCCGTCCTCAGGTGAAGAACAGGTCTGTCGGAAAACAGCGTCTGAATGACGCTGTCTTTCCGACAGTTGTGGCCGAAACGTCGTGAGAATTATTTTATTATGTTTTATTTTTATTTTATATTTCCCTTCTACGTGACTTTACCGAAAGAACCAAGAAGATTGTCATTCAGTTTCCGTCGTCGGGGTTTGCATGTTCTCTCTCTGTGTGTGTGCTCGTCGTGGATTATTCTCCGGTCCTCCTGTTCTCTCTCTCTCCACATTGAGCGTCACGCGTTAAAGGAGTATTTGACTGCCCGCGATGCGTTTGCAAGTGACGGTGGCGAGCCACTGCGGTGAGCTCGCAGTTGTGATGGCCGGATCACTTCTAAAGAAGAACTTTCGGGCGTCAGTGGGGCCTTACCTGGTTAAAAAATAACAATATAAAATAGTCTGTTGTTGTTGTTGTTGTGGTAAGATTTGGAAAGTAGTTATGTGTAATATATATTATTGGTTATTTCGGATTTATTTTTATTATTTATTATTTCCCTTCTACGTGACTTTACCGAAAGAGCCAAGAAGATGAATCCCTGCAGTCACGAAAGCTTTAAATCGAAATTTATTTCGGTAAAGTCACGTAGATCGAAAACAAAACTCTAAATTAAAAGGCTAAAACCCACGACGTTTCGAACGCGACACAAGCGGGCTTTTTTTCTCTCCACCTGAAGAAGGCTGCTTGTGCTGCGATCGAAACGTCGTGGGTTTTTTGCTTTTATTTTAGATTTTAGTTTTCTGTCTACGTGACTTTACCGAAAGAAGCAAGGATATGAATTCCTGCAGTCACGAAAGTTTTTTTATTTCTAAAGTTTTGATAATGACGCTAACAATCGTCATAATTCCTGATCATAATTCACAGCCCTTTGTCAAATCGATCCCTTCGCTAGACGAAAGCTCTCGCCAGTCTGTGCCAGTCACAGAGGGGTATTTTAACCATATTTCACCATGCTGGTTGGTGCGGATTGGTGAACTTGTGGAGGTGGGCGCTGCCAGGGGTAGAGGGTTTGTCCCAGGACTGGGGTCAAGGTTTGGGGGGGGGGGCTGGTGGTGGTGAAGGGCCTGGGTTCGATATCACTCGCCACTCGTGCTGTGCGTGGTGCGGGAATTGAACTCAGCTTCTTCTTGCCGGGTATAGTGACGGAGCGTGCTAGACAACCACAGGGGTACAACACCGCTCGCCCAACAACAACAACAACCACCACCACCAAAATAATATCATGGTGGCCACATGTTACCTGAAGATTAATAGCAATAAAAAATAAATGTGCATATTTTTTGAACGACAATTTAGCAACCAAATCCTTCAACGGCGTATTTTTTCTTGAGTCAAAACGTCACATTTTAGAGACGAACACAATTACGTCCAGAAAGAGTAAAGAATTAAAAAAAGAACTTTTCATTGAATGTTATTTATTCAAAGAAAATATTGAGTCAGTCAAGCGCCACTTGAGATGTTTGCTCGCTCGACACGGGCCCTGACGTCCGATCGCGGCTCTCACCCCCCCCCCCACTCGCTCACTGGCTCACCCCCCCCCCACTCGCTCACTGCTCACCCCCCACTCGCTCACTGGCTCACCCCCCCACTCGCTCACTGGCTCACCCCCCCCCCACTCGCTCACTGGCTCACCCCCCCCCACTCGCTCACTGGCTCACCCCCCCCCCACTCGCTCACTGGCTCACCCCCCCCCCACTCGCTCACTGGCTCACCCCCCCCCCCCCACTCGCTCACTGGCTCACCCCCCACTCGCTCACTGGCTCACCCCCCCACTCGCTCACTGGCTCACCCCCCCCCACTCGCTCACTGGCTCACCCCCCNACTCGCTCACTGGCTCACCCCCNACTCGCTCACTGGCTCACCCCCTCCCACTCGCTCGCTGGCTCACCCCCCACTCGCTCACTGGCTCACCCCCCACTCGCTCACTGGCTCACCCCCCCCCCACTCGCTCACTGGCTCACCCCCCCCCCCACTCGCTCACTGGCTCACCCCCCCCCCNACTCGCTCACTGGCTCACCCCCCCCCCCACCGCTCACTGGCTCACCCCCCCCCCACCGCTCACTGGCTCACCCCCCCACTCGCTCACTGGCTCACCCCCCNACTCGCTCACTGGCTCACCCCCCCACTCGCTCACTGGCTCACCCCCCCACTCGCTACTGGCTCACCCCCCCCCCACTCGCTCACTGGCTCACCCCCCCCCCCACTCGCTCACTGGCTCACCCCCCCCACTCGCTCACTGGCTCACCCCCCCACTCGCTCACTGGCTCACCCCCCCCACTCGCTCACTGGCTCACCCCCCACTCGCTCACTGGCTCACCCCCCCCCCACTCGCTCACTGGCTCACCCCCCCCCNACTCGCTCACTGGCTCACCCCCCCCACTCGCTCACTGGCTCACCCCCCCCACTCGCTCACTGGCTCACCCCCCCACTCGCTCACTGGCTCACCCCCCCACTCGCTCACTGGCTCACCCCCCCCCACTCGCTCACTGGCTCCCCCCCACTCGCTCACTCGCTCACCCCCCCCCCACTCGCTCACTGGCTCCCCCCCCNACTCGCTCACTGGCTCACCCCCCACTCGCTCACTGGCTCACCCCCCCCACTCGCTCACTGGCTCACCCCCCCCACTCGCTCACTGGCTCACCCCCCACTCCTCACTGGCTCACCCCCCACTCGCTCACTGGCTCACCCCCCCCCCCACTCGCTCACTGGCTCACCCCCCCCCCACTCGCTACTGGCTCACCCCCCCCCCCCCCCCCCACTCGCTCACTGGCTCCCCCCCCCCACTCGCTCACTGGCTCACCCCCCACTCGCTCACTGGCTCACCCCCCCACTCGCTCACTGGCTCACCCCCCCACTCGCTCACTGGCTCACCCCCCACTCGCTCACTGGCTCACCCCCCCCCCACTCGCTCACTGGCTCACCCCCCCCCACTCGCTCACTGCTCACCCCCCCCCCCCACCGCTCACTGGCTCACCCCCCCCACTCGCTCACTGGCTCACCCCCCCCCACTCGCTCACTGGCTCACCCCCCCCCNACTCGCTCACTGGCTCACCCCCCCCCCACTCGCTCACTGGCTCACCCCCCCACTCGCTCACTCGCTCACCCCCCCCCCCCACTCGCTCACTGGCTCACCCCCCCCCCCACTCGCTCACTGGCTCACCCCCCCACTCGCTCACTGGCTCACCCCCCCCCCCCCACTCGCTCACTGGCTCACCCCCCCCCACTCGCTCACTGGCTCACCCCCCCCCCCCCACTCGCTCACTGGCTCACCCCCCACTCGCTCACTGGCTCACCCCCCACTCGCTCACTGGCTCACCCCCCCNACTCGCTCACTGGCCCACCCCCCACTCGCTCACTGGCTCACCCCCTACTCGCTCACTGTTCACCCCCACTCGCTCACTGGCTCACCCCCCCCCCCCACTCGCTCACTGGCTCACCCCCCACTCGCTCACTGGCTCACCCCCCACTCGCTGGCTCACCCCCCACTCGCTCACTGGCTCACCCCCCCCCCACTCGCTCACTGGCTCACCCCCCCACTCGCTCACTGGCTCACCCCCCACTCGCTCACTGGCTCACCCCCACTCGCTCACTGGCTCACCCCCCACTCGCTCACTGGCTCACCCCCCACTCGCTCACTGGCTCACCCCCCCCCCCTCCTCCCCCCCCCCCCCCACTGCTCACCCCCCCCGCTCCCCCCCCCCCCACTCGCTCGCTGGCTCACCCCCCCCCTCGCTCACTGCTCACCCCCCCCNACTCGCTCGCTGACCCCCCCCCCCCACTGGCTCACCCCCCCCCCCCACTCACTGGCTCACCCCCCACTCGCTCACTGGCTCACCCCCCACTCGCTCACTGGCTCACCCCCCCCCCACTCGCTCACTGGCTCACCCCCCCCCCCACTCGCTCACCCCCCCCCCACCACTGCTCACCCCTCCCCCCCACTCGCTCACTGCTCACCCCCCCCTCGCTCACTGGCTCACCCCCCCCCCCNGCCACTGCTCACCCCCCACCCTCACGCCACCCCCCCACTCGCTCGCTGGCTCACCCCCCACTCGCTCACTGGCTCACCCCCCCCCCACTCGCTCACTGGCTCACCCCCCCACTCGCTCACTGGCTCACCCCCCACTCGCTCACTGGCTCACCCCCCACCCCCACCCGCTCACTGGCTCACACCCCCCACTCGCTCACTGGCTCCCCCCCCCCCCCCTCACGCTCCCCCCCCCACCCCACTGCTCACCCCCCCCCACTCGCGACCCCCCCCACCGCTCGCGCTCACCCCCCCCCCACCGCTCACTGCCACCCCCCCCCCACTCCTCGCTACCCCTCCCCCCACCACGGCTCACCCCCCCCCCCACCACTGGCTCACCCCCCACTCGCTCACTGGCTCACCCCCCACTCGCTCACTGGCTCACCCCCCCCCACCACTGGCCACCCCCCCCCACTCACTGGCTCACCCCCCCCCCACTCGCTCACTGGCTCACCCCCCCCNTCGCTCACTGGCTCACCCCCCCCACTCGCTCACTGGCTCACCCCCCCCCACTCGCTCGCTGGCTCACCCCCCCCCACTCGCTCACTGACTCACCCCCCCCCCACTCGCTCGCTGGCTCACCCCCCCCCACTCGCTCACTGGCTCACCCCCCCCCACTCGCTCGCTGACTCACCCCCCCCCCACTCACTGGCTCACCCCCCCCCCACTCACTGGCTCACCCCCCCCCTCGCTCACTGGCTCACCCCCCCCCCCAGCACGACGGGAACAACAACAATAACAACAACGACAACAAGAGTGAACACAACAATAACGCGGAGCCTATCGGCTGCCCGCTTGTTTGTAACGAACGACAATAATATCGCGAAACAAAATGTTTAACCTCGTCGAGTCGAGCATTGACACACACAGCAGGGCAACCCCCCCCCCCCAATATCACCACGTGACCCCCCACCAAACGCCGCTGCCCCCCCTGACCTCCCCCCATCACAGAACTCCTCCCCTCTTCTCCTCACCTGGTTTGCAGGAGGTCGTGAGTTCGATCCCGACCCTGTCGCCTGCTGTATATTTTGAGTTTGTGGTTTCTATCTTAATTTGGAGCTTTCGTGACTGCAGGTTTCTATCTTTCATCATCATCACGATGGTTATGAGATGTTAACTACCTCGCCTGGTATACAGGAAGTCGTGAGTTCGATCCAGATCCTGAGGCCTGATGTATATTTGGAGTTTGTGGTTTCTATCACTCATCATCATCACGGTGGCTAGGATATGTTAACTACCTCGCCTGGTATGCAGGAGGTCGTGAGTTCGATCCCGACCCTGACACCTGCTGTATATTTTGAGTATTGGTTTCTATCTTTCATCATCATCATCATCACGATGGCTAGGAGATGTTAACTACCTCGCCTGGTATACAGGAGGTCGTGAGTTCGATCCCGACCCTGACGCCTGCTGTATATTTGGAGTTTGTGGTTTCTATCTCTCATCATCATCACGATGGCTAGGAGATGTTAACTACCTCGCCTGGTATGCAGGAGTCGTGAGTTCGATCCCGACCCTGACGCCTGCTGTATATTTGGAGTTTGTGGTTTCTATCTCTCATTATCATCACGATGGCTAAGAGATGTTAACTACCTCGCCTGGTATACAGGAAGTCGTGAGTTCGATCCCGACCCTGACGCCTGCTGTATATTTGGAGTTTGTGGTTTCTATCTCTCATCATCATCACGATGGCTAAGAGATGTTAACTACCTCGCCTGGTATGCAGGAGGTCGTGAGTTCGATCCCGACCCTGACGCCTGCTGTATATTTGGAGTTTGTGGTTTCTATCTCTCATCATCATCACGATGGCTAGGAGATGTTAACTACCTCGCCTGGTATGCAGGAGGTCGTGAGTTCGATCCGACCCTGACGCCTGCTGTATATTTGGAGTTTGTGGTTTCTATCTCTCATTATCATCACGATGGCTAGGAGATGTTAACTACCTCGCCTGGTATACAGGAAGTCGTGAGTTCGATCCCGACCCTGACGCCTGCTGTATATTTGGAGTTTGTGGTTTCTATCTCTCATCATCATCACGATGGCTAGGAGATGTTAACTACCTCGCCTGGTGTGCAGGAGGTCGTGAGTTCGATCCCGACCCTGACGCCTGCTGTATATTTTGAGTTTGTGGTTTCTATCTTTCATCATTATCACGGTGGCTAGGAGATGTTAACTACCTCGCCTGGTATACAGGAAGTCTTGAGTTCGATCCAGATCCTGAGGCCTGATGTATATTTGGAGTTTGTGGTTTCTATCTTTCATCATTATCACGGTAGCTAGGAGATGTTAACTACCTCGCCTGGTATGCAGGAGGTCGTGAGTTCGATCCCGACCCTGACACCTGCTGTATATTTTGAGTATGTGGTTTCTATCTTTCATCATCATCATCACGATGGCTAGAAGATGTTAACTCCCTCGCCTGGTATACAGGAGGTCGTGAGTTCGATCCCGACCCTGACGCCTGCTGTATATTTGGACTTTGCGTGTCTCTCTCCCCTTGGTCGCGTGGATTTTTCTCCGAGTTTCCCCCTCCACATTTAGAATAAACATCACGCGTTTAGAGAATTTGGTTACTTCTATTAATTTCCACGTGATAAGCACTTAGTTGAGCGAGCAGTTGTTGCCAGGTAGTTTCTCAAATAGAGTTGTACAGCTCAGTGGGCTTTACCTGGTAAAATGCAAATTTTAGATAGTTTTTTTCCTTATTTATTTTCTTGCCGTGGTTTTCACACCTGATGACGATTGCTTGTGTTGCAATCGAAACGTCGTGATGATTTTATTGTTTTATATTTTTATTATTTTATTGTTTTCCTTCTACGTGACTTACCGAAAGAACCAAGAATATGAATCCCTGCAGTCACGAAAGCTTTAAATCAAAAGTTTTTTTTTAATTCGTTTCACCTGAAAGCTTAATGTACAGCCGGTGCGTGCCGTTCGCTGTGACTTCAACTCGTGTGCAGGAGCCGACTTTGTTGGCTGTGAAAGATGGTGACAATCTTAGGAAGGCCTTAATCAAGCAGTAGATAGATGATGGCTGTTGCTGCTGATGATGATGGAGTGGGATTCGGGAAGTGCAGGCCATAGAGACAATGGAGTGGAACGTGCGTTAATGGAGCGGATGAAACCCCTTAATTGAGAAATGAAAAGTCAATTAATTATCTTTGCTTAAAAAAGGTATTTCACTTATTACAAAGGATCATATTATAAGTGGCATTGCATTGGTGGTCAATGATTTGTCGCTGTTAAGAAAATAAATACATTCTCGAATTCTTCTTAATGCATTTACAGCGGGGTCCAAATGCAGAAAATGAGTTGCTGCAAACGAGCCTTGAGACTCCGTGGTGTGCCCATGATCGGCCTCTGTGGAGGAGGCGACTCGTCAAGGACGCTACCGAAGAACATTTGGAGGCAGTCGCCCTCCAACAACAACGGAGGGCACGGAGGAGTGACGCTCAACAGCAACGAGCGGAGCGCCGGGCGTCTGACAAGCAACAAATTACTCTTTGGTTCTTTCGGTAAAGTCACGTATAAAGAGAAAATAATAAATTAAATACTAGCATACGACGTTTCGATTGCAACACAAGCAATCATCATCAGGTGTAAATGAAATAGAAACACAAATCTAGTATACTTAGAAATGTAATGTAATACAACAGAGAGTCGGATAACATAACAGTCAACACCCTACCTGGTTGATTACGTTCTTCCTGAGAATGCTAAATTTGAGAGAGAGATAAAACACAGAACCAGAGACATATAGACAGACATTTAAGCAGACAGATATCACAGAGATACATAGAGAGAGAGAGACGTACATAGGCACACAGAGAAACCACGCCTCTGTCTCTAAGTGACATAGCAGCACGTGCTTGGGCCTCCCCTAGGTCGACTCAACCTTAAATAAATAGTTGGGGCAGTGTGTATATATACCGTGGCGTTGGTCACTTGTGCATTGTGTCGGCCTTAATAGGTGCTCGCTAACAGCACTCGCCCAGCACTATAAGGCTATTCAGGCAATCACTTGTGCTCGTGTCCTTTCAAATAATTCGACTTCAGAATTACCAATGTAATGTAGGCACAATGATGGCCAATGGATGGGACCACTGATGGAATGACAGAGGATTTGCCCGGCAGGACATGCTTTGTGGAGATGGAACGACGAAATTATGTAGTTTTTACTATTTCAATTTTACCAGGTGGTGAGGCCCACTCTGAAGTGTCCTGGCTACCACAAATTGTAGCTTAATGAAGTGGCTTATCGCCGCGCGGACATTTAAAGCAGCCAACTACTCGAAACGCGTGATGATGTTGGGTTTAAATGTGGAGGGGAAAACTGGTGGACCCAGAGAAAATTTTATTTTACGCGACCACGGGCAGAGAGACGCGCAAACTCCAAATATACAGCAGGCATAGTCAGGGTCGGGAACGAACCCACGACCTCCTGCATACCAGGCGAGGTAGTTAACATCTCCTAGCCACCGTGTCGCACAACTCGTGTGCAAGGCGTGAGTTGAATTGTGGCATCGGCAATGTGGGGAGACAAAGGCGGCCTCGGTGCTGACCGTATCTTCGCCGGCTTAACACGTGCTCGCCAACAGCAGTTATTACCACAACAGCCTTACACAATGTGTTTGCTGCTGCTGCTGATGATGCAGCTGATGCGGCTGCGTTGGCAGTGGTGCACAATTAACACAAATACATGAACACGTCCGTAAAAATGACACCGTGTGGCCTTGAAAGGGAAACAAATGCATAATAGGTGATGTTTTGGGGGCAACGGCCCTCCTTCATTACACTTAAAATAAATCCTGCCACGAACGGAGATACTCCCACAAACGACAGGCTCTGAAAGGCTGAATGGGATTTCCTCTGTATCTTTGTCTGCAACACACCCGTCCGTGGGTATGTCCGTGTGTGTCTGTGTGCGTCTGTGTATATCGAACGCGCCATCCAAATGAACAAAAGCATTAATTATCATGCTCATTTCACTCAACAACAACAACACCAGTGGCAACAACAACAACAGTAACCAACGATTTCCGTTTATTAATGCCTGTGCTTATACCTGATGGGCAGGTGAGAATTTTAATCCACCCACCCACCGCAACCAGCCCCCCCTCACTCCGCCTCCCCACAGCATTTCTCATTATAATCCCATTCACTTGTTTCAGCCACGTAAAAAATAAAACAACAGCAACTTTAAAGCAGATGCCTTCGGAAAAGAAAAAAAAAAACACCCACACAGATCGGCAGGGACGCGCGCGAAAAGAAGGATATTTTATTCATCGGGAGACATTGCTTAGCATCGAGGGTGGCGGGGAGGGGGGGCAGGGGCCGCCCCCCCCCGTTTTCTATGCGGCCTCGGCCGGGAAAATGAGCCTGTTGAAGCATAAATATGGCATTGGGAAGAGAGAGCGAGCGAGTGAGGGAGGGAGAGAGAGAGAGCGAGAGAGAAGAAAAGTGCATTACGCACGAATTAAAATGAGGGTGGCGGTGATGTAGGGGAGGGGGAAGAGGGGGCCGGGAGAGAGCAGTTCTGTCAGTCAAGGATTGTTTTTTTATTTATGTATATTGTTCATTCTTTTGCCCAAGGTCTTTGTGTGTTGGCCCAATGTTTACGAACATTTACCGGTAGTATATGAGCACGCCTCAGAACATTTTTTCCCACGTTTTAATTTGTGTGTGTCTCTCTGTCTATGTGTGTGTGTCGGTGTGTGTGTCGGTGTGTGTGTGTGNCGGTGTGTGTGTCGGTGTGTCTGTGTAGCGGTTAGCGCACTGCGCTATGAACCCGGCGACACGGGTTCGATTCCCGCTCACGGCCAACACCAGTGACTATTATCTGAACCGGTCCTGGGCCTCCCTAGGTCGACTCAGCCTCAAATGAGTACCTGGTGCTGCGTGTAAACATCGCCACTCGGGATACAAAGGCGGCTGGGTGTGGTGCCGGCCACTTAACCATAGTACGGACCTTCATAGGTGCTACTCGCTAACAGCACTTGCCAAAAGCATATGCGAGCTACAAAGGGCAATCTTAGTTTTTTTGTTGAGTTTTGGGAGTTGTATTATCAGCAAATGAAATAGTAAATAAAGACTTTGGTCAAACAAGACACCAAACGATGATCCTCCACTGTTTTATACGGTATACATATAAAAAAAAATCAAACATTTAATGCCTTGATACAGAAAAACAGGAATGAGTGCAAACCACCTTCCCTGTGACCTCACAGCAACGCCGCTCTCCAACACCACAATGCGACCGGGGGTGCTGTTTGTTGCTGCCCCCACTCGAACCTGGAGTCTCCACGCCATCCATCGCCCCCCCCCCCCCCACGAAACTATCTCGCGCTCCGTCAAGCGTGCGCGAGAGACGGCGAGCGAAATTTGAATAATGCCTCGAATGCGATTCAGTGTGAGTGAGTGAGCGGGTAAAGTGAGAGGGGGGTGGGGCAAGTCTGGATAGGGGAGGGGGTAGTGGAAGGGGGGGGTCGAGATGTTAACTGCCTCGCCTGGTATACAAGAGATCATGGGTTTAATCCCGACCCCTGGTGTATATTTGGAGTTGGCGTGTCTCTCTCTGTCCGCCTTTTGGGGACATCTTCAGGAAACTGGGGGTACCCTTCTACAACAGCAGCTTCGTATATGGGTGGTGCCTTACCTGGCTAACAAGCGCCATGACCTCGCCAACTTCGCCTGCGATGTACAGAACGAGGAAAATGATGCTGGAAGGTGACACTGACGGCTCTCTGTGCTTCCAGTGTTCAGGGCCTGCTTAAGGCGCGGCTCCGGCTGGAGCACGCGTACCACACACATGCCGATGATGTGCACGTCTTCTTCGAACGCTGGGGAGCCGGAAAAGCCCTCTGCACCAGCGTGGACGGCACCCTCGTGGTGTTCACCTTCTGAAGCGCTCGCTCGTCACCGTGGCGTGCGCGATGACCACCACCACCACCACGTGACTTTCTTTCGTGTTGTGCGCGGGGCATTTAGCGCCACAGCGCGTGGATTTGTAGCGTTTATTTGTTTGCTGGTGACTGTGTATTTCATATCGAAATCGCCTCCAGTGCTGTTGCTGCTGGCGGCAATAAAAGTTGTTTAAAAGTCAAAAGTCTCTCCACGTGGTCGCGCGGATATGTCTCCGGGTCCTCCGATTTCCCCCCTCCACGTTTAGAATCAACATCGCGCGTTTCGAGTATTTGGCTGCTATAAATGTCCACGTGATAGACCCATAGACTGACATAGAGCCATAGACTCACACAGAGACCCATAGACACACAGAACCAGAGACTCACAGAGAGACTCACACAGAGACCAGGACTCACACAGAGACCCAGATACTCACATAGACCCATAGACTCACACAGAGACCCAGAGACTCACATATAGCCATAGACTCAAACAGAGACCCAGAGACTCACAGGGAGACCATAGACTCACACAGAGACCCAGAGAATCACATAGAGCCATAGACTCACACAGACACATAGACTCACACAGAGACCCATAGATTGACATAGAGCCATAGACTCACACAGAGACCAGAGACTCACGTAGAACCATAGACTCACACAGAGACCCATAGACTCACACAGAGACCCAGAGACTCACAGAGAGCCATAACTCACACAGAGAGCCAGAGACTCACAGAGAGACCCATATACTCACAAAGAGCCATAGACTCACACAGAGACCAGAGACTCACATAGAACCATAGACTCACACAGAGCCATAGACTCACACAGAGACCCAGAGACTCACACAGAGACCCAGAGACTCACATAGAACCATATACTCACACAGAGACCCATAGACTCACACAGAGACCCAGAGACTCACACAGAGACCCAGAGACTCACATAGAACCATAGACTCACACAGAGCCATAGACTCACACAGAGACCCATAGACTCACACAGAGACCCATAGACTCACACAGAGACCAGAGACTCACATAGAGCCATAGACTCACACAGAGACCCATAGACTCACATAGAGCCATAGACTCACACAGAGACCATAGACTCACACAGAGACCCATATACTCACAAAGAGCCATAGACTCACACAGAGACCCAGATACTCACATAGAACCATAGACTCACACAGAGACCCATAGACTACACAGAGACCATAGACTCACACAGAGACTTAGACTCACACAGAGACCCATAGACTCACACAGAAACCCATAAACTCACACAGAGACCCACAGACTCACACGGCACTTCTGTTCAGCACGGTTGGCTCCGTACGGTGCGAAAGAAGTGAAATATGCATACATTAAAATACCTTTTTTAAGCGCTGGGATAGAGAGTGAGAGAGTGGATGTTAATGAGATGAAAATGAGGCTTGCTGGGGGGGGGGGGGGGGGGGCAGTTACAATCACAATGGCTTGCGACACGCTCGGTTGGACAGGATAAATAAGCGCTGTTGCAGGTTTTTATATTTTTATGGCTGCGCACCGCACACCGCTCGCTCCGTTGTGTCTCGTTGACTCTGGGGAGAGGGGGAGGAGGGGAGGCGGAGGGGGGGGGGGCGGGTGGGCGGGGGGGGGGTTCGGGGGGGGGNCACAAGTCAGCCGGGGATGGGGGNCAACCGGCGATTTAAAAACAAAATACTCACGAAGCGAAATACATTTTTGAAAACCCCGCCGCTACGATTGGAAACCCCGGGCGACCTCGTGATGAACAAAACAAGAAGACACAACGAGCGTCGCTCCAGCTCAGGTGGCGCGGCGGTTAACGGGAGGGGCCGTGGGGGCCGTATGGGGGGGGGGNCGTGGGGAGGTTGTTGGGGTAGGGGGGGCTCAGCTCCCTGTGATAATGAAGCCGCCGAAACCCTTTGCCGCGTGCAGTTCCAGGGCCATATCGGTGGCGCATTGACACGTGACATATGAGCCGAAACCCAGTCCTGGGCGCGTACTTCACTGGAATCACTAGATGTTGTATACTTAACTAGGTTGTACTAAACTATGAAACCATTCAACAATTTTTGTTGTTTTATTCTACGCAGGTAAGGGCCATTAAGCTGTGTAGCTCTTTTTTCGGAAGCGACCTGGTGACCACAAATGACAGCTCAACGAAATTGCTTATCGCCATCACGTTGACATTTATAGCAGGAGACAAATAACACTTAAAACGCGTGGTGATGTTGATTCTAAATGTGGAGGGGAAAAAAACGCGGAGGACAGAGAAAAATCCAAGCGACCACGGGAGAGAGACACACACAAACTCCAAATATACAGCAGCAGCAGGCGTCAGGGTCGGGAACGAACGCACAACCTCTTGTGTACCAGGCGAGGTAGTTAACATCTCATAGCCACCGTGGCACCCCTAAGTGCTGCATTGTAGCAGTTCGTAATCACGCCAGCCATGCTGCCCGATTCAGAATCAGAGGAATAATAATCACAATTATACTTTTACGAGACCTCCTTTGCCAGTAGCAAGATGTAGTGATAGGTTTTTACCCTTTTATCTGGCACCAAAACTGACACCTTTATACAAGGGGTCATGTTTGTAATAACCACAACACAAGCAGTCAAAATGCAAACAAAAAGAAATAACTCTGATGATGATAATGATATGCACTGTCTTGAAATTGATTGGTCCACACCCGAGACGGCTTTTCTTAGAGCCTAGTCTCACCCTGTGTTGGACCAGATGACGCCAAAAGCGTACAACTCAAGACAACGCATTATCAGAGTTGTCTCTTTATGTTTGCATTTTGACTGCTTGTGTTGTGGTTGTTGCAAACATGATCCCTTGTATAAAGGTGTCAGTTTTGGTGCCAGATAAATGGTAAAAACCTATTACACAATTATACTCTTTTATTATTTCGGTAAAGTCACGGTGGCTAGGAGATGTTAACTACCTCGCCTGACTTTACCGAAAGAACCAAAGAGTATGGATTCCTGCAGTGACGAAAGCTTCAAATCAGGTTGAATTACAATTATATAAAAATAAATAGTTCATAGGCGCTCGCTCACAGCACTCATTCCAACGGTCTGGTTGGTCTCTCATTTTAGACGCGCAAAATCAGGAGTCATCGCCACCTGTAACGCAACCGTCGAGCACAATGAAGTCAGCGTGAATGGTGACAGTCCGGCTCTGTTTAAAGACCGGTGGGGGCGGAAGGGTTGGGTGGGGGGGTGCGCGACACAGCAAAATGTTAAACAAACTCTAAACGAATTTGAAACGCTGAACAGAATGAGTGACGTTAGCGTTCTGCTTTTATCTATCGCGCATTCTGCTCTGGCTCCTCCTCCCGCCCCACCTCCCGCCCCTCTCTCCTCCCCGTGTGGATCTGTGAATCGGAGACGCCCATCGTTGTAATCGCACTCTAGCTGGACGCACGCTGTGGAGGGGTGGTTCTGTATTTCATCATCATCATCACGATCCATGGGGCAGATCGCACCCGTAGGGTGTCCACTGCACGCTTCGTCGTTCGCTCGTACCCTGCTCCCTCTCTTTCTCTTTTTTTTATTAAAAATATTTTACTTCGTCATAGCCAATAATGCAGCCCTCGATCCTCATGTTGACCTGCTCGTACAGCCAGATCTATATCCGTGACCTGTTTTGTAGATATCTGAAGACAAATTAGACGGCTGCACCATCACCTTCTGCACCTTGGGCTGCCGCGGTACGCCATGGCCGCACGAGGGTGTTCTTTCTGCTCGAGAGCTTAAGAAAATCATCTAAATATGAATACACTTAAATTTCGATTTAAAGCTTTCGTGACTGCAGGGATTCAACTTCTTGGTTCTTTAGGTAAAGTCACGTAGAAGGGAAGTAATAAAATAATAAAAATAAAACATAATAAAATAATTCTCACGACGTTTCGGCCACAACGCAAGCAGCCGTCCTCAGGTGAAGACCAGGCCTGTGAAGACCAGGTCTGTCGAGGAAGTTTCAGACGCTGTCGAGGAGACAGCGTCTGAAACTTCAAATGCTGTCTCCTCGGCAGACCTGGTTTTCACCTGAGGACGGCTGCTTGCGTTGTGGCCGAAACGTCGTGAGAATTATTTTATTATGTTTTATTTTTATTATGTTATTACTTCCCTTCTACGTGACTTTACCGAAAGAACCAAGAAGATGAATACGCTTGACGTATATTAAACCAAAAATTGTGTTAAGCACCGCTGATACGCGCGCGCGCTGCACGCGTGCTAAAATCTGTCTTGTAATGACAGCGTGGTTCCAGCGGTGGCCGCGTCTCTCTGCCTTGTCTTGACTTCAGCCATCCTCGACCCGAGGGTTGGCCGCACCACGGGCAACCCATCGCCACTGACATCCGTCTTCGGCTGCCCTCATTGTCCGCGCCAGCGTGTGCCTCGTCCACGCCTTGATGTTGTCCACCCGTAGTCACCCGGGCCTTCCTCGCGCACGTAAACAGGGCATCGGGCCGTGCATTATCTCTGGCACCGATCTCTTCTCACGCCGTCGTCGTTGTCGTGATCGTGGTCAAGCCGATCCCTGTTCGGTCTTCCTCTGCTTTTCCGTTCCTTCACATTTTTCCGAACAACAACAACAACACTTTTCATTGTCCTGTTGTTGTTGTTGTTGTTGTCCATCCCACTACACGTGAGTGGCGGTTTCCTTCTCAAAGCGTTCTCTTATGTCTACGTACGTCACTCTTTGAGTCCAGCTTAGACGCAGCAGCAGCCGTATCCTTCTGTAGCAATACATTTATAATGCCAATATCTTACCTTTATTTATGTTATTTGATCGACTTCTTTATCTTGCTCTCTGTTTTTTTTCTTCAATTGATTGTTGTATCATACAACTCGCTGACTCTGTGGCTCCCTCCTGGACATCTGTGAAAAAGAGCTTCATAGTTTTTCAGATTTCAGGGAAAAAAAGATCATCATTCAAATTTTGTGTAGCCACCTACAACTACTGCAGTGGGTCTGAGTATCAAACGAAGCTTCTCAACTTAAGAGGAGACCACAGAAGATGTGATGAACTTTGGCTGGTAATCGCAAACAGGTCTTAACATTGATTTCCTTTGGGTGAGATCGTGTAGCGCATAATGTAATTCATTTCTTATAACCCTCCACCACCCGACAGAGCCAATCGAATAGATTTGTCGCAGGTCAGGCAAATATGGCCCAAATGACTTGGCTCATCGGTAAAAAAATCAACGGAGTGCGTAAATTTTGCAGCGCAAGCGAAAACTTTTGACAACATACATCATGCGGCGGTAGGCTGGAGATGACGCTGAGCATCATCAGCTGTCGACGGAAAAAAACTCGCGATCGGAGAAGGTGGAGAGTTAAAAATCCTGGCAGGGCAGTTCACTCGACCTTCATCACCATCATCATCCCTAAAAGGTCGATAAAATAGGTACCGCGTTGCGGGGAAATCAACAGCGGCTGCCCTGCGGCGCGAGACACCCTGCATGCAATGGCAGGCCGCTGTGTGCCGGCGTGACGACCCAACTTGGTCAACTTTGACGCTGCAAACACAACTCGCTTGTACGCTGAACTTCTTACGCACCGTACGCAGCCAACCGTGCTAATCGGGGGAAGGAAAATTATCAATAGGTCTCTGTGTGCGTCTATGGCTCTGTGTTCTATTTGACTCTTGTGGGTCTCTGTGTGAGTCTATGGGTCTCTGTGTGGGTCTATAGGTCTTTGTGTAAGTCTATTGGTCTCTGAGTGGGTCTCTGTGTAAGTCTATTGGTCTCTGTGTGAGTCGATATGTCTCTGTGTGGGTCTATGGGTCTCTGTGTGAGTCTATGGGTCTCTGTGTGGGTCTATGGGTTTATGTGTGAGTCTATGGGTCTCTGTGTGGGGCTATGGGTATCTGTTTGAGGCTAGACGTCAACAAAAGGATGCAAACGTAATAAAAATAAACCGACAAGGCAGACAAGACATAGCCTTAACATCCGTTTGTGGCAAGTGCTGTTAGCGAGTAGCACCTATGAAGGTCGGCACAGCACACAGATAAAGACACACACAGACACAGATCAAGACACGCACAGACAGACACAGATAAAGACACAGACACACAGAGACACACGTAAAGACAACCACACACACAGATAAAGACACATTCACACACACAGAGAGAGAGCCATACACATGTAAAGACACACATAAATAAAACCAGCTATGCACACACACAAATGAAGACAGCCACACACACACAAATTAAGACAGCCACACACAAAGACACAGCCACACACACAGATAAATACACAGCCACGCACACAGATAAATACACAGCCACACACACACAGACACCGACAGAGAGAGAGAGAGTAGGAGGCTGTATTCTGAAACCCCCACCGCTCCGTGAAACCGCGTCGCGTTCTTACGCAGAGCGACAGCTGTGCCTACAGTCGAGGGGAGAGAGAAGAGACAGCCCACAGATGTCCTTTTGTGGAGCAGCTGTCCNGTGCAGAAAAGGAAGAAAGAGTTGCAGCAGCAGCAGTAACTATCAGAGAGCGAGAGACAAATTAAGGCTGTGGAATTCGACTCGGAGGACAAGGATGCAAGCTGATTGGGGGTTTTAACTAAACACACGCAAACACCAACAATCTCAAAGCCATTCCGCGGGCGGGGACGTTTGCTGCTTTGGCCCAGGTCCATCATCATCATCAGCACGGATCTATAATCACTGTCACTCCACTGAGGAGCCCCAACAACGTGGCGTGCCGGTGACGCCGCTGCTGCTGCTGCCTGGCGCATGGGCTCGATTCGATCATCCGGCGCGGCAGTTGAAAATAATTTATTTAAAACCCTTTGTCCCACCTACCCACCACCCCACTCGCCCACCACCACCCATACACCCACTCTCCCCTCGCCCTACCCACCNACCAACCCACCACCCCACTCGCGCCACCCACCCACCACCACCACCCCCCACTCTCCCCTCGCGACCCACCTACCCATCCACCACCCCCGCTCGCATCACCCACCACTCACCACCACCACCCCCACTCTCCACTCGCTCCACCACCCACCACACCCCCACTCGCATCATCCACCACCACCCACCCACCACCCACCCACCCACCCACTCGCCCCACCCACCACCACCCCCACTCGCATCATCCACCCACCACCACCACCACCACCCCCACTCTCCCACCACCACCACCACCCCCACTCGCCCCACCCACCACCACTCCCACCCTCGTCACCGCCACGCCGCTTCTGTCCACGCGGCAATGTAAACAAGAGCGCACACACAGGTAGCCGGTTGGGAGGCGTGGACGTTAGTCGTTGTGGTACCCCACGGACATATTCAATGAATTTCTCCGTGGGAAAAAAAANCAATTGGAGGTGGGGGGAGGAAGAGGAAGGGGGGGGAGGGTGAGCGAAACAACCCTGCCCCCACAAAACCACCCGTGGCAACTGGGGGGTGGGGGAGGGGTGCGCGCAGGCTTTGTACGCGAAAATAGATATCAGCAGTTCTGCGGCGCTGGCGGATTGGGCAAGCCGAGCAGCGTCGCTGTGTGCGTGCATGCATTGCGGGTGGTGACGTGGCGTGCCCCACCAGGCCAAGACGAATGGGTGGACGCTGACCTCACTACTTTGTGTGTGGTTCAATGTAACGAGCAAATTGCTTACACACCCCCCCCCAACTGTGCCCCACAGTGATCTACAATAAGCATCGTCGTCGTGACGTTACGTCGGCTTGTAATCGCGAGGGGTACTGGTTCGACTCCATCTCCAGGCGTGGCAGATGGAGAACTTTTAATTATTCAATCTACCGACCCTCTCGCGATGTCTCTATCCACACATTAAACTATTTTTTATTTTTATTTTACCCAGGTAAATGCCCACAGAGGAGCGATGTGGCTCTTTTAAAATCCTTTATATTAAGTTCACTTGCTTGCTTGCGCGCTTACGACCGTGCAAATCTTTCGGTCGTTTTTTAACCCACTTCCCGTGATCCAATCGAGCTGACATTTTGCACACAGACTCGTTGTGCGTGACAATTTATTTTCGTGAAATTTTTTTTTCCAAAATTTTCTACTTTTTGGAATTTTTTCATATTTAATTTAAAATTCCAATGCGATAAAAATGAAACTCTTACTCAAGAAAAACAGAAATGAATAATAAAATAAAACCGATGCCACGCATGTAAAGGATTTATAGTGAAAAACTTAGTTTTACGGGTTAATTTTTCAGAGGCGACCTGGTCACAAACGATAGCTCGACTAAGTGGCTCATCGTCGTCGAGTGGAAATCCATAGCAGCCAAATGCCACCCATCGCGGTTTAAGGCGGGCACAAATTAAGAATGTTATTGCGTATCACCGAATTTATTCCTTGGTTCTTTCGGTAAAGTCACGTCTAAAGATAAAATAATAAATTAAATACTAGCATACGACGTTTCGATTGCAACACAAGCAATCATCATCAGGTATAGATTTTGTTGTTGTTGCTATTTCAACAACGTAATCACGCAGGTGCTGATTGCAGCGTGCAATCTTGACTCGATACGGATCGTTGTGTAAGTGCCCCCGGCTCTGGCGCTGCGATCGATGCGGTGAAGTCCACGAGCTCAGAACGGATGCTGTACAGGTAAGTCCCGCTTAACGCGTGGTGGTGTTCGCACAACGCGTTCTTCCACAGCGCAGAGCGTGCACGCGTTATAACGCGGAACGCGCCCGTTATAATGCAGAGTTCGGACCCCGTTATAACGCGGAATATGAACCCCGTTATAACGCGGCAGGCGCGCTGTTATAGCGCGGCATCTCAGTGGTTGACGGCGAACTACTTGCTTGAGCTGCGTGATCGAACGGTACGACACAATACGCGGAGTTATACAGTAACGCAGCGGCACACAATCCGTTTTTTCGTCCCGTTATCCAGTGTGTGTGCGTAGTAGTACATCGTATCTCGCCAAACTTTACCGTGACATTATTTATGAGGTTTTTTATTTTCTCGCTTAATGCGGCACTTTTCATGAACGCATCTACCGCGTTAAACGAGGACACAGCTGTTTCCTATCCCTCGTCGGTACCATCCGTGGGGTGGCATCACCACCATCACCACCACCACGCGACGTCTTTCCGCGTCTAACAATTCACTCCTCATTCAAACACGAACCAACTCGTCCCACGCTGCTGCACGCGCCTGATGATTGTTATGGACGCGTCACATGTGGTTTGGTTGGCGGTGGTGGCGGTGGTGGCGGTGGTGGCGGTGGTGGCGGTGGTGGCGGTGGTGGCGGTGGTGGTGGCGGTGCAAGTGTGTTTTAGTAAGGTTTGTCATGTAACAGAACATGCCAATGCGTGGCGGGTTTAACGACACATTTATTTCTTTACGCGATCTCACCCCAAAACAACCCGTGTTATGGGTGATATTGCTCGCGAACACCTGCTACGTGTCACACAGCAGCAGCTACAACAGCAACAATAATAATTTTGATTTAAAGCTTTCGTGACTGCAGGGTTCATTTTCTTGGTTCTTTCGGTAAAGTCACGTAGAAGGGAAACAATAAAAAAAATATATTCTTTAATTGTTTCCCTTCTACGTGACTTTACCGAAAGAACCAAGAATAACAATAATAATATCAAATAATAAAACTCAAAGGAGCCGCCCTCGACTCCGGAAACTCTGCCCGCGCGTTCCTTTCCGGATAGCTGCAAATGGACACCGCACAAATTGTGCCCCCCCCGCCTCAACTCAATGCCTTCTCCCGCACTCCTCCTCCCTNCTCCTCCTCCTCCTCCTCCCCATCTCCTCCTCCTCCTCCNTCCTCCTCCNTCCTCCTCCCTCCTCCTCCCACANTCCCTCCTCCTCCCCTCCNTCCTCNTCCTCCNTCCTCCTCCTCCTCCTCCTCCNTCCTCCTCCCTCTTCCTCCTCCTCCTCCCCTCCTCCTCCTCCTCCTCCTCCCTCCTCCACCTCCTCCTCCTCCTCATCTCCTCCCTCCTCCTCCTCTTCCTCCTCCTCCTCCTCCTCCCCACTCCTCTCCACTCCTCCTCCTCCTCCTCCTCCTCCTCCTCCTCCTCCCCTCCCTCCTCCTCCTCCNTCCTCCTCCCTCCTCCTCCTCCCTCCTTCTCCTCTTCCTCCTCCTCCTCCCTCCTCCACCTCCTCCTCCTCCTCCTCTTCCTCCTCCTCCTCCCTCCTCCTCCCCCTCCCTCCTCCTCCTCCTCCTCCTCCTCTCCTCCCTCCTCCTCCTCCTCCCACAATCCTCTTCCACCCTCCTCCTCCCTCCTCATCCTCCTCCTCCTCCTCCTCCCCTCCTCCTCCTCCTCCCTCCTCCTCCCTCCTCCTCCTCCNTCCTTCTCCCTCTTCCTCCCTCCTCCTCCTCCTCCCCCTCCTCCCTCCTCCTCCCTCCTCCTCCTCCCTCCTCCTTCCCCTCCTCCTCCTCCTCCTCCTCCTCCCTCTTCCTCCTCCTCCTCCGGTGCGTCCCCGCGCATTCCGCGCCGCCCATCTCCGGCTCCTCTCCCCGTCGTGATCCCCGACGTCTGGCGGCGAGATGAGGCGCACAGCTGGCGGAAGAGGAGGAGATGGGCAGGAGGCTACTGCTGATGTTGCTGCTGAAGTTGCTGCTACTAATACTACTGCTGCTACTCCTGCTGCTACTACTTCTAATCATGCTGCTACTCCTGCTGCTACAGCTGCTATTCCTGCTGCTACTACTTCTTCTCCTGCTGCTACTGCAGCTACTACTTCTACTCCTGCTGCTACTATTCTACTACCGCTTGCTACTCCTGCTGCTACTCCTGTTGCTGCTACTACTGCTCATATAACTCCTGCTCCTACTATTGCAGCTACTACTTCTACTCCTGCTGCTATTTCTGTTGCTGCTACTCCTGCTACTGCTGCGACTCCTGCTGCTACTACTGCTGCTGCTGCAGCCAGGAAGCCCTGAACAAAAATATCGCAAAAGAGATGGAAGTACAGCCCTGCAATTTTGATTGTTAATATTTGCCTAATTATAATCGCGGTCGTTGAGCATAATCACCAAATAGCCCAAAATGCCAAACGTCCATCAACAAACAGAACTGAGATATTGTCAGAAAAAAATCTGAATGATTTGTTCTTCAATGATCGTAACGTTGCTAAAGCGACTACTCCACGCTCACTCTACTGCTGGTTGTGCCTCCACAAAAGGGTCGCAACCCAAAACAAAAGAAGATAACAAAAACATTAATATACTAATAGGGTTTTCCCCTTTTTCTGGCAACAAAAACTGACACCTTTTGCAAGGAATCATGCTTACATTAACCACAATACTTGCAGTCAAATGCAAAGGGGAAAACCCTATTAGTACATTTTGGTACTGGCAAAGGAGGTCCCATGATGTAAAAAATTAACCCGTAAAAACAAAGTTTTTCACTATAAATCCTTTATATGCGTGTTCAATGGGCCACAACCCAGCCCACATTGGTCTTTGAAACGGGCGGCTAGAGTCCTCTCGTCCTCTGGCTTGAGATGGCTGCCACCTATGGGTCAGATGATTGCCTGCCACCATTAAGCAATTGGTAATTAAATATAATTTTTTTTCCTAAAAAGTGTAAAATTTTTGAAAAAAATTTCACGAAAATAAATTTTCACGCACAACGAGTCTGTGTGCAAAATGTCAGCTCGATTGGATCACGGGAAGTGGGTTAAAAAACGACCGAAAGATTTGCACGGTCGTAAGCAAGCAAGCAAGTGAACTTAATATAAAGGTTAGTATTTAACACGTAGGCTTTCGCGACCAATGTTATTCATAATCAACGTTTTGGGTTTAGATCGCGTTATTTATAAATGTGTCGTAACCCTCCACCACCCGACACGGCCAATCAGTAAAAATGTGTCACGTTGACAAAGACAAATAGTTCACTGCTTTAGCCCACCGGTGTGTTGAAGCCAAATGTTGTGGCTTCAACACACCGGTGGGCTAAAGCAGTGAACTATCTGTCTTTGTCAACGTGACACATTTTTACTGATTGGCCGTGTCGGGTGGTGGAGGGTTACGACACATTTATAAATAACGCGATCTAAACCCAAAAACGTTGATTATGATTAATATAAAGGATTTAAAAACGATTCAATTTCGGTAAGAAAGACTCGATATTTCAAGAGCCGCGTTGCGCTGTGTGGTAAACACGAGATGGCGATTCATTAAATAACTTCACGGAGCAGTCCTGAGGCAGGCCCATGATGGACTCCGTAGGCAGTAAGGACTCCCAGGTTGCCAACCCCTGCCCATGGTAAACTGGACTCCCATGGTAAATAAAGTTCTGGACTCCCATGGTAAACCGGACTCCCATGGTAAACTGGCCTCCAATGCTAAGCTGGACTCCCATGGTAAACTGGAGTCCAATGGTAAACTGGACATCCATGGTAAACTGGACTCCCATGGTAAACTAAAGTTCCATGGTAAACTGGATTCCCATGGTAAACCGGACTCCCATGGTAAACTGGACTCCAATGCTAAGCTGGACTCCCATGGTAAACTGGAGTCCAATGGTAAACTGGACATCCATGGAAACTGGACTCCCATGGTAAACTAAAGTTCCATGGTAAACTGGATTCCATGGTAAACCGGACTCCCATGGTAAACTGGCCTCCAATGCTAAGCTGGACTCCCATGGTAAACTGGAGTCCAATGGTAAACTGGACATCCATGGTAAACTGGACTCCCATAGTAAGCTGGACTTCCATGGTAAACTGAAGTCCCATGGTAAACTGGACTCCCATGCTAAACTGGACATTCATGGCCAGGGATCGGCAACCAAAATAACAAGAAGGACATTTTTTTTAAAATTTAATTTTCTAATTTCAAGAGCCACGCTGCAGTCCAAAAAGAGCCGCGGGTTTCTGACCCCTGCACCCGAGGGAGCTCTGAGCGAGCCCCTTCACCCGCGGTCAACACGCCAAAGAGTTGGGCCAACGTTGGAGTTTTAGTTGGACTCGTTGTTGGCAGACCCTGGCCCAACGTAGTTCGAACGTTCCTTGTTGACTGGACATTGGCCTACACCTGCCACACGGCCACGCCGTCTTGGCCAGAGGCGGCGGGCAGGGGGGGGGGGTTACCAACACTTTTACCAACCACACGTGATCTGTCAATCAAATCACGTTTTTACATAGCTGGTGAATGTGAATAGAGGTGGTGGGCGGTGGTGGAGGGGGTGGGGAATGTAGGAAACTCATCCCAACCCACACCACCAACCCACCACCAATCCACACCACCACCCCNACCACCAACCTCCACCACCAACCGCCACATCGTCACGCCAGGAGATGGAATCGAACCTCCCTGGATCGCGGGTCCCAGCCGTGCTGGGGAACCCGTTGGCTGCGGCGACATGAAAGCGAAACGTTTCGGAAAACACTGCCATCAACACCCCCCCCCCGTACCCACCCATCCACCCACCCCAACTCACCTCTGTCAATCGCAGTCTCATCTGCCACGCTCTGCTGTCATCCCCGAGTGTCTGTGTGCGTGTCGAACACCGACATTGGACGCGCAGGAAACTTGCTCGTAAGTGTATCTCTGTTTTTGCCAGGAATGCCAAACACATGACACACCTTCTCGCGGGTGCGTGTGTCTGCGTGTGTCTGCGTGTGTCTGCGTGGGTACAGGGAGCGGTGGTGGAGTGGTTGGAACGCCGCACTACGAACCCGGCGACCAGAGTTCGATTCCCCGCTCACGGCCAAACACCGGTGACGATTATCTGAACCGGTTCTTGGCCTCCCCTAGGTGACTCAGCCTCAAATGAGTATCCAGTGCGGCGTGTAAACATCGCCGCTAGGGAGACAAAGGCGGCCCGGGCGTGGTGCTGGTCACCCACCCCTCGTGTGCCGTGACGGCCTACATAGGTGCTGCCTCACTGAACAGCACTTGCCCCGACAGTCTGTTGCAGTCTACACGGGATATCTTTGTCTTTGTGTGCAGTCTTGAGAAATTATGAAATGTAGAAGGCAAGCGATGGTATGTTTGGTGATAACGCGCGATAAGTGACGGGTTTGCGGTGTCGCCCTTTTTGGGCGGTAACGTTGGCCCAACGTTCGCAGCTCGTTGCAAGATGTTCGCCGGTTCGAATTCGCTTCGGCTGCCCCGGTTATTCCTGCGTGTGCGTGTGTGTGTGCACCAAAGTACTGCCACTCGTAAAAAAACAATACCTCCACGCACCGTCCGCTTGGACAGCGGACGTGAAAGATCCCCGTGACGCCGTTCACAAGAGCTGGGCCGATGTGTGCCCACGTCACGGGTCCAAACGTGGCCACATTTGAGCCGATTGTTTGTTGAACTTCTTTCGTAGACAAGCGTGCTAACCGGAGGTGCGGTGGAGGTGGGGGGGCACAACAACAAAACTCAATACAAAAAGCCAGTTGTATAGATTTTTTTTTGTGTTCAATCTAGATGATGATTTAAAAGTGCACAGCTCCATTGGCTTCCTAACAGAAGGAAGAACGTTCCAGACGGCCGCGGGAGCGCATCTGAAAGCGGTGACCACCGCCTTTGTTTCGATGGCTAGCAGCCAAAAAGCCGCCGCGATTGGATTAATGCAAAGCAGTCATCGCCACCGCAAGCGACGTTGATGTAATTCTCCTCTGCAGGCCACACACGGTGGTGTTGACGAACGTGTCGAGATGTGTTGGGTGGGCTGCGAGAGACTGCGCGGGCTTGGTGGAGGTGGTGGTGGGATTTCAGAAACTTGCACCCTTGTTTTGACCGGCGGCGCCAGGAGATGGAATCGAACCGACGGCTTTGGGGTCGCAAGTCCAGCCTGCTGCTTCTGCTGTTGGCCGCTCCACCAGCATTGTGGCATTCTCATTCATACCATTGTTGAGCGCGTACGCTTTGCACAATAATATTTCCAGAAGGCAAATCGCAACCTGGATTTTTTCGTTTAAATTTTATGATATCGTGCGGTTATCTGAAATGCATTTTATTGTAAACAACCCAAGTTATTATGGATCATTATGGGTTATTGTATACATTGTTTCCCATCATTTATTTAAGCATCTCGAGATTTTATTTACGTATTTTATTTTACAACATCGCCGATTGACCGGGGAAGCCTATCACGTAGACAGAGTGCCCTTGCTAATAATATCTGGCAACCCAGCAGCGGTGCGTTTGTCTCTCATTGCTGATGAGACTCTGAATATGCTGATGTACGGTCATACGACCCCGCCTCGCCCGTGACTGAAACATCTATTCACCTTCATATTTCACAACTTTAATGGTCTTCTTGGTTCTTTCGGTAAAGTCACGTAGAATGGAAATAATAAAAGAATAAAAAATAAAACATAATAAAATAATTCTCACGACGTTTCGGCCACAACGCAAGCAGCCGTCCAGCAGGTCTGTCGAAAAGACAGAGTCTGAATGACAGACAGACCTGCTCTCCACCTGAGGACGGCTGCTTGCGTTGTGGCCGAAACGTCGTGAGAATTATTTTATTATGTTTATTTTATTTTATTATTTCTATTCTACGTGACTTTATCGAAAGAACCAAGAAGATGAATCCTGCAGTCACTAAAGCTTTAAATCGAAATTTTACTTGAATGGTGCCGTTTGTTGTTGTCCGTTTGTCATGTTAGACCTTAAGGGCCATGTGCTGAGCAACCGCGATGGTCAATTGCCATGCGTGTTGAAGTATGATCGAGTAAAACCCCCAATGGCTGACGTCACAGGAAGCCCTTCATCCAGCAGTGGATTGGTAACGGGATGGAAATTGTCATTTTCATTCGCTGAATCTAAACAATTTTTTTTTTACCAGCTAAGGCCCACTGAGCTCTACAGATCTTTTTCAAAAGCGACCTGCACAAATGATAGCTCAACGAAGTGGCTTATCACGCGGACATTTATAGCAGCCAAATACTCTTAACGCACGTTGACAAATGTGGAAGGAAACACCGCAAGACCTGGAGAAAAATCCACGCGACCACGGGGGGAGCACGCAAACTCCAAATATACAGCAGCCGTCAGGGTGTGGATCGAACCCACAACCTCCTGTATACTGGGCGAGGTAGTTAACATCTCTTAGTCACCGTGATGATGATGAGAGAGAGACACGCAAACTCCAAATATACAGCAGCAGGCGTCAGGGTCTGAATCGAACCCACGACCTCCTGTATACCAGGCGAGGTAGTTAACATCCCACGTACCGTGGCGCACTCTATTATCAGTCTTGCCGAGGGACCACAAAAGAACAAGGAAGAACAACAACACGTGCGCATGGGTTCTGTGACTCTCCCCGACGTGCATTTGTCGTCGGACGCATTCTAATTAGCGATCGTAACGGTCACCTTCAAGGCCACGCGGCGAGGTGACGTCACAATGCACATGACGCAGGGAATGACATCACCTTGGCCGAATGAGGCTTCTCTGTTTAACGCCGGATTGCTATCGCCACGTGTTTTGCTGAACCCTCTTTGGCCAATGGCCCGTGATTCGACACGTACCAGACATTCGCGACCAATAATAAAGGTTTTTTTGCGGTAAATCGCGTAGATATAAATGTGCCGTTAACCAAACCACCACCCACACGGCCAATTAGTAAGGTTTGTCACGTGAACAAAACATGCCAATTAGTTACTAATTCTGTCGGGTGGTGGTGGGTTAACGACACATTTGCATTCACGCGATCTAACCTTTTATTATGAGTACCTGGATTTATTTGGGGCAATTCCCTCATAGCCACTCGCCCCGACACCAACATCTGATTCATATTGGATCCTCTTTAGGGAAGTTAAAGTGATGCCCCACCCCGACTCCATTTCCCCCTCCTCCCGATACAGACGGGATAGATGGAGAGAGACGGAGAGAGATGAAGAGAGACCGGGAGAGACGGGAGAGAACAGAGAGAGATGGAGAGAGATGAAGAGAGATGAAGAGAGATGAAGAGAGATGAAGAGAGACGGAGAGAGACGGAGAGAGACGGGGAGAGAGATGAAAGAGATGAAGAGAGATGAAAGAGACGGAGAGAGACGGAGAGAGACGGGGAGAGANGGAGAGAGATGAAGAGAGATGAGAGAGACGGAGAGAGACGGAGAGATGGAGAGAGACGGGAGAGACGGAGAGAGACGGGAGAGATGGAGAGAGACGGAGAGAGACGGGAGAGAAACAGAGAGAGAGATGGAGAGGAAGAGAGATAGACGGAGAGAGACAGATGGAGAAGGAAGAGAGATAGATGGAGAGATAGAGAGATGGAGAGGGAGAGACAGAGAGACGGGAGAGAGATGGAGAGAGATAGAGATGCGGAGAGAGAGATGGAGACCGGGAGAGACGGAGAGAGACGGAGAGACGGGAGGACGGACAGACAGAGACATACAGACCGGAGACACAGACAGATGCAGAGAGACAGACAGACGGACAGACAGACGGACAGAGACAGACAGACAGACGGACGGACAGACGGACACAGACAGACGGACAGACAGATAGAGACAGACGACACAGAGACAGACACAGACACAGACAGGCAGACAGACACAGACAGACACAGACAGACACACAGACAGACAGAACACAGACAGAAACACAGACAGAAGACAGACAGACACACAGACAGACAGACAGACAGACACACAGACACACGACAGACAGACAGANAAGACAGACAGACAGACCACGCGAACGACGTTTGCGATCAGCCTCGGTTCTCGGCCGCGTTAAATCTCATCGCTCCGCGGAGATGACGGATCGAGGTGCGAGGCGCGTGTTCATTTATTTGTTTATTTTTTTTCTACCCTACCCAGGCCATACATATTTTATGTTGTTATTGTTTACTGTTGACACCCGGAAAACAAGCGGCGGAACGAGCAGCTGTGATGAAGCTGTTAGCGCGCGCCAGAGTGAGGCAACGCCGCTGCTGCTGCTGTTTGCACCCCCCCGCCCCCCCAGGTTTGATGATGGTGGTGGTGGGAGTGGAAAGGGAGAGGGGGGTATTTGGGAGTGGAGGGGAGGGTTTATAGGAGGAGGAGGCGGTGTTTCTCTAGAGGCGGCAGTTTATTTAGATAGACTTGGGCGAGTTGAACTTGCGCTCGATGATCAAAAGGGGTGATGATGTAGAACAGATCTATCAGGCCGCTCCCGCCACCCCAGCGCCCCGCTCATCCATCATCCCACGTTCCCCGGCGCTCAGGATTAATCAACCCTAGCGCGCATCTGCCTCTCTCGCTCTCTCGCTCGCTCGCCGACTCCTCTCTCTCTCACTGTGTGCACGCTCGTGTGGCTTGCGGCTTTTGGCTCCCGCTTGCTCGACGGAATTTTTTTTGCTCGCATCCCCACCCCCCTATCCGCACCCGCCCCCTCCCTCCCACCGCCACACGCCCCCATCTTTTTTTTNAATCGCTCGCTCACTCGCAATCGGAACGGTGATTTTNATACCGGAGGAATCCGATGAGCTATGAAGCTCTTTTTTTTGCGCAGATGTCCAGCAGCACAACGCGACTACGCACCCGGAGGACCCCACCCCACTCCCTCCTCCCCTGACCCCCTCTTCACCGGGCGGCACTGGCCGGCGTGAATGACGCGTCGCGTGGGTGGTTCGTCATCCAGCAGTGGAGTGACCAAGGATGCTGGGAACAACATCGATAGGCTAGCACGTTGGATGTAAGATGCCCCCATCNCCACGCTGCCTCAACCATGGGGGCCCCTTAGCAGACGTTTACTTTTGGGGGTGCTCTCCCCAAAGACAAAGATCCCGTGTAGGCTTGAGCACACTGTTGGGGCAAGTGCTGTTAGCGAGCACACTATGAAGGCCGACACGGCACACGAAGAGGTGGCTGGTCAGCACCACGCCCGGCCGCCTTTGTCTTCCCAGTGGCGATGTTTACACACCGCACCAGGTACTCATTCGAGGCTGAGTCGACTTTCGGGAAGGCCCAGGAGCTGTTCGGACAATCGTCGCTGGTGTGGGTTGGTCATGAGCGGGAATCAAACGCTGATCGCCGGGGTTCGTAGTGCAGCGCGCTAACCGCTGCGCCACCGCTCCACACGCGCTCTTCCCCACCCAGCCCCAACCCACGTGAATGTATAGAGCCCGAGTTGTGTTCTTGTCCATGGTGACAGCAGCAATACGTTCAGGAACTCGCTGCCAATGTCGAGGTCTGGCGCTGCTGCTATTGCTGTTCGTGACGAGAGGGCTTCAGCAATGAGAGAGGAGTTAGCGTCGTTTTGCTCGAGCCTCCACCATTGATGGAGCATAGACCACAGTGGGTCACTGGGCGCTCCTAACCCACCTCAACCATCAACCAAGACCTCAACATGAACCTCACCGCTAACTCCGGTCCAGATCTCCCCCTACCCCCTCCAGTTTTCTGCGACCACGCTGCTGCTGCTGCTGCCACCATCCTAGAAACTCGCCGCGGTGCAAGATCCTCGCGAGATTGACAGATGGAGATGTGGACAAGGCTCGGAGATGAGATGCACCCAGAAAGATGCAGACGAGATAGAGATGAGAGAGGTGAATTGCCCTCTACGTGTTGATGATCTCCTTATGCTTTTTCAAAATAAATATAATAATGATATTCGGTGCACCCTATTTTTTTGGAGTCTGAATAAGTGGCTCTTTTGAGCTTGAGGCCCTGTAGCCTTAGTTTGTAGATGCCTAGCATGACCAGTGACCCCCCCTCTCCCGCCCGTTCCCCCACAACCTCCACCCCCTACCCCCAAAAAATGAGCCCCATGTCACCTTACACACCGTGCGACTTTGTTCCCAAAGCGAGGGCACACAAGTTCGTGCGTGTGTGTATATGTATATGCGTGTGTGTGCGTGCGTGTGTGCGTGGGTGTGCGTGCATGTGCGTGCGTGCGTGTGTGAGTGCGTGCGTGAGTGTTTGCGTGCGTGCGTGTGCGTGCGTGTGCGTGTGTGCGTGTGTGTGCGTGTGTGTGCGTGTGCGTGTGTGCGTGCATGTGCGTGCGTGTGTGTGTGCGTGCGTGTATGTGCGTGTGCATGTGTGCGTGCGTGTGCGTGTGTGCCTGCGTGTGCGTGTGTGCGTGCGTGGAGCGGTAGTGTAGCGTTAGCGCACTGTGCAATGAACCCTGGCGACGCGAGTTCGATTCTCGCTAACTGCCAAAACCAGGGACGGTTATCTGAACCGGTCTTGGCCTTCCCTAGGTCGACTCGGCCTCGAATGGGTACCTGGTGCGGTGTGTAAACATCGCCACTGGGAAGACAAAGGCGGGCGTGCGTGTGTTGGCCACCCACCCGCTCGTGTGCCGTGACGACCTTTGTAGGTGCTGCTCACGATCAGCACTTGCCTCGACAGTCTGGTACAGGCTACACGGGGTATCTTTGTCTTGTGTGCGTGTGTTTTCACTCGCTCGTGGAATGAAAACACCTTTCTTGTCGTATTCGTTTTCACTGCTCGTTCGATTCTGTAGCCCAAACAAAAAATCTCCGATCTCTGCGTCCCAATTTCAAACTCTCCCACGTACCCCCTCCCCACCCCACCCACTCCCCCACTTTAGACTGTGCGTTTTGGATGTCGTTCATCCTCTCGTTGGGTTTGTGAGATATTGTGAAGAGCAACTGAGAGACATTCAGTTGTGGGCAATTTAGCAATTTTGGTGGCCTTGTCTGAGATTTGGCTGGATTGCAGATAACCCAACACCGACTCACTCACGACCTCACCAACTCGCTCACCCACTCACCCTCACATTCCCTGCTCGCTCGCTCGCTCACTCACCCACTCACTCACTCATTCACTCGCCCACTTATTCACTCTCTCACACGCTCTCTTTTCACTCGGAGCAAAATCTGCCCTTGGCTTTAGTCCAGCAACGTGCTTCAAACAACAAAACAAAATCCATGCGAACGTAAACATGAAACAGATCTAGGCTCACCGCAATTACGACACTAAATATAGTCCAGCACTAATATTACTAATACATTCTGCATGTTGCGCGTGTGCGCGTTTGGATGCGTTGTGTGTGTATGTGTCAGTCGTGCAGCGGCTTTTCGTGGTACGCTACGAAACTGGACAACCCGGGTTCAATTCCCGCTCCCGGCCACCAACGCCAGTCACGACTATCTGAACCGGATCTGGGCCTCCCTCTGTCGACTTAGCCTCAAATGAGTACCTGGTGTGGGGAGACAAAGCCGGCCGGTCAACTTGGCGTGCGACCGGCAACCCACCCCCTCGTGTGCCGTGCCGGCCTTCATAGGCGCCGCTCGCCACAACAGCACTTGCCCAGCAGTCTGCTGAGGCTATACCGGGGAGGGGGGGGGGGGCAACCTTTGCCTTAGGGTGCTTAAATGCTTATTGCTGCCATATGGATGGCGCAGAATTCTCCCGCAGCAAAAGCGATCTGCCGCTGAAGGAGCGCGAGTCCCAAGTCAGCAGATTGGCCATTTGCAAGCACTTAGCAACACACACCGGAGTCCAACTCGGCCTCGCTCTGCTGATGAGCCATGTGCGTGCCGATGGCCTTGACCCCCCCCCCAACCTTGAAGCCAGATCATTGGAGGCCCCCCACCCCGACGCCATCCTAACCCGACGCCTCCCGCCTTGCACACCCAACGCACGTTCGACCTCGTGGTCATTCATCATCGTCGTTCGTCGTCGTCATTAACCGCTGCTGATTGCCACCGGTTACGGCGTGCCGCTCGCTGTTGTGCGAATTATTGTCATCTGCGTCGTCGCTATTGTAATTCTAGTCATCCGTGATTGTGGTGGTCGTGGTGTGGTCGTGGTTGGTTGGTGGTCGTCATCATCGTGATTAGTGTTTAGGCCACAATCATCATCCCCGTAATTATCGGTTGTGGATTTAAAGGGGGTGGTGGGGAGTGGGGTTTGCCTCCATGCCCTACCCCACGCCCCACCCGTGCAATTTGAGAGGCTGAACATTTGCATGATGCTCGTATTTAGTCGAGAAAATACATTGGATGTAAATTTGGTGTCAGTGTCGGGCCCTACGTGATTAATGTAGGGCCCTATTTACATATCCTGGCAACTTTGTGTTGCCCCCCACTATTCACCCCCCCTGCCCCCTACCCCTTTTGAGGATCATATGATCACAGGTCGGCAACCCGCTTCCCGGAGCTGCTGCTCTTTAAACAAAACGAGTTTCGCGACGTGATTTATTTATGAAAGACCCACCGTCTCGTCTTCATCACGAGCCATTGCGGCTCTTAAAATATTGAGAGTTTTTTTGTTTGTTTGTTTGTTTCAACCGAAGTCGAACAAAACAAATGGCTCTCTTCTTCTTGGTTCTTTCGGTAAAGTCACGTAGAAGGGAAGTAATAAAATAATAAAATAAAACATAATAAAATTATTATTATTAATTTTATTACGTGACTTTACCGAAAGAACCAAGAGATGAATCCCTGCAGTCACGAAAGCTTTAAATCAAAATTTAAATGGCTCTCTTTTGTTGTTTTTGGTTGCAGACGCTCTGATCGCGATCAACATCATGGCATCGTCGTCATTAACATCATCATCAGTCATAGGCCACGATATCACCATCCCATTAATCACGATCGTAATCACCACCACCACCATCACCACCATCATCACCTTCATCAAATCCACATATTACCGGCGCGGTGAATTATGGTTTAACAACAACGACTGCCACCCCTCCGCCCAACTCACAACCCACGACCCTCGCACTACGCGGGGTTTGTTCGATTGCCCGTTCTCCGGTAGCGGTTGACAACGAATGGGGGCTGGGAGGCTGGGGGGGGGGGCTTNGGGGGCTGTTCTTGTGGAAATACCCACAGTGGAAGCGAGCTTCGGACGATTTGCTCCACAGCCGGACAGCGAGACAACAGAATCTGTATTTATTGTGCAGGAGGAATCCGATGAGCCATAAAGCTCTTTTGTCACAGTCAAGTCGAGGCAGGTAGGTCAGAACGTTACAACAACAAACAATACAAACAACACGAGAGCAGTGCAAGGTATAGAAAATGTAAACAAATCACTTAAAATATATACAAATTAAAGGAAACAATATTATAGCTTACCAGGTAAGGCCTGCTGAGCTATGAGCTGTTTTTACAATCCTTTATATTAAGTTCACTTGCTTGCGTGCTTGCGTGCTTGCGCGCTTACGACCGTGCAAATCTTTCGGTCGTTTTTTAACCCACTTCCCGTGATCCAATCGAGCTGACATTTTGCACACAGACTCGTTGTGCGTGACAATTTATTTTCGTGAAATTTTTTTCAAAAATTTTACACTTTTTAGGTACATTTGTTTTTATATTTAATTACCAATTGCTTAATGGTGGCAGGCAATCATCTGACCCATAGGTGGCAGCATCTCAAGCCAGAGGACGAGAGGACTCTAGCCGCCCGTTTCAAAGACCAATGTGGGCTGGGTTGTGGCCCATTGAACACGCATATAAAGGATTTATAGTGAAAAACTTTGTTTTTACGGGTTAATTTTATTTCAGAAGCGACCTGGCCACAAGTGATAGCGCAACGAGGTGTAAATGTATCGCAGCAAAATAACCTCAATAATCTAAACGCGTGATGTCGACTCTAAATGTGGATGGGGGGGGGGGGAGCCCCTGAGAACCCGGAGGGAGAGAGAGAGAAAAATACAAACTCCACGTGCGGCATAAGGGGTGGTGACAGCCCATGTCAGGTGACCGGCGTGCAAGCGGTCATCACGTTGAGCGTGGGGGGCGAGGGGGGGGGNCAAGAGATGGGGGGTTGGGAAGAGGTGGGGGGGGGCTTTGAGTGGAATGATCGCCTCCAATGCCCCAGCTGTATGAGCTCTGGGGATTGCGAGCGTTCCTCCTCCCCCCCCACCACCACCTCCACCTCCCCATTATTTGTTGTGGAGAGATCGCCCAGTAAATTCATTTACCCGCATCTTGGGGGGGGGGGGCTAGTGGGCGGGGGGTCGCGGGGGGTCTGGAGGTTGGGGGGGGGCTTTCGCAGGCCGTGCGTTGATTGCAAGGGAGCTGAGTGCGTTTTAACGGTGAGAAAGGGAAGCCCCCGTGTGTGTGTGCGTCTGTGTGTCTGTGTGTGTGTCTGTGTGTGTGTCTGTGTGTTGTGTGTGTCTGTGTGTGTCTGTGTGTGTGTGATTGTCTTCGTGTGCACGTGCACATGCATCGGCTCGTGCGCCTCTGCGTCTGTGTTTTATGCGTGGGGAGCGGTGGCGCGGTGGTGAGCGCACTGTGCTACGAGCCCACGCGACCCGACTTCGTTTCCCTCTCATGATGGAATATTTGAGTCTATGCTGGGCCCTCCCCTAGGTCGACTCGGCCGGAAATAACTATTGTACCTGGTTCAAGAGTTGAAGGCGGCCGGGCGTGGAGCTGGCCACCCCACCCCACCACCCTCGCGTGCTGTGCTGGCCTTCATAGGTGCTACTCGCCACAGCACTTGGCCCCAACATCAACAACCTGATAAACAAAACAAAAAGGGATCTTTGAATTTGTGTGCGCGTTTAAACATTGCGCGTGCCTCCAGCGACGACGGGAAATTGCTACGGGCTGGTTGTGTGGAATGTCCCGATCACGTTCTGGGTGCAGGAGAGGCGATATTGAATATTTAAAAGACTCTCAACCACGACTCAGTAAGCAAAAAAAACAAAAAAATTCAACAAACCAAGCGAAATGGAAATAAATGAATAAACACTCTCCACGAATAAGCCTAATTATCAAACACCCACGATCTCGGCCGAATCAATCTCACAAGAGGCGTAATTTCTCTCGCCAAACGATGTAAGTAAAATGCCCGCTCAGGCTCGGGCATAAATTACTAAAACTAATGCGTTGCGCCGTCCTATAGATTTATTTTTGGGGAAAAAAATACGAAAATACGGACGAAGGAGGCGGCGGGGGGGNTGGATGGATGCGAGGGCGACTTCGACGGAAGGGTTGGGAAAGTTGATGATTATTATTTGTTTTATTATTTCCCCCGCTCCGTCTGAGATTATTGAAGCGAATGAGCTAGGGAAGGGGGACGTGAGCCCGCCAGCCAGCCAGACAGCGTGGCCTTGGTTTTGGCGACTCCTTTCGTTTCATTCTGTCGCTAATCTTTGCCAAAGCCGTTTTGGGACGCGCCTGATTAAATACGGGGGCGTGTGCGTAAACGTGCGCGTGTGTGTGTCCCTCCGTATCGGCTAAAGGGCAGCGGGGTGGAGGCTGAGAGGTGTCTGCGTGGCGATGTTTATTGTTTATTGCCCGAATTAAGATGAAGGGGTTGGGGGGGGGCTCGGGTGCCTAATCGTCTCTTACAAATGCACGCACGCGTGGCATGAACACACACGGCGGCCAACGTTGGTATGGGTGCTGGGTGGATGGTCGACCGACGTTGGCATGGGTGCTGGTGGATGGTCGACCGATGTTGGCATGGGTGCTGCGTGGATGATCGATCAACGTTGGCATGGGTGCTGCGTGGATGATCGATCAACGTTGGTATGGGTGCTGGGTGGATGGTCGACCGACGTTGGCATGGGTGCTGGGTGGATGGTCGATCAACGTTGGCATGGGTGCTGCGTGGATGGCCCATGCAACAGCGTGGAGTGGGCATGCACAACGCAATCATCACTCTCAAGCTTTGGTTAATGCTGAAGACAACACCTGTGCCAGATCTCAGTTAAAAATCAGTTGCTAAAGCTCGGACACAGATGCCGATCCACCGGACTGCCTGGCCCAAGCCTGAGTTGAACCTGGACAGGTGGCAACAGTAATCCGAACTCATCCTGCCCTCTGCCTTGTCTTCACCCGTGCCCCTTCGTCTCTATTAACTAACAGAGATGGCCCCTTACACATACACTAACACTAAACTAAATTATATGTTTTAATTATTTCGCCAGGTAAGGCCCACTGAGCTATGCAGCTCTTTTCAGAAGTGGCCACAAATGAAAGCTCAACGAAGTGGCTTACTCCTTAATTACAGCAGTCAAATATCTTCTTGGTTCTTTCGGTAAAGTCATGTAGAAGGGAAATAATAAAATAATAAAAATAAAACATAATAAAATAATTCTCACGACGTTTCGGCCACAACGCAAGCAGCCGTCCTCAGGTGAAGAACAAGTCTGTCGGAAAGACAGCGTCACGTCTTTCCTACGAGGGAAATAATAATAAAACGCTGTCTTCTAACTATCATTGTTAGACGTTGTCTTTCCGACAGATCTGTTCTTCACCTGAGGACGGCTGCTTGCGTTGTGGCCGAAACGTCGTGAGAATTATTTTATATGTTTTATTTTTTATTATTNCCCTTCTACGTGACTTTACCGAAAGAACCAAGAGATGAATCCCTGCAGTCACGAAAACTTTAAATCGAAATTCAGTCAAATACTCTGAACGCGTATGTTGATTCTAAACGTGGAGGGGGAAAAAACCAAGAGCTCTCGGAGAAAAATCCACGCGACCACAGGGAGAACACGCGAATTCCACATATACAGCAGGCGCCAGGGTCGGGATCGAATCCACGACCGATCCGTATAGCTGACGAAGTAGTTAACATCTCACTACCGTGTCTCTGGCAGTTAACAAACATTGGTTTAAGCGATCCTGACTCTGCTGGTGAGACATTGATTCATACTCTTAGGTTTTTTCGGTAAAATCACGTAGGTAAAAAAATTCATTAATAAAAGTAAAATAAAACAAATTAAAAATTACGACGTTTCGGAGCAACACAAGCCTCCGTCTTCAGGTGGAACCGTCACAGCCACGACAGCTGTGCTTGATACTTGATAATTAATTTTTTTACCTACGTGACTTTACCGAAAAAACTAAGAGTATGAATCCTTGCAGTCACGAAAGCTTCAAATCTAGAGACATTGGTTGTACAACCGCTCCAGAGAGTTCGTTGTGTTTACCAACGCTGATGAAAGACGTCCCTACCAGAAGGCCGCTTGGCTGATGGAATGTGTGAAACAATAACTATATTTAAAGCTTTCGTGACTGCAGGGATTCATCTTCTTGGTTCTTTCGGTAAAGTCACGTAGAAGGGAAATAATAATAATAAAAAAAACATTATAAAATACAATTCTCACGACGTTCGGCCGCAACGCAAGCAGCCGTCCTCAGGTGAAGAACAGGTCTGTCGANGACGGCTGCTTGCGTTGTGGCCGAAACGTCGTGAGAATTGTATTTTATTATGTTTTATTTTATTATTTCCCTTCTACGACTTTACCGAAAGAACCAAGAAAATAAATATATTTCACATGGAGGGACAGCGACGTGGAAGATGTGCGTTATCTGCTAATTTATTTCGTGACAAATGATTCGTGGAGGAAAAGATTACGGTGGTGACGGTGTCCCTGTGGAGGAGGCTTCGGGCGGTGCCAGGCTAAGTGCACTATGAGGCGAGCGGACAGTTGAAGTCAACTACCCTCTAATGATGGATGGTGGAGAAGCGACGTTCGCAATAACGAGAGCGGAGCGCCAGCCGTCTTAGGATGCAGCAAGCTGGAGCACAGGTGGTCACGCATGTCGACCATCTCAGTTAACCTATAACACCGGGGTCTGTCCCATGACCGCCGGACCGTGAGCCTCAAAGTGCACCTAGCCTGGCACAAGCGCTGTGCCGACGCCGTCGCCATCATCACTTAGTGGCTGTTGGCTCTGTTGGAGATGGTGCCTCTGGGAGTGTGATGATAACGAGAAGGTGATGATGATGATTGATGATGATGGAGCGGGTGGTGGGGGGGTTTGGCTGGCTGGAATGATATTGCGTCTGATTCTGGGTTGCAGAGCAGTGGGAATTGGGGGAGGGTGGGGGACTTTTTTGGTGGAGAGTTTGAGACGGTGAGTAGGGGGGTGGGGGGAGATGGTGAATTGGGATGAATGTCGGGTAGCTGCCTTATATTCGCTTAATGGAATTCTATGGATTATTGATTTTTGATTTAGACTCTGCTCAACAGAAAGCCCATTTGGAAGACCCATTACCTCCGTAATGATTAAAGGCAAAAAGTTAATTTGGCAATTATGGAGCCAATAATAGAGATGTCTGGTTTGCTTTGCATTGCTCAATTAAGGCTGCTCAAGTTTAGCAGGCGAGGTGCGTGGAGCTGCTCGATTTAAAGAAAGACATTAGCGCCTCCCTGCCCCCCCTCCTCCTCCTCAAGGCAGCGACAAGCCACAGCTCTCGCTCGTTGGGTCGTTTTTGCTCTGATTTCTAATCAGTAAAATTTGCTCTCATTTATGCAGGAGATTTGCTCTGATTTATATTCAGTAGAATTTGTTCTGATTTCTGTTCAGTAGATTTTGCTATGATTTATTTTAAGTAGAGTTTGCTCTGATTTCTGTGCAGTTGTTTTTGCTCTGATTTCTATTCAGCAGATTTTGCTCTGATTTCTGTTCAGTAGATTTTGCTAAGATTTATTTTAAGTAGATTTTGCTCTGATTTCTATTCAGTAGAGTTTGCTTCAGATGTTCGATCTGGTTGTTTGTTTGTGCTGATTCCTGTTTGGTCAATTGTTGTATATTTTTAATGAAATGTTTTTTTGTCATTTTAACCACCCAGGTCAAATTTGCACGTGAGACTATCAGCATAAAGTTAAAACTTTACGCAATACATAGGCTGGTTGACTAAAACCTAGTTGTATAATTTGTATGTCTGTATCGATACAGCATGTATAGATTTCCTTGTACTTCTATACTTAATTTTTAACGTATTAATTTGTAACCTGCTTAACATTTCTCCGTCTTGCTCTTACATCAGTGTTTGTATTGTCTGTTGACGTATATTGCTGACTCTGTTTCAACTGACATCTTTGAAAATGAGCTTCTTAGCTCATCGGATTCCTCCTCCTCTAGTCTAAATAAAGACTCTGATTGTGAAACTCTGGTGACCGGGTCTGTAACGAGTTCGCTAACCACTGCACTACCACTTTGCACAGGCAACAAAGATAAAGATTTCCCATATAGACTCTTACAGGCTGTTGGCATGCACATACGAAGGCCCGCATGGCACACACAGACGTTGTGTGGCTAGCAGAGGTCGCAAACGGGTTTTGATTCCTTACCCGTACCCGTACCCGGCCGTACCCGTACCCTACCCGTACCCGGCCGGGTACGGTAGGGTACGGGTATCAGGTACCTGATTGCGACATCTGGGATGAAGCCATGTTGCAGGCGCGGGTGGGTTGATTCTAGGAACTTGAATTGTGAGAAGAGACAAGACGTCGGAAATGAGTGACAAACAGTTACTCACCAGTGACTCACGGACTACCCGTACCCGGCCGCACCAGGGTCGCAAACGGGTATCCGTACCCGGACGGGTACGGGTAGCCGGGTATCGGGTAGGGTACGGGTATCGGGTACCCGGTTGCGACCTCTGGTGGCTAGCACGACGCCCGGCCGCCTTTGTTTCCCCGCGAACGATGTTTACACGCCGCACCAGGTACACAATTTAAGGCTGAGACACCCTAGGGGAGGCCCCAGAACCGGCTCAGATATTTGTCACCAATATTGTCCGTGAGTGGGTATTGAACCCGGGTCTGCAGGGTTCGCTGCGGCATAAACACACGCGTACACGCACGCTTTCAAGTGCGCTTCTGCGACGTATGGAACGCTCTTCCTTCCGATATGACAACTAATTTCTTTAGAGCTGCTTTTTGTGTTTAGTTTGTTGTCCTTCCCCTGCACCTCCGAATAGCACGGTTGGCTACGTACGGTGCGAAAGAAGTCAGCACACACACACACGCGCGCGTGCGTGAATGTAGCTCGTGTCACAGTGCAAGTGTGCTAACCGCCGTGCCACCACTCCACCGTCGGGGTCCGATGTTAGCAAGGTAAATGCATTGATTGAGAGGCTGGAAATGAGCCTGTGTGTGTGTTGAATGTATTCAAGGGTGCTGGAACAAATTAAGAGGGAAATGAATGCCTTGACACCATAGCGAGAGGCACTTGAGGGATCCAGAGAACTGAAGGTTTAAAAGTTTACTTTAATAAAGTTTAAACGAGTTGCAGCGATGGGAGCGCGTGGCTGGTGGGTGACGAAGCCGTCAGCCGCGCGGGTTTGACTCCCGCTCACGACCAACGTCAGTGGCATTATCTGCACCGGTCCTGGGTCTCCGCTAGGTCGACTCGGACTGAAATGAGTACCTGGTGCGGTGTGTAAACATCGCCACTGGGGAGACAAAGGTGGTCGGGCGTGGTGCTGGCCACCCACCCCTTGTGTGCCGTTCGGAACCTTCATAAGGCGTATCTCGCTAACAGCCCGTGTCTTTATCTTTAATGTATCTTGAATACAAGCAGCACAGAACATCACTCATGTAAGTACTCACACACACACAAGAAAACACAAAGATCTCCCATATAGCCTTCAACAGACTGTTGGGGCAAGTGCTTTTAGCGATTACCTATGAAGGCCGGCATGGCACACGATGGGGTGGTTGGCTAGCAACACGCCTGGCCCCCTTTGTCTCCCCAGTGCTGATATTTAGACCGCACAAGTACTCATTTGAGGCTGAGTCGACTTAGGGAAGCGCAGAACCGGTCCAGATGTTCGTCACTGATGTTGGCCACGTGCGGGAATCGAAATCAGTCCACCGAGTTGGTAGCGTGGTGCGCTAACCGTTGCGCCACCGCTCCTCACAAAGACAAAGATCACCCCCATATAGCCTTAACAGACTGTAGGGGCAAGTGCTGTTAGCGAGCACCTATGAAGGCCGGAACGGTACACGAGGGGTGGGTGGCCAGCACCACGCCCGACGCCTTTGCTCCNAGTGGCAATGTTTCAGACCGCACAAGGCACTCATTTGAAGCTGAGTCGACCTAGGGGAGGCCCGGGACCGGTTCAGATAATCGTCACTGATGTTGGCCGTGAGCGGGAATCGAACCCGGGTCGCCGGTTCATAGCGCAGCGCGCTAACCGTTGCGCNACCGCTCCCCACACATACGCACNCACACACAGAGAGCACACGCGCACGCACTGACACACTAAGCACCACCTCAAACATGCTCTGACACTTCCTGCGCCCTGGATAATTACTCAACAAATAATTAAATGTGTTCTCCCGTGTAGCAAATGAGGCAAATGACTGCGCACTGTTTGATACCTTGTTTTCTGTCTTGGACACTGCGGGAAGGAGTGGGGGGGGGGGCGAGGAGGAGGGGGTTAGTGGCAAGGGGGGTGGGGCGTTGTACTGACATTAAGTGGGAAGGCAAAGATGCCCTTCGTGGTGTGCGAGGATTTTGGGGAGAGCAGTAGGGTCACGCGTTGGTTCGCATGTTTGTGTGTGTGTTAGTGTGTGNACGATGGTGTGGTGGTGTACACGCATGTGTGTGTAGCGCTACGAACCCGAGAAACCCCGCGATCCCGCTCACGGCCATCACCGGTGACGATTATCTGAACCGGTCTTGAGTCTCCCTAGGTCGACTCAGCCTAAATTAGTACATGGTACGGTGTGTTAAACATCGCCACTAGACAGAGGCAGCCGTCCGTAATGCTGGCCACCCACCCCCCGTGTGCCGTGCCGACGTTTATAGGTGCTCGCTAACAGCACTTGCCCCGGCAGTCTGTTCAGGCTATACGTGGGCCTTTGTCGTTTGTCTTTGTGGTTGCGTGCGTATGCAAATGTCTGTGTTCTCTCCCCTGTGCTCTCTCTCTGCCTGTGTGCGTTCTCTGAACGGCCCCATTGTCCCGGCTTGCTCTGACACCCTGGGACGAAGTAATAAAGTGTCAATGATCGCTACCGTCTCTATGCCATTGCCCAGACGTTGATAATAATAACAACAACAAAGGAGCATCGTGGGAGCAGCAACAACAGTACTCGAAGCCGCGCTTGTGTCGCTGCTGCTGCTGCTCCTCTGCTGGTCTCGTGTTACACCCACCATGCCCGACGTTTCGCTTCCACGTTCCGGGAGCTTCTTCGAGAAACTGAATTGGAGCAACTCACGGTGTCGCCTTCAATTGCTGTCGGCTTGCGGCTCCTGCTGCTGCTGCTGCTGGCGTTGTTTGCTGTTGCCTCCCTCGCCTGGTATACAGGAGGTCGTGGGTTCGATCCCAACCCTGACGCTTGTTCTATAGTTGGAGTCTGCGTGTCTCTCTCTCTCTCTCCCCGTGGTCGCGTGGATTTTTCTCCAGGTCCATCGGTGTTTCCTTCCAATTGTAGAATCAACATCACGCGTTTAGAGTATTTGGCCCCTATATATAAAAAAAAATATTTTGGCCAACATGAAAAATGTAGATATCCTGATAAAACCATCACATACACTCTTGGGGTTTTCCCTCCATGCGAACCCACAAATTAATGGGATCGAATACAGGATCCTCCCATGAAATTATTGGTCACCCCGTGCGCTTATAAATCACAAAGTTCATCCTACAAAGTTCTATCACAAGGCAGAGACACAAATAAATAGACGCAAGATTTTTTTTACCGGTATTGAAATGGCTGTACGCCCTGTGGACCTGAAAACTCAATTTCACTTTTCAAGAATACGGGTAAACCGTATGGGTTGACAGGTATGACACTCCAAATATACATCAGGCGTCAGGGTCGGGATCGAACCCACGCTCTCCTGCGTACCACGCGAAGTAGTTAACATCTCCTAGCCACCGTGATGATGATGAGAGAAAGACACCGCAAACTCCAAATATACAGCAGGCGTCAGGGTCGGGATCGAACCCACGATCTCCTGTGTACCAAGTGAGGCAGTTAACATCTCCTAGGCACCGTGATGATGATGAGAGAAGACACCGCAAACTCCAAATATACAGCAGGCGTCAGGGGTGGGATCGAACCCACGAACTCCTGCGTACCACGCGAGGTAGCTAACATCTCCTAGCCACCGTGATGATGATGAGAGAAAGACACCGCAAACTCCAAATATACAGCAGGCGTCAGGGTCGAGATCGAACCCACGCTCTCCTGCGTACCACGCGAGGTAGCTAACATATCCTAGCCACCGTGATGATGATGAGAGAAAGACACCGCAAACTCCAAATATACATCAGGCGTCAGGGTCGGGATCGAACCCACGCTCTCCTGTGTACCAAGTGAGGTAGTTAACATCTCCGAGGCACCGTGATGATGATGAGAGAAGACACCGCAAACTCCAAATATACAGCAGCAGGCGTCAGGGTTGGGATCGAACCCACGATCTCCTGCGTACCACGAGAGGTAGTTAACATCTCCTCGCCATCGTGGCGGCAAATGTGTCAGCTTGCTAGGCCTTGCAGATCATCATTAGCGTTTCCATGGGTCACTCATGGGTCACTCAAGTCGCGACTGCGCACGAGATATCAGGAATGCGGCGCGGCCTAGCGAGGCATTCGATCCAGCAGTGGATTGACAAAAAAAGGGGGCCTAAAACGCACTTTTCAAATTGCTGCCCTTCTCTAGATTGACCGTTCTCGGCCATGGGCACGTGGCAAATCCGCCCGTTGGCCCCTGGGCCTCCGAACGCAAATGAGCGCGACGGGGCCTCGACGATTAAACAAGAAAACGGAGAGACACGTTTGCCTTTTTTTTGTAGAGATGGTGAAAAACGAAAAAGAAACACGCAGCGTATCTGTTTGTTTGTTTGTTTAAGATACATAACCATCTGAGAGGCTGTCCTACGAGAAATGCTGAAAGTTAAATATTTGCGCTGATTATGATTCTTTTTCTTATTATATTGTTTATTACTTCTGCTGCTGCTGCTGCTGCTCGAGTGGTCCCTTGTTACTAAATTGGGGCATGTTTTGCATATCCCTGGATGCGAGCAACAGCGCACGGCGTTACGCAGACGCCTCGATTCCTCGCACCCAACCCTCACATCTCTTCCACCCCCCACGCCACCACCCACCCCCCCCACTGCCATCACCCCTACCACCCCCCCTCCTTCCAATGCTTCACCGCCCGTCTCCCGTACGATCGCAGGTAAATTAGGGGAGAGTGCAGTGATGCGACTAATCGCGGTGTCCAAAAAGATGACAAACAATGTCGAGCCGGGTCCCGAGAATGGGCAGACACCCACCAGCACCCCCACCACCCACCACCCCCCTCCTCTGCCCAACACAACTGCCCCACCTCCCAGCCCCCCCTCCCCCCACATCACCATCACCGTCACAGACTCGGCACCCCCATGTGTGAATTTTAAGAGATCTTTTTTTTTTCCCCACTCTCCCCGAAGCATGTGTTTCCATTCACATGCTAATGACGCGGGCCATCCTTTATTGGTGTTGTCAGTGTCATGATTATTAATAAAAAAAGAAAAATATTTGCGAAGGGGATCAGTTATTGTCGTAAATAATAAATGCACAAATTAATGACCGTGGTGGTTGCGACAGGAGCCCAGCGTGTGTTCTGTGCGCCACTGCGAAGTTGTGAAATTGTTATCGCTTCGGGTCATTAATAATATTGTTCTGTGCGTTGATGTTATTGTGATTATTAATGTTTAAAACAAATGATGTTGTTGAGGTGGGATACGGGGCCTCGAAAACTGGGTACAATGCAACGCAAAACTCGGCTGTACGGTGGTGTGAAAGTAGACACTCGCAACACAAAGACAAAACCCCCGTATAGCCTTCAACAGATTTCTGGGCCAAGTGCTGTTAGCGAGCACCTATCAAGGCCGACACGGCATACGAGGGGTGCGTGGCCAACACCACACCTGACCGCCGCACCAGGTACTCATTTGAGGCTGAGTCGACCTAAGGTTGGCCCAGGATCGGTTCCAATAATCGTCACTGGTGTTGGCCGTGTACCCCCTACTGTGCCAACTTGCTCCGCTTTACCCACCCGCCACTACGCTCGTTGTTGTGAGCGTCGCTCCTCCGGCCTCCATTGCAGCTGGAGGACGACTGCCTCCAACTGCCCAGCAGTAGCGTCCTTCACGAGCCTCCTCCACCGAGGCTGATCTTGACACCGCTGGTGCCGGTCATCGGTAATGCCACTCAGCTCTACATCTTCCAGTACCGCATGAGCTCCATCTCTTCTCTTGCCAGTTTAGGCCCCTCAATCTGGCGAAAGAGAAGCCCCCTTGGGCATGCGGTGGGGCTGGGCATGCAGGCTACATGACCCAGCGAACGCAGCCTCCGCATCCGGAGGAGCTCACTATTGGGCACCGTATCGATATCCTTTGAGGATCTGCGAGCTCCTCGCACAATCCAGTTTGATTAAAGCCAGGACGGATCGTCGGCAGGCCAGCCTGAGTCTTTCAAGCCAGTGCAAAATGTCCCTTAATAATGGGCCCGCACGTTTCCTCGAGCATTAAGAAGAGAGGGCATAGCTGTGGCCAAGAAGACCCGGAGATTCGTATTCGGCAACAAGCCAGGCAGTTTCCACACACCACTGCTCTGTACGCTTAGACACACGAACACAGATTAACCGTATAACCTCAAGAGACTGTTGGGGCAAGTGCTGTTAGCGGGCAGCGCTTGTGAAGGCTGGCACGGGACACGAGGTTTTGTGGGTGGCCAGCACCACGCCCGGCCGACGTTGTCTGCCTCTGTATCCCGAGTGGCGATGTTTACTACACACTGCACCAGGTACTCATTTGAAGCTGAGTCGACCTAGCGGAGGCCCATGACCAGTTCTGATATTCGTTACTGGAGTTGGCCGTGAGCAGGATTCTATCGAACTCAGGTCGCCGGGGTTTGTAGTGCAGCGCGCTAACCGCTACACCACCGCTCCCAAAAACAAAGATCCCCCGTCTCGCTTCAACAGACTGTTGGGACACGTGACGTTAGGGAGCACCTATGAAGGCCAGCACGGCACACGAGGGGTGGGTGGCCAGCACCACGCCCGACCGCCTTTGTCTCCTCAGTGGCGATGTTTACACACCGCACCAGGTACTCATTTGAGACTGAGACGGCTTAGGGGAGGCCCAGGACCGGTTCAGATAATCGTCACTGGTCGTGGCCGTGAGAGCGGAAATCAAACCCGGGTCGCCCGGTTCATAGCGCAACGCGCTAACCGCTACACTACCGCTCCCCACACACACATGAACACACAAACACCCTCTCACACGCACACATGTGCTGCGGCCCAAAGGGCTCTCTCAGTGGCTAATGCAACGCGCAAACCAACCCCAGTCCAGAGAGAGAGAGTCTCAGTGATTGAGTTTTCTTGAGCCTTCCCCAGTCTGACACCCACGTGCGTTGTGCAAGTCGAGGGCTTTGCCGGGATGGGGAGGGAGGGAGGGAGCTGTGGGGTGTGGGAGGGTGGGAAGAGTTGGCAGCTGAGTGGGGAGGGAGGGGAGGGAGGCGGGCGGGCGGGCTCCGCTGAAATTTCTCAATTTCCCAACAGTCCCCAAGACAAAAGCAGGCGAGTGACAAATCCAATTTCCACGTAATCACTTCCCAGGCCTAATTACCTGCCTTAATCATTACAGGTGGCCAATTCCTTTCCTCGCCGCCAGTGGTAGACACTTTTCACGCAAGGGGGTGCGAGCCGTAGCCCCCCCCCACCCATCCTACCCCCCCCCCNAACTCTGCCCCCCCCCCCAACGTTGGCTGTTTCACAACGCTCGGGACGTATGTCACATGTGCGCATGACGCGGATCACATACAGACGGACATATGTTGTGTGGATGAATCGCATACAGACGGCCATATGTTACATGCATGCAATACGCACAGATATCACGCGTACGCTGAACTTCTTTCGCGCCGTACGTGGCCAACCGTGCTAATCGCATGCACATTGCGTACATGATGTACATACATAGGTACGGACGAACTTATGTTAAATGTATGTAGTGTGTACGAATGTTACGCACACATACAGACGGTCATATGTTTAAACTATGCAACGCATTCAGATATAGCACACATGCCTATTACACACATGCTGTACATATGTACAGACGGACATAGATTACATGTATGCAATGGGTACAGATATTTATGTTGAATGCATACAATGCGAGTATTAGTTTCTGATATAATTTGTTTAAAATGTGGATTATATTGTAAATGTTGTGGATTTACTCTCCAACATACCAGTGGGGCTGAATTAGTAACTAATTGGCGCGTTGTTTACGTGACAAACCTTACTGTGTCGGGTGGTGGAGGGTTACGACACATTTATACTTACGCGAGCTAACAAAAAACCTTTATTATGAGTAATATTAGTTGGATTTGGTAACCCGATTCAGATCTGATTGGCACTACTATTGAACAATAATAATAACAACTTTAGGTCATATCTTCTTGGTTCTTTCGGTAAAGTCACGTAGAAGGGAAGTAATAAAATAATAAAATTCAACATAATAAAATAATTTTCACGATGTTTCGCCACAACGCAAGCACCTGAGGACGGCTGCTTGCGTTGTGGCCGAAACGTCGTGAGAATTATTTTATTATGTTTTTTTTTATTATTTTATTACTTCCCTTCTACGTGACTTTACCGAAAGAACCAAGAAGATGAATCCCTGCAGTCACGAAAGCTTTAAATCGAAACTTTAGGTATAACCGTTGCATTTAAAATCGTTACCCTAAGGCTACATAAGTAAGACAATACTTTTCAAGTGAAGTTATTTTTCCACTTGATAGTTTAAAGCAAACGTGACGTCACTTGAGGACGCTTGGCGGAGAAAAATTCGGGCACACACGACGGCACAGGAAGTTACATCACAACCAGCGCGTCACTTCCTGTGATGACGTCACAATTATCGTATTAATCCGAAATTATTGATTATCGTCCGTAATGTTTGTATCTCGACGCGATTTACAGATTTTTTTGGGGGGGGGGCTTTTCAGATTAACACAGTTACTTGATAGCATGTCACTATCCTTGATATATTTAAATGTAAAGGGTTGCGTTGACTGATGCAGCACTGGCGGATTCATCCCAGTCACGGGCGAACAGTCGCCTCCTTGTCACTCTTTTGTAGCTACTGCCGTGATTACTGTGCCCGTGAACTTCACTCGGTAATTCCGCCCCGTGTTGACCACTCGGGTCTACCAGACACTGACTGATTATTATCATCTCATACTGCGTCCAACCACGACACAACGCAACCCAACACTCACTTACTCACCCACTCACCAACCAACCCACTCCACTCACTCACTCACCTACGTACCCATCCACTCACTCATCCATTTATTCACGCACTCACCCATTCACCCACTCACCCACTCACTCACCCAATCTCTCATCCAATCTCTAATCCACTCACCCACTCACTCAGCCACCCAATCACCCACTCATCCATTCACTCATCCATTTACTCACCCACTCACTCATTCACCCACTCACTCACCCAATCTCTCATCCATTTACTCACCCACTCGCCCACTCACTCAGCCACCCACTCACCCACTCATCCATTCACTCATCCATTTACTCACCCACTCACCCACCCACCCAATCACCCATTCATCCACCCAATCACTCATTCGTCCATTTACTCATCCACTCACTCATCCACTCACTCAAACACCCACTCACCCACTCACCTACTCACTCACCTAATCTCTCACTCACCCACTCACACACTCACGCAACCAACTAAGCACCACTCACCACACTGCAGCTCACCTCACTTCTCTTCTGCTTCTTCCCTCGCACCGCTGCGCTTTGGAATCACCTCCGTCATCTTTCTCCCCGAGTGACAACATCGTCACACCAATTCCCAAGAGTGCAAGTGTGTAACTCCCATCTATAATGCATTTGGATAGTGCTGTTTGTTGTTGGCCGCTTGACGTTTTGGGACCGTATCATAAAAACCGTGCCTCGTAGATGTGAGAGTTGCATCTCCGATTGCCAACACTGGCTGCGTGCGGTTACGAAAGAAGTTCAACATGCATGCATCAACACCACCTCCATCAGCATCATCGCCATCTCCACCAACATGGACAAAGATCCCCCGCTTAGCCTGAGCAGACTGTTGGGGCAAGTGCTGTTACTGAGCAGCTATCAAAGCTGGGACGGCACACGATGGGGTCGGTGGCCAGCACCACGCCGACCGCATTTGTCTCTCTTGTGGCGAAGTTTACACAACGCACCAGCTATTCATGAGTCGACCAAAGCACAAACACTAACACTGCAGGGGAGTGATGCGAAACTCATCAGGCAGGAAGGTTCGTGCAGACTGAAAGCAAATGAGGGCAATAACAACAACAATAATAACAATACACACAGCGCCGGTGTAAACAAACAAACAAACGACAAGAGGCGAGAACGTAGCAACAGACACACGCTGCAAATAATAATACAAATTGAGCATTCGCACAAAGGGCAGCAGGAAGGTACCGTCACAAGTACAAAAGCGATCTCGAAGTGGCTTGAACGAGCATTGAGATTATCTTGCCGTGTACAGTCCCTGCTGAGGCAGTGGTGGACATTCCACGTGCCTATGGCGGGGAAGGGATTGCGTGCAGGGGGAAGGGGGGGCTGGCGAGGGGTGCGAGTCACTCCCAAGGGCCAAACCACTGCACCGCTGTTAACTTCCCCACAAATTGGGAGTCATCATGAGACCTCCTTTGCCAGTAACAAAATATAATAACAGGTTTTACCCTTTTATCTGGCACAAAACTGCCAGATAAATGGGTAAAAAACTTTTTAAATTGGGAGTCGTTTTATTGGAGTTTGCGTGTCTTTATCTCTCCCCGTGGTCGCGTGGATTTTTCTCCCGGTCACCGGTTTTCCCCTCCACGTTTTAGAATGAACGTTGCGCACTTAAGTATTTGGCCGCTGCTATAAATGTCCACGTGACGACAAGCCACTTCGTTGAGATATCATTTGTGGCCAGGTCGCTTCTGAAAAAGAGCAGAAGAACTAAATGGCTCAGTGGGCCTTACCTGGTTTTAAAAAGAAAGTTTTATCATTTTGTTTAGTTTCTTCCTCTCAATTCCAAGCGTGCGTCTTTGCAAAACTTGATATTCATTTATAGAGCACCTGAAGAGAATCTGCGTTTGCCCAATCTCAGACACAGCCTGCGCAGTAGTAGGGAATCCCAACGTGCACGGAAATCCGTATTACACCAATGGACAAAGAAACAACAAGAAACAAAGACGCACAACACACGAAACCCCGTGTATAAGCAGCTCTTTCACTACCCAGCGGTCCGCAGTGGTCAGGCTTATTGGTGGGGAAACACAAAGTGGAAGAAACAGTGGGTGGATGTAGCTGTGATTGAGGTGGGGGGTTCACAGTTGGCTACGTATGGTGCAAAAGAAGTTCGGGGCACGACAGGTAACCCGTCGGAGCTGTCACGTAACATGATCGGAGCGCCCGACTCCCGACGCAGCAGCGGCTCCCCCTCCGACCACTACAAACGAGCCCGTCGCCCCGTACCAGCTCCGTGCCGTGCTGTGAGATTAATAATGAACCCGGTGTCCAACCGAGAAGTCCTGGGCACCTTAGGCAACCGTAGGGGCCCACGAAGTTAACAGTTTGCCTTTTGTTCCTGCTTTGTCTCATCACAACACCCAGCGATGAACACCCCCGCCAATGTTACGCACCTTTGGTATGTGATTTATTATTTACTGGCCGGCATTCTGTTTGTGTTCGTGTAGTTGTTGTGTTTGTTTGGTTTTGGCCGCGGGGATGGAGTTGGGGGGGGGTCAGGGTGGGGGAGCGGTGGTGCAGCGGTTGTCGCGCGTCTGCGGTAGCCAACCCGGAGTTGCGGCGGACTTGCGTTAGCCGACTCCCGGCTAACGTCAGTGGCGCGTGATATCTGATGGCCGATACAGGACGGCGAGATCGGAATGACAACCGGAGGGTGTGATGGGTTCTTTATTTATTGTTTTAAAGAGGGAAAAATTTAACCGAAAACAAAGTTTTTCACTATAAATCCTTTATATGCGTGGCATCGGTTTTATTTTACTATTCATTTCTGTTTTTCTTGAGTAAGAGTTTCATTTTATCACATTGGTATTTTAAATTAAATATGACATTTTTTTTTCCTAAAAAGTGTAAAATTTTGGAAAAAAATTTTCACGAAAATAAATTGTTACGCACAACGAGTCTGTGTACAAAATGTCAGCTCGATTGGATCACGGGAAGTGGGTTAAAAAACGACCGAAAGATTTGCACGGTCGTAAGCGCGCAAGCAAGCAAGCAAGTGAACTTAATATAAAGGATTTTTAAAAAAGATCGAAAGGAAAGTTTGGCCAATTGTTGCAATCGTAAGCTCCCTTGACTGGCGGTCTTGGAATCGGTGACAAGTTTAACGGTAAAAAATATTTATATATATTTATAAAATATAACACGAAATAATCATGAGCGACGTTGTGGAGAATATGATAAAAAATCCTTCTTCCAGGGTCAAGATGTTGACTATCTCGTGAGTTCGATCCGGACCCTGACGCCTGCTGCATATTTGGAATTGAGTGTCGCCTCTCCCAGTGGTCACGTGGATTTCTCTCCGGGTCCTCGATTTTCCCTCCACATTTAAAGTCCACGTGCGTTAAGAGAATTGGCTGATATGTAAATTTCTACGTGACAAGCCACTTCGTTGGGCTGTCATTTGTGGCCTGGTCGCTTCTGAAAAGAGCTACATAGCTTAGTGGGTCTACCTGTTAAATAAAAAAAATAGTTTACTTTAATCTCTCCACATACAAATAAATCAGGTTTATTTACACCACATCAGGCACACCATCGTCTCTTGGATGGTATTGTTCTTCAGCAGGGAAGGAGACCTTCGCCTGCATATTTATTTAGTTGTTTATATTTTCCCACAACGATGCTACTGTCATTTTGTTTTGTGTAATACAGAGATTTCTTCTAGATTTGAAGCTTTCGTGACTGCAAGGATTCATATTCTTAGATTGTTTCGGTAAAGTCACGTAGGTAAAACATTAAAATTAATAAAAGTAAAATAAATAAAAATCACGAAGGCAACACAAGCTTCCGTCTTCAGGTGGAACCGTCACAGCCACGACAGCGTATCAGTAATGAGAGATTGCAGAGCTACACTCCGTTTATATAATGGTTGGAGAGGGGGGGGAAGTAAAGCACACTTTTTATTCATATGGTAAGGTGAGGCTTAAGAGGTGAGCCTTTGTTATGGAGAGGTACAGAGATTTCAGTAGAACTGGGCCAACACACACCTGATAACTCACTAGCATCGGTTCGAGCAAGCTCAACTAATGCTGCTAACGAAACACTGAGCGTCGAAATCGGTCCTTGCGTATAAACAACTGCCAGTTCATCAGCATTGGTTCAAGCAAAGCCTGGCTCACTGCTGATGAGGGCCTGAAAGTGGAAACCAGTCCAGAGGTGTTGTTGCTTAGATTGAGCCAATCCAGCTGTAATTACGCGCTCCCAGCAAGAAGGCCGCGTGGTGGCTGATGGGATGTTTTCGGGAGAAAAATAAATATACAAAAATAGAAATGGCTGTTGAGGAACAGTTATATAACAATATTTTAACAAAATACTATTTTATCTTCTTAGGTTTTTTTCGGTTAAGTCGCGTAGGTAAAAAATAATCAAAATTAATAAAAGTAAAATAAAATAAAATCACGACGTTTCGGAGGCAACACAAGCTTCCGTCTTCAGGTGGAACCGTCACAGCACGATAGCTGTAATCAACTTGATTACAGCATCGTGATTTTTACCTACGTGACTTTACCGAAAAAACCTAAGAATATGAATATTGCAGTCACGAAAGCTTCAAATCTAGAAATACTATTTTATCTTATGAGGAGGAGACCTATTTGAGACGATCAGCAAAACTACTTGTTGAAATTGTGTTACTCAAACGACAGAGTGGGTAGCGCTTCAGGCTTATTTATTTAAAACTTCCTTTGAAAAAAGTGACAAATTAGCTCGCTGTTTGCAAAACATTCGGGGAATGTCCGACGCTGCTGCTGCTTGCTGCTGCTGCACCCTGCGTTAATCCGGCCACAAACATCCAACTTTGATGTTTCCAACTCGAGCCGTGCCAATCTGTCCACACGAGCGCGCACACGCACACATGCGCACACGCGAGCACAACAGACAAAGATCCCCCATATAGCCTTCAACAGACAGCTGGGGCAAGTGCTGTTAGCGAACACACACAAAACCAAGACAAAGATCCCCTGTATGGCCTTCACCAGACTGTTGAGGCAAGTGCTGTTAGCGAGCACCGCCTTTGTCTCCCCAGTGGCAATGTTTACACACCACGCCAGGTACTCATTTAAGGCTGAGTCTACCTATGAGAGGCCCAGGACCGGTTCAGATAATCATCACTGGTGTTGGCCGTGAGCGGGAATCAAACTCGGGTCGCTGGGTTCGTAGCGCAGCGTGCTATCCACTACACTACCGCGAGCACATGCACACACACATGCACATGCACACACACATGCACACACACACACTAGGAGTTACCACCTGTCCTGGTTTTCCCAGAACCGTTCTGTGTTTTTTTTAGGAGGTAGCTGCTGAACTGGGACATCTGTACGTTTGTGACAGGGCATTAGCAGTCGATGCTTTTGCCGTTTGTGTAATTATATAATAATTATTATGAGCCTATTCATGGTGGTGATGATATTAATACTTCATGCAATATGTTTGAGATGTCCTCTTCTCTCGTGTTGTGAGATGTTCTTTGTCCATACGGCCTTTGAACGGCAACTGTGAAGAGAGTCAGTTGTGAGCGATTCATCCATTGCAGTCGTTGTGTCTGAGAGTTTCTGGATTGTAAATTCACCCACACGCCTACTCACCCACTCACTCATGTACTCATCGCCTCACTCGCCAACTCACCCACTCACTCACCCACCACCTCATGTATATTTGGGGCACTGTGAAGATACGTGCTCCATGGGTTGGAGTTCACAGTGGCAGTCACTCACGCAGAAAAAGGGAGGGGGAGTCTTTGATTTTTTATTAGATATTCCTCCATTCGGGATGTACCCTAAATTTTCTAAATGATCTGAAAAATCCAGAAGTTTGGCCGAAATAACACCACGCAATTTTGGACGATCCCAAACACGTGTTTCTGAAGGTATAGAAAGTATGACGTCGCAGGAAGTGACGTCATCTCTACGGCATCACTTCCGTGCTTCGCCTCTCAAAAGTGGTGTCACATGGCATCAAAAATTGCCCTTAGAAATCCAAACCTCTACAAAATCTAAAAGTGTTGAATCTGAAGCTAATATCCACATCTCTATCCCATGATATGCCCGTTATTTCTGTATCTTAGAGATGACAACTGCAGTCTGAATATGCAACATAAAAACAAAAAATTATCCCATGTCATCTTTAACAGACTTCTGGGGCAAGTGTTGATTAAGGTTGGCCAGCACTCCGCCCGGTCGCCTTCGTCTCCCCAGTGCTGATGTTTACACACCGCACCAGGTACTCATTTAACACTGAGTCAACAACGGGGAAGTCAATGATCGGTTCAATAATTCGCCACTGTTATTTGCCGTGAGCGGGGAATTAAATTCGGGTCGCCGGGTTTGTAGCGGAGTGGTAACCTTCGCACCACTTCCCACAAAGATCCCCCGTGTAGCCTTACCAGACTGTTGGGGCAAGTGCTGTAGGAGCTATGAAGGCCGGCATGGCACACGAGGGCGTGGGTGACCAGCACCAGGCCCGTCCGCTATTGTCTCCCTAGTGGCGATGTTTACACACCGCACCACGTACATATTTGAGGCTGAGTTGACCTAGGGGAGGCCCAGGTCTGGTTCAGATAATCATTGCTGTTGCCCGAGCAGGAATCGAACTCGGATCGCCAGGTTCGTACAGACTGTGCTAATCGCTACACCACCGCTCCCCCACACACACATGTGCACATGCAAACCACTGGAGAGACAGAAAGACAAGAAGACAAAAAAAAGACAAAATAACTTGACATCACAGTGAAGGGTTGGGGTGGGGAGGGGGGGGAGGGGTGGGAGAGGGGGGGGGATATCCAAAAAGGCAGCGGTTGGTGCCAAGAATTTGTGAAATGTTAGAAATGCGGTTTTGATATCGCCACTATTCACCACCGCCTTCAGATCTTTGTGTCAGACACAGCTGTAGCCATAAGGCACACCAGCGAAAAGGAAAAGAGAGAGAGTGAGAGAGAGAGAAAAATAAGAATAAATTAAATATAGAAATTAGTCCATTTTTTCATATAAAAATAAATCAAGGGCCTCCCCATATGTTTTTGGAGTTTCAACATCTTTGGCTGTACAACCGCGATTATTATTATTCGGCTTGCGTATGAATTATTCCATCCCGCAAACAGTTAAACAGTTACGCTGAAAGACAGTCATATGCCCTCCGCGATGGAAATCAGACCAACATTTAGCCGTGATTAACAATTTAAAAATTGACCCTCCCCCCCTCCTACTCCCACCCGCACAATTTATAACTCGTATATGAGTAGAATAATTACCAGAATAATAACACAGGAGGATAATAAGAACAATCTCGTGGACGTATTTGCTTATCAACTGAAATCCCAGCGGTTTAAGCCGAGCACTATTTTACTCTCTCCCTCTCAGTCCCGTACTCCCCGTTCACCGCTCGCTCTCTCTCTCTTTCGGCTAAATAACTAAGTGAGCTTTAATTGAGTGCAGGAAAGCTCGTTAGAAGAGACTAATGACTTTTTCATTAACTGCTTACATTACCGTGTCCCAATGCATCCACATTCTGTGAGCGGCAAATTTTGCATTTTATTACAAAATCATTACCAGGCTTGTCACAAGTGAGTGCCTTTGGAGTATAGAATTAGTGCGCTGCTGCTGAGGGGGGGTGGTGTTAGTGGAAAGGGGAGTGGGGGGGCTATCTGGGTTGGAGGCGGATGGGGGGGGGGCACGAGAGGAAGGATGGAGGGGATCGTGATGGGAGCGATGGAGACTCGGTGGTTGCGGGCCAGTCATCAGCGAAAACGACGCTGTCGACAAAAAAACCTCTCACCTTAACACGTGCACGCTCCTGCGCGCGCGTGTACGTGCACGCACGCGCGTAGCTCACCACGAGCCAAAAACACATCGCTTAGAGACCCGCCTAGGGGCAAGCGCTCCAGTGGCAAGCGCCTATTAAGGCGGTCACACACACACAGCCTTGAGCAGGGGGTTGGGTGGGTTCGTGTGGGTGTTGTGCGGCCTGGAACCGCTAATTCCCGGCCGCCTTTGTCTCCCCGCGGCGCTGATGTCGATTTGCAATCGCAGCAGGAGGCGGCTCTGACGGCGGCGGCTAGTTGGGCCTGCAGTCGAGGGTCGGTGGACCTCGGGGCCAGATTGGTCGACGGTCCCAAACTCTCCGGGAATGCTGCGAGGTGGCCGGGAGATGGCGGTGCAGCAAGTAGGTCCACGTCTCCCATCTGGGCAGACCTTCGAGATGTGCGGCTCCTTGTGGTCGTGTCGAGGTTTTTTGCAGGTTCTTCCAGTGCGGTGCTGGATTATAATCGTAGTAGCAAAAGTCGCTACATTTGTAGTAGTAGCTACTGCTACATGTGTAGTAGCTACTACTACATTTGTAATAGCTACGGGCCCAGCACTTTCAAGGGCCCGCGCTAAATACTTTCAAGCTCCTTCTTCTTGGTTCTTTCGGTAAAGTCACTAGAATGGAAATAATAAAATAATAAAAATAAAACATAATAAAATAATTCTCACGACGTTTAGGCACAACGCAAGTAGCCTCCTTGCGTTGTCGAGGAGACGTCTGAGACAGAGTCTAATCTGTCTTACCTGTTCTCACCTGAGGACGGCTACTTGCGTTGTGGCCGAAACGTCGTGAGAATTATTTTATGTTTTCTTTTTTTTCTTTATTATTTCCCTTCTACGTGGCTTTACCGAAAGAACCAAGAATATGTCCCTGCAGTCGAAGCTTTAAATGAATTTACTTTCAGGCTATCAATCCGCTGTGCTGCATGCTCTATTACTATAGTACTGTACCGCCTTCGACTTTAATGAACGACTGGGCTTTAAGGTTAGCGATTTGTGTCTTATCTGGCTTATAGCAAATGAAAAAATATAATTACTTTACTATGCAAGTAAAAAATTTGTGTTTTCATATTTATGTTTTTATTTTAATTTAGGGCCCCTTTATAACATATGCCAGGCCCCGCACTAGCTTGTCCGGCACTGGGTGTGCCTCCCATGACGGGTCCCTCCTATTCTTAGGTTTTTTCGGTAAATCACTTGGTAAAAAATTAAAATTAAAATAATAAAATCAAATAAAAATAAAATTAAATCACGACGTTTCGGAGGCAACACAAGCTTCCGTCTTCAGGTGGAACCGTCACAGCACGCTTGCTGTATCAAGTAAATGAGAAATTCCAAGAGATTCTACCCCGTATATATACTGGTTGAGGGAGGGGGTGAGCCAGGACAGGCCCCTTTTTATTATGATGGTAAGGTTGGTGCGCCTTGAGACTACGGCTAGTCTACATAACAAAGGACTGAGCTCTATGCGACCGTGGTGGTAGTAGTCGTAGTGGTAGTATAGGTGCATTCCACGAAAAGATTGCACAGCATAGCGTAGCGCGGAGCGCATGGTCACTCAACCCACAATGCAGCGCATGAGGAAATGGCTGCCTACCGAGTAGCGTACACAGTACACACAGTACACACACAGTACACATTTTGTCCCACGTCCAACCCCATGGCCGCATGTAGAGTCAATGCAAACCGCCTAGCGAAGCAGACTTTGGATAGAAATAGGTTCTGAGAAGAGGTTTTGCCCTTTCTGGGAATCGACTACACGTGGTTAATGCAGACTTGATGCCTCGCGAAAGTTAATCTACTTGGTGTTTGAACATCTTAACACCTCCTGTTTTATTGCCAGAATATGGAAAACCCTATTCTTATTTTTGATAAACTGGTAAAAAAATAATGAAATAAATATTTCGATTTAAAGCTTTCGTGACTGCAGGGATTCATCTTCTTGGTTCTTTCGGTAAGTCACGTAGAAGGGAAATAATAAAATATTAAAAATAAAACATAATAAAATAATTCTCACGACGTTTCGGCTACAACGCAAGCAGCCGTCCTCAGGAGAAGAATGACATGAGGACGGATCCTTGCGTTGTAGCCGAAACATCGTGAGAATTATTTATGTTTTATTTTTAATATTTTATTATTTCCCTTCTACGTGACTTTACCGAAAAACCAAGAAGATGAAATAAATATGTCACCGTAGAGAAATCGGTTAGCCGCACACATGACACTGGATGGCACTGGACTGAACAGGCGACACAACGAGGTGAACCTGCGATTGAAGTTTTGAGCTTTGAGACATCAACTCGCGAAGCCGAACTCGCAGTCGTGGCATCGGCAACGCAGAGGATGTCAGCAAGACCCTCATGATGGAGTTCCCCCGGAGACTCCATTAGGCTTTGCCAAATAATTGTACTCAATGTCACGACCATTGTGAAATTATTAGTATTAATAATCGACCCAGACGAGGCACAGATCAAACTAAGCACGCTTAAAATGTAATTGTGTCGTTTAACATATTTACATTTAAAACCGCCACCACCCAACACAGCCAATTAGTTCAACTCGTAACGAATTGGCATGTTCACATCGACAGTCAGACAGACAGACAGATAGACGGTCAAATAGATAGACAGATAATGGTTAAATAGATTGTTATACAGACTTACAGATGGATGTTCAAATAGACGGATAGACGGTCAGATAGATAGACAGGCAGATGGACGGTCAGATAGATAGACAGCCAGGACAGCAGGACAGACGGACGGAGCTCGCGGCTAAACACTTTAAACTTCGGTTGCAAATCGTAAAACAACTCAAATTGTAGCCGCACACGTGATGCTCATGCGTCTCGGGGTGCCTCGCGTTCGGGCTCCAGGGTTTTTGAGCAACGCTCGTAACAAACATGCGGCTGCAATTAGCAATCTTTGCGTGCTCCAATATCAATCAAAACGATGCTGCCGCAACTCGCCAACAATCGGTCGCGGGTGCGTCCCTGCGAATATTTTGATTCGCAATCTCTCCCACATGTTCGCCTGGGCCACATGCCCCAGCCGCGGTGCACGTTTTTTTTTGCCCGGCTCCGACATCAAAGCGACGATCGCTCATTATTTCGCCGGATTCGCCAAAACGACGTGCGCACAAATTTTTGCCCGGCGAAGATTGCCGATGGGACGCAGCTTTTGAATGGCCTGCGTTGCATGTTTCTTAGTTGTGCAATTTCCAACAACCGAATAAGCGATTTTTTTNGTTTACCAGGTGAGACGCACTGAGTTGTGTGGCTCTTTTTTCAGAAGCGGCCACACGACAAATGATCGCTCAAAGAAGGGCTTATTATCATCACGTGCAAATTTCTCACAGCCAAATACTCTCAATGCACGTTTCTTTAATCTGGAGGGAAGAAGCGGAGGACCTGGAGAAAAATCCACGAGACCATGGGGAGAGAGACACCGCAAACTCCAAATATACAGGCGTCAGGGTCGAGATCGAACCCACGACCTCCTCTATACCAGGCGAGGTAGTTAACATTTCCTAGCCACCGTTATGATGATGAGAGAGGGAGACACCGCAAACTCCAAATATACAGCAGGCGTCAGGGTCGGGATCGAACCCACGACCTCCTGTATACCAGGGGAGGGAGTTAACATCTCGCCAACGCGTCACGGGTAGTGGTTGTGGTCGGGTGGTGGTGGCAGTGCGGCGGTTAGAACACTCTATGATATAAGTCCGATTCCCGGCCGTGGCTATCGATATTCAGTAGCCACTGGGAGCTGTGCACTTTTAAATCTAGATCGAAAACTCATTTCTTTAGAACTGCTTTTTGTGTTTAGTCTGTTCTACTTTCCCCGCACATCCGACCGGCACTGTTGGCTACGTACGGCGCGAAAGAAGTTCAACATACACATTTACATCTTGTGAGATTCTCCTGGGGAAATAATTGGCACTGCTACTATACTGCGCGGGGGAGAGGCAAACTCGTGAACCTGAGTTCGACTCAGAACGCGGCCAGGGTTAGCGGCGTCCAACTGCTGATCCGGTCTCCGTGCACGCTGCCAATGATGAGAATGGGAATTGTATCGATACATCGGCGCATATGACATCTTTTGTGAACGTGACCAATTTTGTCTGTGTGGTGCTGGTGGTAGTGGTGGAGGGCTAATGACAAGAACTTTGGCATGAAACTACCACCACATGGCCTCACCCCCCCCNACACCCTCCACCCTACCCCCCTCCCCTCCTAAAAATAAATGTATCAAACCTCAATCGTGCTTTAGTTGCAACAAAACTTTCAGTAACAGGAGACCACAGTTGCCGGAAAAGGAGAAAGAAGGAAAAAACAGCGAACACATTGCAGAGGAGGAACACTCAAACCCTACCACGTGGGGAGCTTCACACACCGACTTGCTGTATAGGCACCGCTGCTTTCCGGCACAATCGACCCGAGCGTCCAATGCGATTGTATGTGGACGTTTTATGTTTTAAAAATATAAATATATGAAAAAAGTAGACTGTCGATTATCCGCGCTAATGACGGGGAGGTCGACCGCGGATAATTCAAAATGGCGGATAATCCACAAAGATTACCTTTTTCGCGGCCTCTAGCCCAAAAAACACTAACATAGGTATAAATATGGCAGGGTTAACGACGCATTTACATATTTACACAATTTATCCCAAAAAAACCTGTATTATAGGTATAAATAATGTTTAAGTTAAGAAAATTGAGTCTGTTAATGCTCCGCGCAGTGGATAGCAGAAACACGCCAATCAAAATCACTCAAACTCCGCCCACTGCTGTAAAGATATGCAACTCCTGTACTGTAGAGGCAATCACGTGGATGTCGAAATTAACCGGAACAATACATTTCTTCGGTTTAAGCACGCGACTTGTAATAAACATTTCCAAGAATAACAATGTGTAACTGTTTTGAGATTATTGACGTGGGTTCACCACGTTCAGTCAAACGGCACCGTCGCCACGGTGGCCCAGAGATGTTAACTACCTCGCCTGGTATGCAGGAGGACGTGGGTTCGATCCCGACCCTGACGCCCGTTGTATATTTGTAATTTGTGTGTCATCTCCGTGGTGTCGTGGATGATAAGCCACATAACGAGCCAGGTACTGGGCCTTACCTAGTGAACAAAAAAATAAAAACATAGTTTATAGTTTTAAGTTGTAGGTCACGTGTGCTGTGGTGGGGTTAAAGTGCGAGTACTTCCACCTCTTCCGAGGCGTCTGACCAGCTCTGGAATGGGGTCGCCACCTGTCCACGTTTGACCCCGGGGAAGTCCGGGAATTGGCATCTCGGCGCGTCGGGTGGCAGCAGGGTATTGATTTGTAACCGAGGTTCTGGCACCGGTGGTGCTGCGTTGAACTTTACTGCAGGATACCTGCGGCACAGGCTGCCTGAGACTTATCATCAGGTGCGGCCGAGTGGTGAAGGTTTCATCGCTAGCGTGGAAGAGTAGGCCAAATACCATCTCCGTCGTCGTGGGGGCCATTCCGCCAACAGTGGCAAGTGAAAGTAATTGCAGGGCTGCGCCTTAACCTGATTATTATAATCATTTTGATGGTGACGATTCAAAAAGTGGCTTCCACAAGTTTGAGGTAATGACTTTGTGAGGCTTGGTGCCTACCAAAGGCAACCCCCCCTCAATCCCCCCCCCCTAATCTCCCCCTGTCTCCTCTTCCTACCCTTCACCTCCCACCTCTACTCAGCACTGACTTTAAAATCGTTTTCAATGTCGGGAGAGGGGTAGAGAGAGGGGCAGAGGGGGTAGAGAGAAAGGGAAGGTGTAAAGTGAGCAGAGCGAGAAATCTTTTGTTAAATCTTTCATTTAAAAAGGGGGGGGGGGGGTTTACATAAAGCAAAGCATAAAAAAAATGATGAACGAAGCAAAGTGCCGACTACACCGAGCATCTTCTTGTTTCCTCTGATCGTAAAAAAAAGAGTCAGGAGAGAGGAGAGAGAGGAGAGGAAGCTTCTTATTAAATTACAAACGCGGACTGGGCAACGTTACGCCTCAAATTATAATCATACCCAGCCCCTGCGATTTAATTAGCGTGCGCGCTAATTATCTTCGCATGTTTCCAGGCCTTGCCTTCTAACGTGGCCTTGTAAGAAGAGAGAGAAAAAAACGGAGGGCAGATTTCTGCGTGCAATTAAACAAATTAGGCATCGGCGAGGAAGGGAGGGGTGGGTGGGGTGGGAGAGGGTGGGGAGGTCGCGTAGCAAATGAGGGAGTTCCTCTTGATGTTGCTAATGGCTTGGGCAAAGGTTTGGTTTGTTTTTNAGAAATCGCAATTGCTGGGCATCTGCCCGACAAATGGCAAAGCGGTCAGCAACGGACAGCACTCTTGAAGGTATGATAATACTCGTCACGTAGGTTAAGAAAAGGAATTCTAGATTTGAAGCTTTCGTGACTGCAAGGATTCATATTCTTGGGTTTTTCGGTAAAGTCACGTAGATAAAAATAAAAATTAATAAAAGTAAAATAAAAATAAAATAAAAATAACGACGTTTCGGAGGCAACAGGTGAAGACAGAAGCTTGTGTTGCCTCCGAAACGTCGTGATTTTTATTTAATTTTTATTTTACTTTATTATTTTAATTTTAATATTTTATCTACGTGACTTACCGAAAAAACCTAAGAATATAAAGAAAAGGAAAACATACATTTAATCACGACGTTTCGGAGGCAACGCAAGCTTCCGTCTTCAGGCGGAACCGTCACAGCAAAATGACTGTATCAAGTGAAGACCTTATATGCTGGTTAAGGGGAAGGGGAGGAGCCAGAATGGGCCGTGGGGGGGGGGTATAACCCACGTGACTTTACCGACAAAAACAAAGAGTATGGATCCTTGCAGTCACGAAAACTTCAAATCTAGGTATAATGATAATAATCATTATCATCATCAATCGGCCATGGTCAATCCGCTACTGGACTATTCGATCCCTCACAATCCCCGAAAATGACTTAATCGCTTTCGCGTGAAAAAAAGAAACGAAAACAAAAAAAATATTTTCGTCTGTCTCACGTGTACTTCAATGTTAGCCAACGTGTGCGTTCATACGCTGGTGGAATCAGTACGTGGAACTTTCGTAGCGGGCGGTGTACCACCGTTCGTTGCAGCATGGACTTCCTCTGCGGTGTTGTTCAACACGCAAGGGGGCTTTTGTGGCCAATATTATACGCAATGGAGGGTTCTCGGGTTAGATCGCGTAAATAAAAAAATGCGTCGTTGAACTCGCCACCACCCGACACGGCCAATTAGTCAGTCAAGTAAAAAAAAAAATGCCAATTCGTTACTATTTATATTCTTAGGTTTTTTCTGGTAAAGTCACGTAGGTAAAAAATTAAAATTAATAAAAGTAAAATATTTTTTTTACTTTTATTAATTTATTTTTTACCTACGTGACTTTACCGAAAAAACCTAAGAATATGAATCCTTGCAGTCACGAAAGCTTCAAACCTAGAATTCGTTACAAGTTCAGCACCACCGGTTTTGTGTTGGAGAGTAAAACCTACAACATTTACAAATCGATTACAATTTGAGCAATTATAAATGTTGTGGGGTGAGGGGGGAGATCTAGGACCGGTTCCTGATTTCCTTTTTATCACCAACGTTGGTGGCCACGAGCAGGAATCGAACACCGGTTTGCAGCGCAGCGCGCTAACCGCTACACCACCACTCCCCGCACAAAGACAACACGCACACACGCACGCACGCGCCCCATCCAATGTTTTAATAACGGACTGAAATATCTGGCCTTGCCTTTGCGTACATCTGTGTTTATGAATCGAGTGTCCTTTGCACTCGCTAGCCAAAGTGATCTCAGCCTCTTCGATGCACGATAAGACTTTAATAAAAAATAAAACACATACGAGCACAGAAGCAGCAGCAGCAGCAGGCCACATACCGTCGTGCCGATTTGAATCTCGAATTATTCAGACGTTTCGCCAAAGCCATTTTGTTTTGGAGCGAACAGGCAATATTAAACAAAACAAAAAAACAACATTATCTGTCCGCACGCTGACCTGCGGGCATGCGCGCATTTAAAACTGTGAGCGTCCGCGCCACGCGGGAGGAGAGATTCCCGTTAACCCGCGAGTGAGCGCACGAGCGAGAGAGACCGAGAGATTCCACGCGTGCGTTTGTGTGCGCGCGCGTGTTGCGACGCAAGGAACGGCGGCATCATCAGCAGCGGGGCGCGTTTCTTTTTGGCGTGGACGGCGGTCGCGAGCTCACTTGGAGGTCAGGGTCACCGCGGAGACACGGGGGCACCCAGAGGTCGGTCAGCGGGCAAGGAGGGAAGTTGGATGCGTAAGGACAGACGGAGGAGTCCTCCTCGAACAGGCCTGGTCGATGTCGTCTGGTCGATGCGCGCCTCCCATTTGGCACCCCCGCGCTCCAGCGTATCCAATGAGCGCGGCTGGCTACGTACGGTGCGAAAGAAGTTCAGCACATGTGCATAACACGCCAACTATTTTTTTTTNCACTCACCAACAGGTAAGGCCCCCCAACTGAGCGACGTGGTTCTTCTTTCAGAAGCGACCTGGCCACAAATGAGAGCTCGACGAAGCGTGTTGTCATCGTGTGGAAATGCATTGCGGCCAAATACTCTCAATGGACAAGGAGTAGACCTGAAGGCTGACCCATTTTAACATAGAACTTGGGCTAACGTTGGTTCAACGTTGGTCCAACGGTTTCAACCACACGCCAAAGTTGCTCGTTAACTGTGAAGGTGGTTGTGTGTTGAACTTCTTTCGCACCGTACGTAGCCAACCTAATCGGAGGCGACGACGACGATGATGACGATGATGATAGTGTCATGATGATGATAGTAAGTCAAACCCAGACCCCATTTTATCATCATCATCACCACCATGACGGTGAGGTTCCCATGATGATGATGACGGTGACGATTGCGAGAGTTGACCCTCGTCAGGGATTGAACTCTGGCTGGTCTCTGCTGATGCACCGACGGTGCTGCCGATCGCCAAGGTAAAGGCGCAGCGCTGCAAGCGCCCGCCAGCGCCACTGCTCGCAGAGGCGATCCATTCCTTAGCTAGTGAGGAAATACAAACCTGATATTTCAGTTGCTCTGATAATGGCATTCATAACTCTAAGCTTTGCAGACCAAATTTCGATTNAAAGCTTTGCAGACCACTTAATTAAGATTCCAAATCCAGTCTTTTTATTGAGACTTCACAATTTCATTACATCTGTTGGTGTATAACAATGATCATGTTATTATGTTGAACGTTCACCAATATATTTGTGTTTGCTCAATCGCATGTTATTTAAAGAGCAGTACTCGAAACAACCGCATTGCTTCTCCAGAACTATAAATTGCTCGCAGCATCTTGCTCGGTAATATTTATATGAAAAAAATATATCTCTACCGCCGCAGAGATATCTGTGCGAAAAGTTTATTTGAGAGTGCATCGCAACGGGAGCGTCTTCCCCTTTGCGAGGTCTAAAGGTGCAAAGACTTCATTTTCCAGGTCACGAAGGTCGTTCCGAGCTCAAACGTGGGCACAGGGTTTTCAGAAAACTCTTATTAACTCAACAGCACGGAAAGCCGATGCTTTATTCCCCAGAGCGACTCTAAAGAAAACAAAGTCAAGGTAAAGGCGCGGCCCTGCAACTGCTTACTCACTCTCCATTGCTGGCAGAAGGGCCTCAATTACAACAGAGATAGCACTCAATCTTAATTTTGGAGCTTTCGTGACTGCAGGAATAATTCTTTGGTTCTTTCGGTAAAGTCACGTATAAAGATAAAATAATGAATTAAATAATAGCATACGACGTTTCGATTGCAACACAAGCAATCATCATCATCAGGTATAATGAAATAGCGACAAAAATCTAACCAGAAAACTATAGACAGACATATAAGCAGACATATATCACCAAGACACATAGAGAGAGCAACACAAGTACAGAGAGGGTGATCGTCTCTGTGGGTGGCCTTATACCTGATGATGATTGCTTGTGTTGCAATCGAAACGTCGTATGCTATTATTTAATTTATTATTTTATCTTTATACGTGACTTTATCGAAAGAACCAAAGAATAAGAGATAGCACTCGTCCGTTCTTTGGGTAACGTCACGTAGATGGAAGAAATACATCTTTATTTTTTATTTTCCATCCACGTGACTTTACCGAAAGAACCAAAGAGTATGAATTCCTGCAGTCACGAAAGCCTCAAATCAAGATTTAACAGAGATAGTATTTGGCCTACTCTTCCACGTTCGAAATGAAGTCTTTTGCTCAGCTTTTTCACTCAGCGCTGTGTCACCAGCAGGGACTCTCATCAGAGGTACTTGGCCTACTCTTCCACACTCGGAATGAAACTTTTCCTCAGCCCTCTCAGTCAGCACTGGGTCATCAGCTCAAACTCTAGAGAGCCACTGTTGTGAAGGGTATTTGGCCTACTCTTCCACGCTCACCACACGTCTTGGGAAAATTGTGGNAGTACCCACACTTACCCCACCACAATCCACCTGCCGATAGACGAGCTGTATTGCAATCAGCTTGCACTGCTGGGCGGATCACATTCAGAATATTGTATTTATACTGGAGGAATCCGATGAGCTATGAAGCTTTATTTTGTACAGATGTCCAGTGGGGCGGCTCAGCAAGTTACGTGCGAGTTCAACTCCCGATGAAGCCTCGGGAGCTGAGTGGAGTTCAAACGAACTCACAAACACCTCAAAATCAGAATCAGAAAGGGTTCTATTCGCCATGAAAGTTTGCACAGACAAGGAATTTACTATGGCAGGAAGGTGCATACATTCAACATGTAGGAATCTTAAAACTTTAATAAGTGGTATAAAGTCTAACTATACTAAAATTACAAAGTCTAACTAATACTAATACTCAACTAATACAAGCTACAACAACAAACAATGCAACAACATGATTTGATTGCAAAATAGAGAAACGTTAAGCAAGTCACAAATGTGTGTTATTTATAAGTTTGGAGGCGGTGGCAGTGGGGGCAGGGAAGAGAAGGGGCGGGGAGGGTATTTAATAAACTCGCTCTGTCCATCTAAGGGCAAAACTTAAGAGTTGGGAGGAAGCTCACCACCAAACCTTGGAAGAGCATTCATGAGGGCATTTAGACACCTTTCCCTCCCTGCCCCCCNCTTTTTCTTCTAGATGAGTAGGAAGACACCACGGGTTTGTGAAAACGCGCGGCATAGACAGACAGGTTTCCATTGCGCTGTCGTCCGTAATGTGTCTAATAAAAAAAAANCGAAAGAAACTCGCTCTGTCGTTTCACCGCCGCGGCCGCAACTTCAGCCGTGGTTCGGTTTCAGCCGGGTCTGTGAAGGATCCTCGACCCGGAAAATATTTGCCGCGGTTTCCGGCACACCGCATCCACCGTGGCTTTATCGCTGCGGCTCTGGGCACAACTCGAAACACTCCGGCGAGCGGCGGGGAAGCAAACTCAGTGGCAAAGGAAGCTCCGACAATGAGGAAGTTACAGCCCAGCATAAATATACGCTGCCAAATTGGTGGTGTGTCATTCAGACGCTGTCTTTCCGACAGACCTCTTCTTCACCTGAGGACGGCTGCTTGCGTTGTGGCCGAAACGTCGTGAGAAATGTATTTTATTACGTCTTATTTTTATAATTTTATTATTTCCCTTCTACGTGACTTTACCGAAAGAACCAAGTAGATGATTACAGCCTGGCGGAGCAGATACGTTCAGACGAGTCAAGGAGACGACGAGGATGAATTAGAATGGGCTTGGAAATGAAAGATCAAAAGACTCGCATAAAACCCGCAGAATTACATAGAGACCCACAGGCTAACACTGAGACCATAGACTCACACAGAGACCCATAGACTCACACTGAGACCCATAGACTCACACAGAGACCCATAGACTCACAAGGAGACCCACAGACTCACAGGGAAACCCACAGACTCAAAGAAACACCCATATTCTCACATGGAGGCCCATATACTCACATGGAGGCCAAAAGACTTGAATTAGTTTGTCAACCAATTTATTTTGGATAAGGGCCATTGAGGTAATAGATCCATAGATTCATACAGAAATTCATAGATTCACACAGCGATCCATAGACTCACATAGAGACCCATAGACTCACCGAAGACCCATTGACTTACACAGAGAGCTAAATACTCACACAGAGACCCATAGACTCACACAGAGATCCAAAGACTCCCGTGGAGATCCATAGAATCACGTGGAGACCCATAGACTCACACAGAGACCCATATACTCACACAGAGACCCATAGACTCACACAAAAACCCATAGACTCACACATAAACCCATATACTCACAGAGAGACCCATAGACTCACACAAAAACCCATAGACTCACACAGAGACCCATAGACTCACACAGAGACCCATAGACTCACACAGAGACCCATATACTCACACAGAGACCCATAGACTCACACAAAAACCATAGACTCACACATAAACCCATAGACTCACACAGAGACCCATAGACTCACGCAGGGACCAATAGACTCACATATGAACCCATAGACTAAACCAGAGACCAATAGACTCACACGTAGACCCATAGACTCATAAGAAACCGATAGACTCACGTGGAGACCCATAGACTCACACGGACACCCATAGACTCACACAGAGACCCATAGACTCTCACCCAAAGAGTAGAAGGGTTACGATAGAAGCGTGAATAATAACGTGGCAGAGAGGGTTAAAAAAGGGGGGGGGAGACGGCAGGGAAAATTAAATAAAGAAACAACAACAAAAAAATAAAAAGATGGCAATCAAAATTGTGCTCCAATGGTGCCTCGCTCAGATAAGAGCGAATTTTCGCCGGGAAGGTCAGCAGCAAGGATTTTTGGTTTTAAACCCACACGCGCTCACGCGCGCTACGCAGTCCTCTCACACAGACAAAGATCCCCCTATAGCCTTAACAGGCTCTCGGGGCAAGTGTTGTTAGCGAGCAGCGCCTATGAAGACCGGTATCGCGCTCCAGGGGATGATGGGTGACCGGCACCACGCCCGGCCGCTTTGTTTCCCGGCGCTAATGTGCACCGCATCGCAGCAGTACTCATTTATGGCTCAGTCGATCTAGGGGAGGCCCAGGACAGGTTCAGATGTTCGTCACCTACGTTGGCGGTTGTGAGCGGGATTCGGAACTTGGGTCGCTGGGTTCGTAGCGCAGTGCGCTAGTCACAGTGTGCTAACCGCTGATTCACAGTACAGTGAGCTGACAGGCACACGCAAAAGAGACAAAGATCCCCCATGTAGCCTTTAACAGGTTATACGGGCAAGTGCTGTTAGCGTGAAGCACCTATGAAGGCGGGCACGGCACACGAGGGTGGGTGTCTCCTAACACCAATCCCAGGCGCCTTTGTCTCCCAGTGGCGATGTTTACACACCACGCCAGGTACTCATTTGAGGCTGAGTCGACCTAGAGGAGGCCCAGGACCGGTTTAGATAATCGTCACTGGTCTTCGTCGTGAGCGGAAATCGAACCCGTGTCACCAGGTTCGTTGCGCAGCGCGCTAACCGCTACACTACCGCTCCCCACCACACACACAACAAAGACACACACACATTAAGACGCGCAACTGCTTAACCAGCGATCAATAGAATCAATTGGCCGTTTGCTCTTTTAGCGCCTGCGAGGGCCCATGCTGGCGTCGTTTCGCATTAAGCTCGCTTGGGCTGTCTTCCCGCGAGCGCCGTTCGCTTAAGAAACGTCCAGCGGCTGGCAACAAACAGCACTCGTCGCAGGTAGGCCGTGCCGGCTGGATGGAGTGGGTCTCGACGATGCACAGGCTTGATCACGTGGTTACGCGGCCTAAAATCCCCCCCCCNTCCCAAAAAATAATTAAGGAATTGTGACGTTGACTGAGACAACCCACGTGTTCAAGCTGACATTGGATGCGCACGCAGAGTCGTAGTATAGAGGCAGAGATATATGATACGTATGTTGAATATCTTTTGCCACCATACGTAGGCAACCACGATAATTGGAGGTTGCGGCGGTGGGGCGGGGAGGTCAACAAACTAAAAATAAAAAACAACTCTAAAGAAATTATTTTTCAAACTAGACGAGTTGTGTGCACGTATATTCAACTTATTTCGCCACCGCACGTAGCCAACCGTGCTAGTCGTAGTTGTGATGCAAGGAATCAGAATCAGAATGTGTCGTGTAGCCTGCGGGAACCGATGATGAGCAATGAAGCTCTTCTTTTTGCACAGATGCCCGCTAGGGAAGAAGAGGAGGAGCGGACCCTGATCAACCGAGAACGAGGGACGCACAACCGTTATAACGTGGGACATCTCCCGGCCGTTATAACTCGGACACCCCCTTGCTGCCGTTATAACGCCTGACGCGCACCGTTATAACGAGGGCCTCGCGGCCGTTATAACGCCGGACGCGCACTGTTATAACGAGGGCCTCGCTGTCGTTATAACACCAGACGCGCACTGTTATAACGAGGGCCTCGCGGCCGTTATAACGCGGGACGCGCACCGTTATAACGAGGGCCTCGCTGTCGTTATAACACCAGACGCGCACCGTTATAACGAGGGCCTCGCTGTCGTTATATCCCCAGACGCGCACTGTTATAACGTGGGCCTCGCGGCCGTTATAACTCGGGAGACCCCGGCCGTTATAACGCGCTCTCTGTGCAGTCGACGGCGAACTACTTCTAGAGCTGCGTGTCTGAGCGGCGCAGCGATACGGTACGCAGAGCGACACGGTGACCCGGCGGCATGAACTCAGCTGCGTGTCCCGCTGCTTCTACTACCGCGGTGAACGAGGACTCGCCGCATCAAACACATTCAAGGAAATACATAGTCACAGCATCGCGTGCTTGCTTGAACATTTGCTAAGCAAATTATTTTTCGCCCGGTGTTTTTTNGGAACCACGTCTGAATTCAAATTGACCTCATTCACTTGAAATTCGATCCAAGTTCGGTGACTTGTATAGTCTGCGTAATGTAGTCGGTCATAAGCTGAGATTCCATAGAGCGTTTATGCTCAAATTGCCAAGTATACACTCGAGTGTCCATTGGATGGGAAAAGCAGTTTTTGTTTGATGTCCTTCTCCCGCCACGCACGTCCGATTAGCGCGTTTGGTGACGTACGGTGCGAAACGAAGTTCGGTATACACACGTGCACAAGAGCAAAAGGAATGGGAAGGCAAAGAATGGGAGGTGAGATGAAACGGATGGAAAAGGAACGGAGGAGCAGGAGCAGAGAGTCATGGGAGATGTGGATAGAGAGGAAAGGGCGACATGAAGGCCTCACAAATTGTTGACGAGTGGCCCCTTGACTGGACTCGATGGTGGATTCTGGTGGATTCAGGTGGACTCAGGTGGACTCAGGTGGTCTCAGCTGGTCTCTGGTGGATTCAGGTGGTCTCAGGTGGACTCAGGTGGTCTCAGGACCTGTTGTCCACGCTGTTATGAAGCTGTTCTTGCCTGGCTTGGCAAGACGAGTGTGCGACAATAATATAAAATAACATCTTGATTCTTTCGGTAAAGTCACGTAGAAGGGAAATAATAAAATAATAAAATAAAACCTAATAAAATAATTCTCACGACGTTTCAGCCACAACGCAAGCAGCCGTCTTCAGGTGAAGACCAGATCTGTCGGGAGACAGCGTCTGAAGTCACACCACACACACCACACATTCAGACGCTGTCTCCCCGACAGACCTGGTCTTCACCTGAGGATGGCTGCTTGCGTTGTGGCCGAAACGTCGTGAGAAATATTTAATTATGTTTTATTTTTATTATTTTATTATTTCCCTTCTACGTGACTTTACCGAAAGAACCAAGAAGATGAATCCCTGCAGTCACGAAAGCTTTAAATCGAAATAAAATAGCATATTTAAATCGCCACGCGTAAAAAGAAAAATATTCGAAATCACACGTTTAACGCGGAGCAGCAGCGGCTAGAGTAGACGCTCTCCAAANGAGAGATGGAGCGACGAAATTGACCCGTGCGCAAAGCGGTAATTGGATCGTTCCATCGCGTGACCACAAGAGACGGCCGATGGCTCACGAAAGCCTCCATCCAGCAGTGGAGATCATGGCCGGTTTTTATTTAATCGATTAAGTAATTTTATTCGCGTTAAGCCATTCAAACTCTGCAGCTCCAGACGCTATCGCAGGTTTATGTTAATGAGCCTATATCCCAATTGAAAAAATAAAACACTTCTTAAACAAGAACGAGGGTGGAGGGGGAGGCAAGGGAAGGCTTGGTGTGGTTAAAAAATAAAGTCTTTAATTTCTTTGTTTAGTCTGCTCGTCCTTTAAAGTTTTTTGTTTGTTCCGTTTATTGAATATGAATCGCGCCATCTGGGCGAGCACTGGTTTTGAATGAAAAAAAAAACTCCCCGCTCTAATCCTCGCGTCAACTCACGCGTAATTTTTTAAAAAGGAGGGAAAAACCCCGCTTGGATCTGTGCGGATTTGAGAAAAGTGAGAGACAGTGGAACAGCTTTGCTACATTTTGTGTTGCGAAACATCAATTGATTTCATTTGTCTTCGTCCTCCGTGTTTGCTGTGTTTCCCGATCTGTTACGCTGGCTTTTTGTTTCGGGTGTTGTGTTTTTTGGGGTTTTGTTTAAATCGGATTTGCGACACGATCTGTCGTTAATGCGGCCAAAGCGTGCGTAAAAAAATATATGCGTTTAAAAAACTAAATCACGCACGTCGTACGTATGTCCAACTTGTTTCGTATCGTACGTAGCCAACCGTACTAATCGGAGGAAGGACAACTACCTATATAGCTCTCTGTGTGAGTCTATGGGTCTCTGTGTGAGTCTATGGGTCTCTGTGTGAGTCTATGGGTCTCTGTGTGAGTCTATGGGTCTCTGTGTGAGTCTCTGGTCTCTGTGTGAGTCTAAGGGTCTCTGTGTGAGTCTAAGGGTCTCTGTGTAGTCTATACGTCTCTGTGTGAGTCTATGGTCTCTGTGTGAGTCTATGGGTCTCTGTGTGAGTCTATGGGTCTCTGTGTGAGTCTATGGGTCTCGTGTGAGTCTATGGGTCTCTGTGTGAGTCCATGGGTCTTGTGTGAGTCTATGGGTCTTGTGTGAGTCTATGGGTCTCTGTGTGAGTCTATGAGTCTCTGTGTGAGTCTAAGGTCTCTGTGTGAGTCTATGGGTCTCTGTGTGAGTCTATGGGTCTCTGTGTGAGTCTCTGGGTCTCTGTGTGAGTCTATGGGTCTCTGTGTAGTCTATGGGTCTCTGTGTAAGTCTATGGGTCTCTGTGTGAGTCTAAGGGTCTCTGTGTGAGTCTATTGGTCTCTGTGTGAGTCTATGGTCTCTGTGTGAGTCTATGGTCTCTGTGTGAGTCTATGGTCTCTGTGTGTGTCTATGGTCTCTGTGTGAGTCTATGGGTCTCTGTGTGAGTCTATGGGTCTCTGTGTGAGTCTAAGGGTCTCTGTGTGAGTCTAAGGGTCTCTGTGTGAGTCTATGGGTCTCTGTGTGAGTATAAGGGTCTCTGTGTGAGTCTATGGGTCTCTGTGTGTGTCTATGCGTCTCTGTGTGAGTCTATGGGTCTCTGTGTGAGTCTATGGTCTCCACGTGAGTCTATGGGTCTCTGTGTGAGTCTATGGTCTACGTGTGAGTCTATGGGTCTCTGTGTGAGTTTATGGGTCTCTGTGTGAGTGTATGGGTCTTTGTGTGAGTCTATGGTCTCTGTGTGAGTCTAAGGGTCTCTTTGTGAGTCTATTGGTCTCTGTGTGAGTCTAATGGTCTCTGTGTGAGTCTATGGGTCTCTGTGTGAGTCTATGGGTCTCTGTGTGAGTCTATGGGTCTCTTGTGAGTCTATGGGTCTCTGTGTGAGTCTAAGGGTCTCTGTGTGAGTCTATGGGTCTCTGTGTGAGTCTATTGGTCTCAGGGTCTCTGTGTGAGTCTAAGGGTCTCTGTGTGAGTCTATGGGTCTCTGTGTGAGTCTATGGGTCTCTGTGTGAGTCTATAGCTCTCAGGGTCTCTGTGTGAGTCTAAGGGTCTCTGTGTGAGTCTAAGGTCTCTGTGTGAGTCTATGGTCTCTGTGTGAGTCTAAGGGTCTCTGTGTGAGTTATGGGTCTCTGTGTGAGTCTGGTCTCTGTGTGAGTCTATGTGTCTCTGTGTGTGTTATGGTCTCTGTGTGAGTCTATGGGTCTTGTGTGAGTCTATGGGTCTCTGTGTGAGTCTAAGGGTCTCTGTGTGAGTCTAAGGGTCTCTGTGTGAGTTATGGGTCTCTGTGTGAGTATAAGGGTCTCTGTGTGAGTCTATGGTCTCTGTGTGTGTCTATGTGTCTCTGTGTGTCTATGGGTCTCTGTGTGAGTCTATGGGTCTCCACGTGAGTCTATGGGTCTCTGTGTGAGTCTATGGGTCTACGTGTGAGTCTATGGGTCTCTGTGTGAGTTTATGGGTCTCTGTGTGAGTGTATGGTCTTTGTGTGAGTCTATGGTCTCTGTGTGAGTCTAAGGTCTCTTTGTGAGTCTATGGTCTCTGTGTGAGTCTATGGGTCTCTGTGTGAGTCTATGGTCTCTGTGTGAGTCTATGGGTCTTTTGTGAGTCTATGGTCTCTGTGTGAGTTATGGGTCTCTGTGTGAGTCTATGGGTCTCTGTGTGAGTCTATTGGTCTCTGTGTGAGTCTATGGGTCTCTGTGTGAGTCTAAGGTCTCTGTGTGAGTCTATGGTCTCTGTGTGAGTCTATGTCTCTGTGTGAGTCTAAGCTCTCTGTGTGAGTCTATGGGTCTCTGTGTGAGTCTAAGGGTCTCTGTGTGAGTCTATGGGTCTCTGTGTGAGTCTATGCGTCTCTGTGTGAGTCTATGGGTCTCTGTGTGAGTCTATGGGTCTCCACGTGAGTCTATGAGTCTCTGTGTGAGTCTATGGGTCTACGTGTGAGTCTATGGTCTCTGTGTGAGTTTATGGGTCTCTGTGTGAGTGTATGGGTCTTTGTGTGAGTCTATGTGTCTCTGTGTGAGTCTATGGGTCTTTGTGTGAGTCTATGGTCTCTGTGTGAGTCTATGGACTCTGTGTGAGTCTATGGGTCTCTGTGTGAGTCTATGGGTCTCTGTGTGAGTCTATGGGTCTCTGTGTGAGTCTATGGGTCTCTGTGTGAGTCTATGGGTCTCTGTGTGAGTCTAAGGGTCTCTGTGTGAGTCTATGGGTCTCTGTGTGAGTCTATGCGTCTCTGTGTGAGTCTATGGGTCTCTGTGTGAGTTATGGGTCTCCACGTGAGTCTATGAGTCTCTGTGTGAGTCTATGGGTCTACGTGTGAGTCTATGGGTCTCTGTGTGAGTTTATGGGTCTCTGTGTGAGTGTATGGGTCTTTGTGTGAGTCTATGGGTCTCTGTGTGAGTCTATGGGTCTTGTGTGAGTCTATGGTTCTCTGTGTGAGTCTATGGGACTCTGTGTGAGTCTATAGCTCTCTGTATGAGTCTAAGGGTCTCTCTGTGAGTCTAAGGGTCTCTGTATGAGTCTATGCGTCTCTGTGTGAGTATGTGGGTCTCTGTGTGAGTCAAGGGTCTCTGTGTGAGTCTATGGTCTCTGTGTGAGTCTAACGGTCTCTGTGTGAGTCTAAGGGTCTCTGTGTGAGTCTATAGGTCTCTGTGTGAGTCTATGGTTCTATGTGTGAATCTAAGGGTCTCTGTGTGAGTCTATGGGTCTCTGTGTAAGTCTATTCTCTTTGTGTGAGTCTATGTATGCGTGTATGTTGAACCTCTTTCGCACCGTAAGTAGCCAACCGTGCTAATTGGTGATGCGTTGCCATCATTCTTATTTGATAGTAATACCAACAACAATTAAACCATTCAAGATTTGAAGCTTTCGTGACTGAAAAGATTCATACTCTTAGATTTTTCGGTAAAGTCACGTAGGTAAAAAAAGAATAAAAAATAGAAATAATAATAGAAATAAAATAATAAATCACGACGTTTCGGAGGCAACACAAGTCTCCGTCATCAAGTGGGACCGTCACATCTAGATTTACTGTCTCTCTTTGAGACAGTAAATCGAGCTCTCTTGATACAGTAAATTTAGCTGTGACGATCCCACCTGATGACGGAGACTTGTGTTGCCTCCGAAACGTCGTAATTTATTATTTTATTTCTATTATTATTTATTTTTTACCTACGTGACTTTACTGAAAAACCTAAGAGTAACAATCAATCCAAATTAAAAAATTTCGGGTCCACTGGAAAGACCCTTGCCCATGCTTGCTAAATTCATATTTGTTTTACCATGTAGCTGCATGCATTTTTCTCCGGATCCTCCGATGTTTCCCTCGACGTTTAGAATCACTCGTTTAGAGTAATTGGCTGCAATGGATTTCCACGTGATAAGCCACTTCGTTGACCTATCATTTGTGTCCAGGTCGCTTTTGAAAGAAAAACAGGTATATAGCTCAGTGGGCCTTGCCTGGTAAATATAAATATATTTTTAATTTACACACTGCACCATGTACTGATTTGAGGCTGAGTCGACCTAAAGGTCCATTAAGGCGATGGGGGGGGGGTATTCGCCTTTGTTTTTGCAGAGAGCCTCCATATTATAAACCTCCACAGACTATTGTGGCAAGTGCTGCAAACGAGTGGTGCCAAGTTGCCTACCCTATCTCCCACCACGTGTCCCCCCTACCCATCACAACCTCCTGCTATTGACAATCACGGACATCCCCCTGCATCCACCTGGAACGTCTACACTTGGAGGAAAGGCGACGCCTCTCATCATGGCTAAGTCGCTTTGTCAAAGCTTGACTCGTCATAGTGGGGACATTGTTTGTAAGTGTCATTGAGCACACACACACACGACACACACGTCACAATTGTACCACGCATACGTCACAATTGTACCACGCATACGTCACAATTGTACAACACATACGTCACAATTGTCATCACAATCGTACCACACACACGTCACAATCGTAGCACACACACACGTCACCATTGTCATCACAATCGTAGCACACACACATCACAATCGTACCACACACACACACGTCACCATTGTACCACACACGTCAAACGCCACTCATCCTCACAATCCCCACCCACCCACCCAATATCTTTCCTCTCTCGTCTTCCGCCTCTCCCTATTTCTCTCGCTCGCTCGCTCTCCCACACACAAAGATCCCCCGTATAGCCTTGACAGACTGTAGGGGCAAGTGCTGTTAGCGAGCACCTATGAAGGCCGGAACGGTACACGAGGGGTGGGTGGCCAGCACCACGCCCGACCGCCTTTGTCTCCCTAGTGGCAATGTTTATACACCGCACCAGGTACTCATTTCAGGCTGAGTCGACCTAGGGAGGCCCAGGACCGGTTCAGATAATCGTCACCGGTGTTGGCCGTGAGCGGGAATCGAACCCGGGTCGCCAGGTTCGTAGCGCAGCGCGCTAACCGCTACACTACCGCTCCCCACAACACAGACACACACGCACGCACACGTACACACGTGCACACACAGGCACGTGAACACGCCCGCACACATGCACACACACGCGCACACACACACGCACCACACCACACAGCACGCACACACACANGCACACACAACGCACACACACGCACACACACACACACACACACACACGCACACACACGCACACACACACGCACACACACGCACACACACGCACACACACACACANACACACACACACACACANACACACACACGCACACANGCACACACACGCACACACACGCACACACACACACGCACACACACGCACACACACGCACACACACGCACACACGCACACACACGCACACACACACGCACACACACGCACACACACACACGCACACACACGCACACACACACACACACACACGCACACACACGCACACACACGCACACACACACANACACACACACACACACGCACACACACACACACGCCACACCACGCACACACACACACACACACAACACACACGCACACACACGCACGCACACACACACGCACACACACGCGCACACACACACGCACACACGCACACACACACACACGCACACACACACGCACACACACACAAGCGCGTCGTTCGCTGCTGACACCTTTCCGCGAACTCCCCGCTGGAGTCCCTATATTGCCGTCAGCTCGGGGTTTTAAATCCCACTGAAGCGCCGATGCATTTGCATAAGAGGATTTGGAACAAATAATAGCGCCGCTGACGATACCGCTTGGAGTTTGTGGATATAAAAATAAAATAATAAATAAATAAAGCCCAACACCAAAGGGAGAGGGCGGTCCAGGCTCGTACAATCATGCCGGAAGACGAAGAAGACGAAAACAACACCTGAACCGCCCACGTGATTTTGACAAAAAAATATTTTTTTAATACATTTTTATTTGGTGATGTATTGTTCGTGCACGTTCTCTGGCTCGGGTTGGTGGGGCTGGTGTTTGTGGGGGGGGCAAACAAAGAGAGTGGATTGGACGATGTCATTTGTCTTTTTTTGGGCAAGCGAGTTGAACGTTTTTTGTGTGTGTGTGCGCATGCGTGTGTGTGTCCGTGTGCGTGCGTGTGTGAGCCTGTGTGTGTGTGCGTGCGTGCGAGTGTGCATGTGTGTGTGTTAGTGTGCGTGTACCGTTCCGGCCTTCATAGGTGCTCGCTAACAGCACTTGCCCCTACAGTCTGTTAAGGCTATACGGGGGATCTTTGTCTTTTGTGTGCGTGCGGGGAGCGGTCGTGTAGCGGTTAGCGCGCTGCGCTATGAACCCGGCGACCCGGGTTAGAATCCCGCTCGCGGCCAACACCAGTGACGATTATCTTAACCGGTTCTGGGCCTCTCCTAGATCGACTCAACCTCAAATGAGTACCTGCTTTGGTGTGTAAACATCGTCACTGGGGAGACAAAGGCGGCCGGGCTGGTGTTGGCCACCCACCCCCTGTGTGCTGTGCCGGCCTTCATAGGTGCTCGCTAACAGCACTTGCCCCTACAGTCTGTTCAGGCTATACGGGGATCTTTGTATCTTTGTGTGCGTGCGTGTGTGAGCCTGCGAGTGTGCATGTGTGCGTGTGTGTGTGAGCGTGTGTGTGCGTTGTGTGTGCGTGTGTGCACCTACCTTAAATGTTTGCGCGTTGCACTTCAAACCGGGCAACCCGAGTTCGTTTCCAGCTCACAAGCAAACATTTGTGACGAAACCTGAAACCGGTCGCGGGNTCTAGGTCGACTCAGCCTTTAAACGAGTACCTGGCACTGGTTCTGGCCATCCACCCCCTCGTGTGCCGTGCGGCTTTCATAGGTGCTTCTCGCTAACAGCACTTGCCCCAACAGCCTCTTCAAGGTTATACGGGAATCTTTGTATTTTTGTCTTTGTTTGCAGTGTAGGTTAGCGCTTATGTGTGTGTGCATGCAGTGTGTGTTTGTGCTTGGGTGTGTGTACAGGTTTGTGTGTGTGTGCATGCAGTGTGTGTTTGTGCGCATGTGTGCGTGCAGGTTTGTGTGTGTGTGCAGGTTTGTGTGTGTGTGGCACCTTCATTGATTATATTATAATCAGTCATTGTCACCAATAGCATTTCCATTATCATGATAATCATTATCGAATAAGCGTCAATCATTCATCATCTTAATCATCATTATCGTCATCATCATCAATCTATCATACATTAATGTGTTCATGAAAATTGTCAGATGATCAATAATCCATCATTGCAATCATCGTCATTGCAATCATCATAATCTACCATCATCATCGTCTTCGCCATCAGCGTAATTATAAATACAATAGCATCATCATCAAAAATATGTATCATCATTGTCACTTTCATGAAGCAATAATCACAATTATCACCGTTGGGCACGTAAATGTTAAATCAGTCCTTGCGTTATACATACAGACGCAAAGCTCAATACGAGGCCTAACCGAGAAGAGGCTTTTATCTAGCAGTGGATACATCATGGCTGTGGTAACGATGATGATGATGATGCCCTTTTGCTGCTGATGATGATTATTCAACTGTAGTCGCTGATGGTAATAACGACAATTATTCTGCTGCTGCTGATGACAATAAAAATGCTGCTGATACATTTTCTGATGATTTTAACAATAATGATGATTATACTGATATAATTATTATTCTGCTACTGCTTATGACTCTACTCGTAAAGGTTGATCTAAATCCACAACTGAGGGTAAACAGCAAACAACAAATAAACCAGCACGACAGCAGCGGAGGTGCCACACCAAATCAACCGTTTGGCAACCGGCATAAAAGTTAACAAAAAGTGCCGATATTTGAGAGAAATTAGACCTCTTTGCTGCACAGCTAATCTTTTTTTTATCATCGAGTTTCATGCCGGTTCGCAATTGTGGAGGTTGACTGAGACCATCATCATCTCCCCTCCACGGTCGATAAAAAGGTACCACTTTGTGGGGATGCTAACGGCGGTTCTCCTGTGGAAAGACTAGTCCTCGTGGCAGGAATGTAAATTCCCATCACTCATTGCGTATTTCTAGATTTGAAGCTTTCGTGACTGCAAGGATTCATACTCTTAGGTTTTATCGGTAAAGTCACGTAGGTAAAAAATGAAATTAAAAGTTAATAAAAGTAATAATGGAAATAAATAAAATAATATAATAAAAAATCACATTACTCATTACGTACTTCCAGAAAATAATGCCGTGCGGCTGATGGGGATGTGTAAAACAATGTGTTTGGTTTGTGTTTGAAGGGACAGATATGTGAAGAAGATATGTGTCTGCTCATTCTCGACAACAACGTTCCTGATGACTTTGAGTTGTGTATCACTGTGCAATGTGGCACCGATCTAGGACCCATATCGTAAAGAGAGAGCGATGGTTCTTGCCTTGGATATCTGGTGGTTCGCCAGCATCGATTCAAGCGAGTTGCCTGACGCTGCTGATGAGTGTGGAAACCAGTCCAGAGTTCGTGTTTTGCTCAACTTGAAATCAATACTGCTACAGTTTTATTTTTTAACTTATACACTTTATTTTTAACCAGGTAAGGCCCACTGAGCTACATAGCTCTTTGTCAGAAGCGAGCTGGCCACAAACGATGGCTCAACGAATTGGCTTTTTACGTGGAAATGTGTAGCAGCCGAATACTCGAAGCACACGTTTCTAAGTGTGGATGGGACAAACCACGGAGAACCCAAAGAAAATTTCACGCCACCACGGAGACACCACACAAATTCCAAATATACAGCAGGCGTCAGGGTCTGGGGTTAAACACACGACCTCCTACATACCAGGCGAGGCAATTAACATCTCACCACCGCGGTGCCCCTACGCACTCCCAGCAGGACATGCGTGTGGCTGATTGGCAGTGCAGAAAGGAAAACAAGAATTGATACAAATTTAGTTTTTTTTACACCCGGAGAGACGGGACACACGAGGTTATTTCCACGCGGGAAGAGAGTTATCAGTGCATGGCACAGCGGTTCTGGCCGGGCCTTGCCTGCCTGGCGTGGCGGGGCAGACAGGCTGGCTGGCTGGGTGGTGGTGGTGCTGGCAGGCTGGCTGGGTGGTGGTGGTGCTGGCAGGCTGGCTGGCTGGTGGTGGGGCTGGGCGGGTGGCTACGAAACCCGCTCAGGGGACAATGGGCACACAATGGGGGACGCTCACAGTGCCATGCGGCTAGCCGCGTCGACTCGACATCGGGGAGCCCTTTAGAGAATTAAGACGGCGCTTTATCATTAGATTCAATTGAGCATTAGGGCTGCTATAGTAACCTCTAATCCATCACACTTCAATGGAAAGTATGTATCTTGTTGGCCTGGCAAAAAAAAAAAACCTCCAGCCATCGTCGCGCGCGAGTCCGCTCCGAGACAAGCTATCGAAACGTCGTGATTTTTATTTTATTTTACTTTAATTAATTTTAACTTTTTAACCACGTGACTTTACCGAAAGAGCCTAAGAATAAGCTATCGGCTCTCCGTGGTCCCGCACGACGGCGCCCTTTGCATGCGGGATGGACCGTCTGATCGGCCATAGCAACGTGGAATTGCCGGCTCCCCTGCGAAAGGCGCGCGATGGATGTGGAGGCGGCGGGTGGCGGTGTTGCCCTTCGTCCTTTTCGAGCGCAGACCAAAAGGTCGTTGGCTTCGGCCGACTGACCGGCGGCGCGGGGAGATGTCGCAAGTGTTTTTGGTGAATCTTGTCGAGGGAGCTGGGGTCTGCCGATGAGGCGGCGAATGTCGAAGCTGACACCGCGGTTTAGGTTGCGTCAAGAGCACAGCGGCAGCTGAAAAACACAACTCCCAGAAGGACGTGGCACTAAATGAGATGTCTATATTTGAAACGAGCGTTGATGGGATTGATTGGTCAAACATCTCAGCACGACTCTCCTGCAAAAGAGTCTTGAGACTCCGCGAGGCTATGTTGATAAACGTGGAGCATTGCATATGTTGTATATATTGTTCCCAAGTTCGTTTGTCCGATACGATCTTTCTTAACGTTTTTAAACAACACCCAAATATGCATGCGTACCAACGCACACGCACACACACAAAACGGAGGATGTCCCCCGTTGCAGACTTTCAGAAATTGTTGGGGCAAGTGGTGTTCGCGAGCACCTTTCAAGGGGTAGATGTTTGTATCTGTGTACTGCCTATGTGTGTATCTGTGTATGTGTGTATGTGTGTATCTGTGTATGTGTGTATCTGTGTATCTGTATATGTTTGTACATGTGTATGTATGTACGTGTATATGTGTGTGTGTCTGTTTATATGTGTGTATGTGGAACTTCTTTCGCAGACGTACGTGGCCGTCCGTGCAAATCGGAGGTGCTGAGTTTTTCAAAAGTCTTAGAGAATGCTCCTCAAAGGCGTTGGCCACGCATCCCAAAGTAGCCGGACCCCTCTCGCGACATAGGGACATTTGGCCTCCTCTTCCACGCTCGCCATGAGTGTCTCGGAAGAGCTGGTAGTACCCACACTTTACCCACCGCACACCACCTCGCTAATTCGACGTAGCTGCCGGGTGGAGGGGGTGGTTGAGTGGACAGAGGTAATGGTCGGGGGAGGGAGAGGGGGCTGTGGGGGAGACATTGAAGAATAAACTTGCGCCGTCGCTTGAACTTCCACGCCGGGAGATAAAAATCTAACCCAGCGACCTCTTAATTTGCGAGGCGAAGTGCGCTGACTGTTCAGCAGCAGCAGCAGTCGCCGTTGTCTCACGAAAAAAAAATAAAACGTCCCCTAATATTGGAACTGACTTTGCGAGATAGCGCCATTTTATCATTGAGCAATAGATAGTAAAAAAAATTGAATGCCTTTACGTTGCAGTGAGAACGGCATTATTTAAAGTGCGCGTTTTAACTCCGCGGCGGAAAGAACGTTTGGCACATTGCTCATAAAAAAAAACATTTACTGATGGAGATAAAAAATCATTCACTTTTCGCGTGACAAAGTGTGGCGGCGCACAGGCGTGCACGCTATCGGCCTGTTGTCGAGACATTTTTTTGTGAAGAATGATCTCTCTCTCTTTCTCGCTCGCTCGCTCTCTCTCTCGCTTTTTCTCCTCTCTCTCCGTGCGAATGTATATATCGCGGAACTGAATTTTTTTTTTATAACCGATATAATTTTGCACCACCCACCCCATCGCTCCATGCCCCCCCCGTACCGTGTGCTTCGGTGAGATTTCAGAGTGTTATCATTAGCAAGGGAGGAAACCCATTACCTGCTCCGTGTGATTTGATCACTGATATATGTATATATATACATTTTTTCACATTTGTAAAAGTAAAATCCACGTGATAATGCTCGGTTGTACTATACTATGCTGCAACTTCTCGGAGAGAGGTATGCGGGGTTGTTGCTAGTACATATATTTGGGTTAGCGTTGCGTTGGTCCAGATTTACAGATAAATCCGAAAAAAAAGTAAAAAAAATTGGGGCTAATTACATTTTCTATTAACCCAATGCATTTGTTATATTCAATACACTATGGCTTTAAAAATAATAATATATAATGAGCGACGTTTCGTGCAAGGGCCCAGTTCATAAAATAATTTTCTTTTCATTTTATCTTTTAAGGCCACATGTTATTGGACAATGTGTTGAGTTTATTTTTCGGACTGATGTGGAAGTGTGATGTCACAGGAAGTGTGATGTCACAGGAAGTGTGATGTCACAGGAAGTGAGATGTCACGTGACGTCATCACCTCCACGCCCTTTCCCCTGCAAAATGTCCGTCACGTGACGTCATGTTGACGACACACATGTCACCTGTGCTCAAGTGGTACATCACCAATTATCATGTTTGGCTACATACGGTGCGAAATAAGTTGAACAGACATACACATAAAAAAATGTTTTCGCGAAAACGACTGTTCTGCTAATTGTACTGTCTAGTTTGTTTTCAAATTATTTATACATACTCAGTGTTCTGAAGATGATTGCATTCAGAGTGTAAACAATGAAAGGGGTTGAAATGTAATACACATCAAACTGAACATATTAACTATATACTTGACAAATTTACCTGAAGCTCATCCATCATATGAGTACGTGTAGTGTCTAGAGTAGTTGAGTCAGAAAATTCCATACCTATGCAGCACGTGAACTCTAATATATCTTTTCCACTGCACAACCGAACCGTGCCAATTCCAGGCCAGCGTGGTCAGGAGGTACCGGATTTGTTTTTCCATTGCAGAACCCGAGCCGTGCCAAAGCGTGGCAAGCCAGGCCAGCGCGCTCAAAAGGTACCGGGTGATTTTTCCACTACAAAACCCGAGCCGTGCCAAAGCTGTGCCAAGCCAAGCCAGCGTGGCTCAGGAGGTACCGGATTTGTATTTCCACTGCCAAACCGAGCCATGCCACAGACGTCACGCGGAATGAGTGAGTGAGATGTCTGTAGATGTCGCGCGACGATGCGCCACACGCAATGAACTTATCATTAGCCCCTCCCCTGGCCCTGCTTGGCCCCGGCCAGAATCCAGGGCCAAGAAGGGCTGCTGACATGATGCACTCCTAGAAGGCGTGCGGCTGATTTGTGATGTAGACATTAGGAAGCCAATAGAGCTGTTTCTTTTAAAATCTCGTTTGAACATTCATCTCTTTAGAGCTACTTTTTCGCGTTAGTTTGGTGTCGTTCCCCNGCACGGCTGGCTACGTACGGTGCGAAAGGAGTTCAACATACACGCGTATTGGAAATACTTTATATACATATTTAGGCTTTTTTTTCACGTGCACGTAGACGTACGTGAGTGGCTCGCTTTCAAGTGTGCCGGTGATGGAAGGAAGGAAGGAAAAAAAACCCAATACACATTCGCTAACGCAGAGGGCTTCTTAACCCATCGTCACCGACGGAGCGGCCGTTAATTTTCTGCGTCGAGCTCCACGCGGTTAACACAACTTGGGAGGCTGGGTCGCCCGCCCGCCGCCCGCCGCCCGCCTGCCCGCCTCTTGCCCCAAGCTGCCAGCTGTGTGGCACAGCGAGCATCATTCCAGTTTATTCAGCCATTTAACAGATTCTTGTGAAGATCTAAAGGCCGGATTTTTTTTTTTAAATCTCAGCTCTCACTGTGTGGCACACACATGCACACACACACGCGCGCGCGCGCACACGCACACGCAGGCAGGCACGTACACGCGCACACGTGGAATGCACTCACAGGCACACAACCTCCTTCTGTGTGGCATAAAAAACACACAAAGACAAATATACCTCGGTATAGCTGATACAGACTGTTGGGGCAAGTGCTTGTTAGCGAACACTTATGAAGGCCGGCTCGACAGAAGACAGGGTGGGTGGCCAGCACCCCACAATGCACGGGTATGCATTTGAGGCTGAGTTGACCTAGGGAGGCCCAGGACTGTTTCAAATATTCGCCACTGTTATTGGTCGTGAGTAGGAATCAAACTGGGGCCACCGGGTTTTGTACACAAAGACAAAGAGACAAAGATCCCCGTATAGCCTTAACAAGCTGTATGGGCAAGTTCTGTTAGCGAGCACCTATGAAGGTCAACACGGCACACGAGGGGTGGGTGGCCAGCACCACGCCCGACCGCCTTTGTCTCCCCAGTGGTGATGTTTACACACCGCACTAGGTACTCATTTGAGACTGAGTCGACCTAGAGGAGGTGCAGGACCGGCTCAGATAATCGTCGTTGGTGTTAGCCGTGAGCGGGAATCGAACCCGGGTGGCCAGATTCGTAGCGTAACGCGCTAACCGCTACACTACCGCTCCCCACACACACACACAGACACACACACACGCTGCAATTTTTTTTTATTTCCAATGGCTGCCTCTTTCGCTCTCTTTTTATAACACCCTCTCCAGCTCACTCTCTCTCAGTCCAGCCTCGTCAGTCTTTAAACCGGCAGGCAAAAGGACATCAAAAAGGTGTAAATTTCAGGCTCCCAGTTTGGCTTAAGTCAAGCATGAAATGAAATGTAATGCTTTCAAGTGCCCTGAGCTTAGGTCCCATTGATGGCATTACTTCTGCACTAGGAATCCCAGTCAGAAGCAGCGGTATTGCTGATCTCTTGTCAACCGGATACTCCACCCCCCTGCCCCTCAGCACCGCGCCCCCCTCCCTCTCTCCCTCTCAGCCTCTCTCCCCTGTTTCATTGCGTCCGCCACTCCTCTTCTCTCTCTGCTCTCTCCCTTTCTCTCCTCCGTCTCCCCTCTCATCCACTCACCCCTCTCTCGCCCCATGTCCCCTCTGTCTCTCTCCACCGTTGCTTCTCTCATCCATCCCTACCCTCTTTTCTCTCTCTTTTTTTTTACGATCAGTGGAAACAAGAAGATGCTCGGCGTATTCGGCACTTTGCTTCGTTCATCATTTCGTAATTTTTTTTTACATTTTTAAACTTAGCTTTATGTAAAACCCCACCTCTCGCTCACTCTGTCGTCACTCTCTCGCTCGCTCTCTCCACTCTCTCACTCACTCTCTCGGTCACTCTCTCGTCACTCTCTCACTCACTCACTCTCTCTGTCACTCGCTCTCTCGCTCTCTCTCCCTCTTCTCTTCCACTGCTTCATCTACCTCTCTCCCCAGCTCTCTCTTTATCCCCCCCTCTCTCTCTCTCTCTTGCTATCTACTCAACCCCAACCCTGCCCCTCTCTCTTAACCCATCGCCTCTACGTCCCTTCCCTCTCTTTACACGGATCGCTGTGTACAGACGAGCACGTTGGTCTTCGATCAAATCACCGGGGCAAAGCACGCGCCCGTCCTGCTTAGTTTCGACCCATCAGAGGTGTGGGGGAAGCTAGGCAGCATTTGTTGTTGTTGTTAGATTTGAAGCTTGCGTGACTGCAAGGATTCATACTCTTAGTTCTTTCGGTACCTACGTGACTTTACCGAAAGAACTAAGAGTATGTTGTTGTTGGGCCTAGAGTGCTTGGATGCGTCAACAGGTGCTATAGGCTGCTGCGTGGGCAGCAGAGGGCAAGTGCACGGCACGATCTATTCATGCGCTGGACTCTGCTTTCACCCAAACTAAACATTGTTTTTGTTTATTTGACCAGGTAAGGCCCCAACTGAGCTGCGTAGCTCCTCTTTAGAAGCGACCTGGCTACCACAAATGATAGCTCAACGAAGTGGCTTATCATCACGCGGTAACATTGATAGCAGCCAAATACTCGAACGCGTCTTGTTGATTCGAAACGTGGAGGGAAAAGCCAGAGGAACTGGAGAAAAACCCACGTGACCACGGGGAGAGCGAGAGACACGTAAACTCGAAATATACACAGGCGTCAGGGTTGGGATCGAAGCCACGACCTACAGCATACCAGGCGAGGGAGTTAACATTTCCTAGCCACGTGATGATGATGATGATGATGAGAGAGAGATGCCACAAACTCCAAATATACAGCAGATCAGGGTAGTGATTGAACCCACAACCTCCTGTGTACCAGGCGATGGAGGTAACATCTCCTAGCCACCGTGATGATGATGAGAGACACCGCAAACTCCAAATATACAGCAGGCGTCAGGGTCGGGATCGAACCCACGACCTCCTGCGTACCAGGGGAGGAAGTTAACATCTCCTAGCCAGCATGGCACCCCAGATAAGATTGCGATGTTTTTCAATGTACTGACCAATTAGGCCCCTTAAATTTCGATTTAAAGCTTTCGTGACTGCAGGGATTCGTCTTCTTGGTTCTTTCGGTAAAGTCACGTAGAATGAAATAATAAAATATTTGTTTTATTTTTATTATTTTATTATTTCCATTCTATGTGACTTTACCGAAAGAACCAAAAAGATAGGCCCCTTAACTCCACCAACCCGCACTAACCAGCGTGGTGAAGTATGGTCATTCACCTCCGAGAAACAAAATGGCATGGATAGACAGCCACCGTAGCATACTGTGAACCGCATAAACCCAGCAACCAATGAACGTTGAGAAAACATTGGGGCAAAGGTTCCAACCCTGTGCCAACTATAGCCCAACGTTGGCACGTTTGTTGATGGTGTAATAATACTCTTGGAGACGGCTTGTGGAATCGGTCCTTTTATTTACTTTTCTCAGTTCACAAGCACTCCCCGTTGCTGGCAGGCAACGGGGAGTGGGCAGACAGATCACAAGAGACGCACCGCCACGTGGCGCACTCGAGCCCCGCTCGCGCGTGGCCCTCTCTCTCTTCGTTCCTCGTCTGACCACGTGTCCCTCGGCTCTTCCCTTATTTAATGCCTGGGTCACGTGGTACGCTCCAGCCAATCCTTAATAGCCTGCGCTGAATGTTCCAGATTCCTCCATCAACTCCCGGACCACGCCCCTGACTTGTCTTCCCATTGGCTGAGGCCTAGACCAGTAGAACCAATCACCCTAGCTGGCACCCCTCGATCACGCCAGGGCCATGCTCCCAGGCTTTAGAGCAGGACCGGCAGAGCCGATCACCACGTGAGCCAGACATAGGCTCTCATTACAATGGTAAGAGAGCGATGGGGTGAGATTGCGATTCAGTGAAATTATCCTCGAGCGCCGGTCACGTGCTGGAACTGCGCGGATCGTGTAAAATCTGCAAGCTGATCCAAATCCTCTACTCCACGAGAATGACCCCTTATCCGGGACCCCATAACCCTCCTGAAAGTGGGGCTTCCTCCTCTCGGTGCAGTGGACTTCACTCATTTTGAGAGAGAGGGGGGTGGGGGGGGGCCTGTGGCACTTACGTCGATGAGACCTCATCAGTTTAACTCGTTGTTGGCTATCGCGACCAACATTTTTCATAGTGAAGGTTGTTGGGGTTAGATTGCGTAAGTATAAATGTGTCGTCACCCTCCACCACCCGACACAGCCAACTAGTAAGGTTATTTGTCACGTTAAACAGAACGCAAATTAGTGTCGAGGGGCCACCACGCCGTTTGAAACCATTGGCGCTTTGAGAACAGCACGATGATTATGATGATGGTGGGGTGGGGGTGGCAACTCTCGTTGTGGATCGTCGGGGTGGCCGCAGTGAAGGCCACCAGGGGCCGCACAGTGGCCCGGCGGGGTCCTTGCGATGAAGAAACATCATCATCATCTTCACCATCTTGATTGTCATAACGAAGAGTTCTTCAACGATCTCTCACCCGTTCCTTGCTGATCGCACATTCCTCGACCGAGCTCATCACGTCCCCCATCCCTCGCAAGGTGATTGTTGTTTTTTTGTGTTGCAACGATAATAAACTCACCCACGGGATTCGTACACCTGCCATGCTGTGTAAACTCCGCATTGTCCTGCTGGGCCTCACTCCCGTTGCGGCTGGCGTTATTTTCCTCATGTGCACCGTGTATGTTTTTCGCCGGTGTTATTACATGTGTCCCCTGCGTTTGAAGAAGCGGTGGCGAGATGGGCGATGGCATTCGATAAAAAAAAATGTTGTTTTGAGTCGACGCTTCTGTCCCACCAACCCCGTCCGCTACCCCCCTCCCTCCCTCCGCCGCCCGGGTCTCGTGTCGTGGATTTGTTTGCTGAGACGGGCAAATTCCCCTTCGCTGCCACGATGTCCGCGACGCTTTGCGGCGTTGAGCGTCGCGGGGTGTCGTGGGAGCCGAGTTCCGTGCGCTCGTGGTGCGAAGCTGTCGGTCTGGATGCCTGTGGGCCTGTGTCTCTGTGTGTCTGTGTCTATGTGTGTCTGTGTGTCTATCTCGGTCTGGGTGTGCCGATGTGTGTCTTTGTCTGTGTGTGTGTTTATGTGTTGGGGGAGCGGTAATGTAGCGGTGAGCGCACTGGCTACGGACCTGGCGACCCGAGTTCGATTGCGACTCACGGTCAACACCAGTGACAAATATCTGAACCGGTCCGGGGCCTCCCTAGGTCAACTCAGCCTCAAATTAGTACCTTGTGCGGTGTGTAGTAAACATCGCCACTGGGGAGACAAAGGTGGTTGCGCGTGGTGTTGACCACCCACCCCCTCGTGTGCCGTGGCGGCCTTCACAGGTGCTCGCTAACAGCACTTGCCTCTACAGTCTATTGAGGCTATAAGGGGGATCTTTGTCTTCGTGTGCCTCTCTGTGTGTCTGTGTTCAAACGCCCGTCTCCACACTGGTGTCTTTATCATATGGAAATTCAAATCTAAAGCTGGCCTGGGACTCCCCTAGGTCAACCCCAGCCTAAATAGAGAGCTTAGGGGCGTGATGATGATAAACACTGGGGAGACAAAGGCGGCCAGGCACGTCTGTATGTGGCATGTTGAACTGATTTCGCACCATACTTAGCCAAACCCTACTAATTGGGGGTGCCGGGGAAGGACAACAAAACATGACACTGAGTCGACCATTTGAGGCTGAGTCGACCTAGAGGAGGCCCAGGACCGGTTCAGATGATCGTCACTGGTGTCGGCCGTGAGCGGGAATCGAACTCGGGTGGCCGAGTTCGTAACGTAACGCGCTAAGCGTTGCACTCCCGCTCCCCACCCACCGACTCACCCACCGACCCACCCACCCACTCCTTTACGCGCTGACGTCCTCAATCGATTATTCGTCCACCCACTGTCAAGTCACTCTGCAAGTCACCCACTCACCCGCAGGCCAGGGTTACCAGCAGTCCGAGAATTGATTTGTAACCAAGATCGGGTGGTTCAGTGTCGAACTTCATTGCAGTAAATTGCGGGTTAGTGTACGTGCTTGTGCCGGGCTCATGAATATCATCTCGCCTTGCTGGTCGAACGGAATGGTTATGCTGTTCGATGTGGTTATGCTACTCGATGTGGTTATGCTGGGTGAGCGGTGATTTTTTTCCGTGTGACTGAACAAGCGACATCTCAAGATGCTGTCACCAGGCTTCCCACAATTGCTACAGAACCAGCCGGACCGTGGCTGCCATTGGTGGCGGCTGCAGCAGCTGCTACTACAGCTGCTGCCCTGTGACTGCTGCCCTAATCACCCTGCACTGTGGAGGGCAGCAGCGACGGTTAGTGGATCCCGTGGACGTCGAGGAAGTGGATCGCCAAGAGAAGGCGGTACAGCAAGAGCACGCAAAATCTGTTCCATCTGTAATGACGACTTGGACGCACTTGTCTGGAGATGCTTTCTTATTTAAGTAGCCACGTGCTCACACTCGGACAGGCGGAGACCCCCACGCAACAGCCCCGAGTCTCTTGCCCATTTCCCTTATATACGGTGCATGGCCACGTCCTTGTCCCGTGGCCTCGCACCTATTGCCGAACCTTCTCGCTGGCCCTAGATCACTCGTTCAACCACTGTTCTCTTACGTCGCCTGGCCATGCCCCTATTCTCGATCATTCCCGTGGCCACTAGTCCATTCGCACTGCAGGCTGACTCCACTGTGATTACCTCCCGTGGCCACTAGTCCACTGACACCGTAGGCTGACTCCCCTGTCATTACCTTCCGTGGCCACTAGTCCATTCGCACTGCAGGCTGACTCCCCTGGCATTACCTCCCGTGGCCACGAGTCCACTCACACCGTAGGTGACTCCCCTGTCATTACCTTCCGTGGCCACTAGTCCATTCGCATTGCAGGCTGACTCCCCTGTTATTACCTCCCGTGGCAACTAGTCCATTCGCACTGCAGGCTGACTCCCCTGTCATTACCTTCCGTGGCCACTAGTCCATTCGCATTGCAGGCTGACTCCACTGTCATAACCTCCCGTGGCCACCAGTCCATTCGCACTGCAGGCTGATTCCCATGTCATTACCTCCGGTGACCACCAGTCCACTCGCACCATTGGTTGACTCTATCGTCATTACACATCTGTACGGGGATGGCTCGTTGCCCCCACCCCCCCCCCCTTTGGGGCTTGCGTATTTTTTTCTCCGAGTGCCCCCCACCCTTCCCCGCTCCCCCCCNGGGTTTCCCTCCCACACAACGGCGATAAACTCGTTCATTGGCTCAAGGCATCGCATTACGAGTCCGTCCTGCTCGTCAGCGGCGAGTAGAGTAAGTGGGGCTTTTATAATTGAGGCAGGAGGAGGATTTCCTCCCACCACTCTGGCCGTCCGCCTGATGAGGCTGGCTGCTGCTGTTGTTGTTGTAAATGTTGTCGGCTTAACGAATTGGCATGGTTTTGTTTGCGTGAACAAACCCCTTACTGATTAGCTGTGTCGGGTGGTGGCGGGTTTAACGACGCATTTATCTTCTTGGTTCTTTCGGTAAAGCACGTAGAAGGGAAATAATAAAATAATAAAAATAAAACATAACAAAATAATTCTCACGACGTTTCGGCCACAACGCAAGCAGCCGTCCTCAGGTGAAGAACAGGTCTGTCGGGAAGACAGCGTCTGAATGAAACACCCCAGGCTTGGAGCGTATATTTAAGCTGGTTGGAGGGGGAAGAGCGCCTTGACAAAATAATTTGCATATCAAGAGGAATTTAGCATATTTATGGGAAATGCAGATATGGGATTAGTCACTACTTGTGAAATGCGTTTACGAAATCTCACCCCTCCACCAAATAACCACTGCTATGGATAATATTGGACGTGAAAGCCTGCCACTACGACTACGTGAAACCAGGTAAGGCCCCACTGAGCTACATAGCTCTTTGTCAGAAGCGACCTGGCAGTCGTAAATAATAGCTGAGCGAAGCGGCTTATCACGTGGTATATTGACGGCATCCAAATATGATAATTGTTTTTTTACCCTTCTATCTGGCAACAAAACTGACACCTTTTTTTACAAGGAGTCATGTTTGCATAGACCACAATACCTGCAGCCATAATGCAAACAAAAACACAACTCTGATAATGTGCACTGTCCTTGACGTTGATTGGTCCACACCCGAGACAGCTTTCCTTAGAGCCTAGTCTCACATGGTGTTGACCAGATGACGCCAAAAGGCGCACAACTCAAAGACAATGCACCATCAGAGTATGAGAGCTCGGGGTAAGCATTTACACCATTGGAACCTCATTTGCCAGTAAAAAATATGATAATTGTTTTTTTACCCTTCTATCTGGCAACAAAACTGACACCTTTTTTTACAAGGAGTTATGTTTGCATAGACCACAATACCTGCAGCCATAATGCAAATAAAAAATAGAAAAGGTGTCAGTTTTGTTGCCAGATAGAAGGGTAAAAAACAATTATCATATTTTTTCCTGACAAATGAGGTTCCAATGGAGCATCCAAATACTCTAAACGCGTGACGTTGATTCTAAATGTGAGGGGGAAAACCGGCGGACCCGGAGAAAAATCCACGCGATCAGGCAGAGAGAGAGACACACAATCCCATTACACACAGGCGTCAGAATCGGGATCGAACACACGACCTCCTGTATACTCGGCGAGGTAGTTAACATCTCGCCGCCGTGGCGCCTCAGATCGCTGGTGACGGCACACAATCAGTGGGACGTGGACATCACAGGGAGCGAAGGTTTCTTTGTTATTTTCAGCTTTAATAAAATACCTCGTACAGTGCGAAAAAATATTGGCACTATCCGTACTCCATACAACCTCGTGCGCTGGACCGTCCTTAATAGGTGCTCTCTAACAGCACTTGCCCCGAGAGCCTGTGGAAGGCTCTCCGGGGGATCTTTGTCATTGTACCTACGTCTGTGGTGGCGTGTTGGGGAAGATGTTTCACTCGTTGATTGTTTTCTGATTGTTTTCTATTCTTCGCATTTTATCTTCACACCCCACCCACCCCCTCCCTAATATATTTTAAAAAAAACCTCTCTTGTTTTGTTGTTTTAACGACTTAATAGACATTTTTTTTAAACGCTGACCAACAATAGCTCCCCGCCGGCTTGCATTAAGCAGGCATTGTCAGCGAACAAAAGGGCTAAATAGGCGAACATGGGCACTGCATTAGCACCACTGGCAGCCTTGAACTCGTCTCTTCACGCTGCTCGCGATTGTGGGCGACTCCACAGGTGCTAGCGCTTTAACTTGCAAATGCCTCCTCCTCCTCCTCCCTCCTCCTCTCCCATCTTCCCCTCCTCCTTCCCCTCTACCCCCACTCCTCCTCTTCCCCCTCTCACCCCTCCTCCCTCCTCCTCCTCCTCCTCCATTCCTCCCTCCTCCTCCTCCTCCTCCTCCCACCTCCTCCCCCATCATCTCCCTCTACCCCCACTCCTCCTCTTCCCCCTCTCACCCTCCTCCTCCTCCTCCTCCTCCTCCATTCCTCCCTCCCTCCTCCTCCTCCTCCCACCTCCTCCCCCATCATCTCCCTACCCCACTCCTCCTCTTCCCCCCTCTCACCCCTCCTCCTCCTCCTCCTCCATTCCTCCCTCCCTCCTCNCTCCTCCTCCTCCCACCTCATCCCCATCTTCCCCCTCCTGCTACCTCTTCCTCCTCCATTCCTCCTCCTCCTCCTCCCACCTCCTCCCACCTCCTCCCCATATTCCCCCTCCTGCTACCCCTCTACCCCCACTCCTCTCTCCCCCCCTTTCACCCTCCTCCTCCATCCATCCTTCCTCCTCCCAACTCCTCCCACCTCCTCCCACCTCCTCCCCATCTTCCCCCTCCTGCTTACCCCTCTACCCCCACTCCTCCTCTTCTCCCCTCTCACCCCTCCTCCTCCCTCTTCCCTCCTCCTCTCTCCTCCCTCCTCTAACCGCATCACGATCAGAGAGAGGAAAATAAGAGGGGTGGTCGGGTGGCAGACACACAGCAAGAAAACGAGAATGAGCGAGAGAGAGAGAAAGCGGTGGGAGAGTTAAATAGAAGGGGAGAGATGGAGGTGGAGAGAGAGAGAGAGGGAGATATTAGTTGCCATGTTTAGAGGCACAGAGGGAGAATAGAAGGCAGAGTGGTTTGCGAGATGGGTGGATACGAGAATGATGCTATTCTTTCTCCAATTTGTTTCATGAAAGAGTTACAATTCACGTATATGCCAGGAGACAGTCGCAATGAGTCGTGTGACGCTTTTGTATCGAGAGGTTCCTGCTGCTGCTCCATTGGAGGGTTTTTATTTTAAGATGTTTTCAGGCGATACACGATGAGCTGTGTTTTTTGTACAAGTGGTGGAGGACACCGGAGCACCCGGGACAAAACCCCACGCCCTGCACGAAGGTGCAACGCTCCATCGCCGTACAGATGTAAATAGGTGGCGATCAGTCCACCTGCTCTACCGCCTCCTACTGGCGAGCCATGGTACGGAATCTCCTCTTCAACGCCCACGGCAACAACGGAGTTTCGCAGCACATCTGTGCGCGATCCACCAAGCACTCGCTGCTGCCTCCACAGTGCTGGTTCACAGGCCACGTGGGCCCGTGCAGCCAGTTACCCAGCTAGTTTCCGGTAGCAACGGCCCCACAGCGCAGGGGGTAACACTCACCGTGCCTCACAGGAATCACTCTCCTGGGTTCGATCCCACACTAGGGCGCTGTTTCCGCGTGGGGTTCGTACGTGCTCCCTCCGTTCTTCAACTAGCATCAGTGGCAGATTTCTGAGCCGATCCTGGGCTTCTCCTAGGTCGACTTAGCCTTAAATCAGCAACAACAAAACGCAAACGGGAGGATCCCAGCCAGCAGGCAGCCAGGGAAGTGGAGGAACAGAGGGGCATGATGGGAACTAAACAAGGCATGAGAGGGGGGGGGCTTACACATCCCATCATCCACACGGCCTCGTGCATAATCTCAGCAGCGTTGGTTCAACAATTGCGAGACTCTTGACCAGCTTCGACATTGAGGGTCTCATCACCAACATGCAGCTGACACGATGTGTCTTAATTTTTGTTTTTTACCCTTCTATCTGGCAACAAAACTGCCACCTTTTTTTTACGAGGAGTCGTGTTTGCATAGACCACAATACCTGCAGTCATAATGCAAAAAAAAAACATAACTCTGATAATGTATGCACTGTCCTCGAAGTTGATTGGTTCACACCCGAGACAGCTTTCCTTAAAGCCTAGTCTCACATGGGTTGGACCAGATGACGCCAAAGGCGCACAACTCAAAGACAATGCACCATCAGAGCATGAGAGCTCGGGGTAAGCATTTACACCATTGGAACCTCATTTGCCAGTAGCAAAATATGATAATTGTTTTTTTACTCTTTTATCTGGCAACAAATGTGTCTTCTCCGCAGACTGCGTAGCTGATGGAGTGTGTTCAAAAAATTATTGTACCTGTTTTTTCGTAAATAATCAGTCATTTTGTTATTCGCTCCCACAACGCCACGCGGGCATTTTCATTCGCATTCATCCAGGAGGGGATTGACTAAAGTTTGCAGATCATTAAACATAAGAAAGACAAAGATCACCCCGTATAGCCTACACATGCTGTTGGGGCAAGTGCTATTAGCGAGCACCTATGAATGCCAACGCTGGGATGAGAAAGTGGTGTGGCTCGCCATCGTGCCCGGCCGCCTTTGTCTCCCCAGTGCTGATGATTTTCCCACAGCACGGGAAACTGATTCGATGCTAAGTCGACCAAAGGGGCAAGCCCAGGATCGGTTCAGACATCCGCCGCTGATGTTGGTTGCAGAACAGAGGGAGGACTTGCCAAATCCACGCGGAAAGAGCGCCCGAGTCGGGAACCGAACCCAGGTGGGTGCTTGCTGCAGTGAGTCACGGCGAACTGTTAACCCCACCCCTCCCCAATCCGTCGCAACTCAACAGCCACTGCGTCTCCTAATGAACTAATGTGTGCGACGGAGAGCTATTGTGTATCGCGGCTGATACACGCAGCGGATGGGAGGTCGGCTCTTATGCAGCCTTATCTGGGTAACGGTAGCTGGCACGGTCAATAACTCCATCGGCAAGCCTTTGTCCGGACGAGGTGAGACGGGAAGCTCATCTGTCAACAGGCTCTGCCTATCAAGGAGCAACCTTACCTGTGGATTATCCTAGACTAGGGCTGCCGTGCGGATCTTTGTAACCTGCCCGCCCTGCTCCTAATGAAAGCCCTGTGTCGACGTGTGTGTGTGTGTGTGCGTGTGTGGCAGTGTGTGTGTGTGTGTGCGTGTGGCAGTGTGTGTGTGTGTCAGTGTGTATGTGTGTGTGCGTGTGTGGCTGTGTGTGTGTGCGTGTGTGGCAGTGTGTGTGTGTGGCAGTGTGTGTGTGTGAGTGCGTGTGTGGCAGTGTGTGTGTGTGTGCGTGTGTGGCAGTGTGTGTGTGTGGCAGTGTGTGTGAGCGTGTGGCAGTGGGTGTGTGTGTGTCAGTGTGTGTAGTGTGCGTGTGTGGCAGTGTGTGTGTGTGCGTGTGGCAGTGTGTGTGTGTGTGTCAGTGTGTGTGTGTGTGCGTGTGTGGCAGTGTGTGTGTGTGGCAGTGTGTGTGTGTGAGTGCGTGTGTGGCAGTGTGTATGTGTGTGTGCGTGTGTGGCAGTATGTGTGTGTGTGAGCGTGTGTGGCAGTGTGTGTGTGCGTGTGTGGCAGTGTGTGTGTGATGGTTTGTGGCAGTGTGTGTGTGTGTGTGGCAGTGTGTGTGTGTGTGTGAGCGTGTGGCAGTGTGTGTGTGAGCGTGTGGCAGTGTGTGTGTGTGAGCGTGTGTGGCATGTGTGTGTGTGAGCGTGTGTGGCAGTGTGGTGTGTGAGCGCGTGTGGCAGTGTGTGTGTGTGAGCGCGTGTGGCAGTGTGTGTGTAAGCGTGTGGCAGTGTGTGTGTGTGCGTGCGTGTGGCAGTGTGTGTGTGAGTGTGTGGCAGTGTGTGTGTGTGATGGTTTGTGACAGTGTGTGTGAGCGTGTGGCAGTGTGTGTGTGTGAGCGTGTGGCAGTGTGTGTGTGTGTGATGGTTTGTGGCAGTGTGTGTGTGTATAAGTAGCGGTAGTATAGTGGTTAGCATTAAGCTGCGCTACGAACCCGGCGACCCGAGTTCAGTTTCTGCTCACGGTCAACACCGGTGACTATTTTCTGAACCCGCCCTGGGCCTACCCTAGGTCGACTCAGCCTCAAATGAGTACCTGGTGCGGTGTGTAAACATCGCCACTGGGGAGACAAAGGCGGCCGGGCGTGGCGCTGGCCACACACCTTTTCGTGTGCCGTTCCGGCCTTCATAGGTGCTCGCTAACAGCACTTGCCCCTACAGTCTGTTAAGGCTACAGGGGGAATCTTTGTCTTTGTCGTAATAACCTGTGTGTCTATGTGTGTCAATATGTGTGTGAATATGTGTGTGAGTGTGTGAGTGTGTGTGGCTAACTTGTGTGAGTGAGTGTGTGTGTATTTGTGTATAGTTTACCCGTGTGTTTATGCGCCTTCATAGGTGCTCGCTAACAGCACTTGTCCCACACTGTTAAAGACGCGGTGCCCCCGGATTGGTTTTGAAAGCAACATTCGCACTTTGAGAAACGTTGCCCAATTGTTTCTAATGTCGCGCTGGGAATGTGGAGTGGGAACGGGTGACGTTGCGAGTCCAGCATGCTGCCCACCGTTCCACCCACACCACCACACCTCACCCACACCACCATGCCTTACCCACACCACCCACTCCACCCACACCACCACACCACCCACACCACCACACACCCACACNACCACACCACCCACACCACCACGCCTCACCCACATCACCACGCCTCACCCACACCACCCACACCACCACGCCACCACGCCACCACGCCTCACCCACCCAACCCACACAACCCACCCCACCCACACACCTACACCACCTACACCACCCACACCACCACGCCTTACCCACACCACCACGCCTAACCCACACCACCATGCCTTACCCACCCCACACGCCTCACCCACACCACCACGCCTTACCCAAACCACCCACACCACCACGCCTCACCCACACACCCACACCACCACGCCTCACCCACACCACCACACCACCCACACCACCACACTAGTCACACCACCCACCCACCACGCCTCATCCACACCACCACGCCTCACTCACACCACCCACACCACCCACACCACCCACACCACCACACCCACACCACCCACACCACCCCACCACACCACCCAAACCACCCACACCACCCACACCACCCACACCACCACCACCACCCACACCACCACACACCACAACCACGCCACCCACTCCACCACACGCCTCACCCAACCACCCACATCACCCACACCACCCACACCACCCACACCACCCACTCCACCACGCCACCCACACCACCCACACCACCACACCACCACACCACCCACACCACCACGCCACCCACACCACCCATACCACGCCTCACCCACACCACCACATCACCCACACTACCCACACCACCACACCACCACACCACCACACCACCCACACCACCCACACCACCACACCACCCACACCACCACACCACCCACACCACCACACCACCCACACCACCACGCCACCCACACCACCCATACCACGCCTCACCCACACCACCCACACCACCCACACCACCCACACCACCACGCCCCTCCCCCTCCACCGCGCGAGCACCACCTGACCTCGCCGTCGGTATCCTCCTTCTCTCTGATAATTATCTCTGCCTGCGAGGGGAGAAGTCACCCTACAGATTAAGGAACTAAGCTTTTGTTGGGGCCAATTGCGTCGTTGGCTGCAGGCTACAGGTACTCGGACACAGCTGGTACCGACCAAAAACTGCGGTGTGGGTGGTGGGGAGAATGACCCACTCACCCCGATGCCATCGCTCCTTGCCCCTTGCTGACACAGGCAATGCCCGGTGACCTCACCGACAGCTACGACAACCACAGCAACCACCACCGATGCCGCCACCACAGCAACCACCACCGGCCAAACAAAGATAAAAGATCCCCACGTGTAGCCTTCACAGACTATTGGGGGGGCAAGTGCTGTGAGCGAGTAGCACCCTCCCAAGGCAGGCACGGCACGGGCACACGAGGGGGTGAGTGGTTTATCACCGTATCCCACCGCCTTTGTCTCCCCAGTGGCAATGTTTATACAGCGCACCAGGTACTAATTTGAGGCTGAGTCGACCCAGCAGAGGCCCATGACCGGTGCAGATAATCGTCACTGGTGTTGTCCGTGAGCGGGAATCGAACTCGGGTCGCCGGATTTGTAGCGCAGCGCGCTAACCGCTACACTACCGCTCCCCACAGAGTAACACATAGACAAAGATCCCCGTATAGCCTTAACAGACTGTAGGGGCAAGTGCTGTTAGCGAACACCTATGAAGGCCGGAACGGTACACGAGGGGTGGGTGGCCAGCACCACGCCCGACCGCCTTTGTCTACCCAGTGGCGAGTTTTACACACCACACCAGTTACTCATTTCAGGCTGAGTCGACCTAGGGGAGGCCCATTACCGGTGCAGATAATCGTCACTGGTATTGTCCGTGAGCGGGAATCGAACTCGCGTCGCCGGATTCGTAGCGCAGCGCGCTAACTTCTACAATACCGCTCCCCAAAGAGGAACACACACATACACACACACATACACACACACATACACACACACACATACACACACACATACACACACACACACTACACACACACATACACACAGCACACACACAGATACACAGACACACACATACACACACACATACACACACACATACATACACACACATACACACACATACACACATACACACACACATACACACAGGTGTGTGCACACCGCACCATACTCTCATCCTTCAGCTTCTCCTTCTCTCTCTCTCTTCTGTCTTCACCCTCCCTCCCCTCCCTCTCCTCCGCATTACAACAAAGGTGTTGAATAAGCCAATAAACACCAGCCTCCTCCGCTTTTGTGATACTATCGCACGAATTGCCCCGCAGAAGCGCTGCTAAACAATTTCGTTTTTTTAGGAGCGGGCCACGTCCCTACCCCCACCACCTCCACGCCTATCGCCAGCGCCATCAGCAAGCGGGTCGAGATTCGGGTTTCCTCGCGCGAGAGAGTGGCAACAGCAGCAGTAGCGGCGATTAAACTAAACGAAAAACTTTTTTTTATTTGATCAGGTACGGGCCCCACACTGCGCTTGCAATACAGCTCTTTTTCAGAAGCCGTCTGGCGACCACACAGTGAGAAGCCAACCAAGTGGCTTATTATGATCACGTGGGAATTCACGGCAGCCAAATGCACTAAACGCGTGGATGATGTTGATTCTACACGTGGAGCGGGGNAAACATCGGAGGACCCGGGAAACAAAATCCACGCAACCACGGCGAGAGGGACACGCAAACTCCAAATATACAGCGGCGTCAGGGCCGGGATCGAAGCCACCACCACACACACCACACACACACTAGCACGCAAACACTCACACACAATCACGCACTTTCAAACTCATTCACCCCAAAGAACTACCGTCTCTTCAAAATAAGACCTTGGCAGAAGTGAGGTTTTTAAGGACAAGTCACCGCCCACATTGTGCGCCCGATCTGATAATCGCCAAATGTCTCTCCACTGCAGAGGTCTCTGCCTTGATCATTCCCCACCCCCCAACTCCCTCCCACCACTCCCCACTAGCTTCACCTTATTATTCTTGTCTGCTCGGTTTATCATTCGCTTGTCACAGGTCAGAGAGGTCTTTTGCCCGGCAATACTTTAAATCGCTCGTGTGCGTGCGTTTGAGCGGGCGTGGTGAAGGCCACCCACCCCTCTCCCGTGCCGTGCCGGCCTTCATAGGTGCTCGCTAGAGCAGCACTTGCCTCGGCAGTCTGGTCAGGCTATACGGGGAATCTTTGTGTTGTGTTTGAGCGTTGAGTTTATTTGATTTGTTCCACGGATGATGATGATGATGGTGATCCGTTAGGCGCCAGTTGCCCGGCTATTTTACACGGGAGATCCGTGCAGTGTGTGAGCCACAGCGTTAACAACCACGACATACACAAAACAGCGTCTGTAGTGAGGTTCCCAAGAAATAGTGTGTGTGGTAGTGTAGTGGTGAGCGCGCTGCGCTACGAACCCGGCGACCCCAGTTCAAGTCACGCTCACGGCCACCAACACCAGCGGCGAATGATCTGGTAGCTGTCCTAGGCCTCCCTAGGTCGACTCAGCCTCAAATGAGCGACTGGTGCATTGTGTAAATATCGCCGCGCGGGAGACACAGGCGGCCAGGTGTGCGTGGTGCTGGCCATCCACCCGCTCGTGTGCCGTGCGGGCCTTTTATAGATGTTCGATGGCAGCACTTGCCCCAACAGCCTGGTAAGGCTACACGGGGGATTTTTGCCTTTGTAACGCCACCGACGCTGCCTCGTGTGCGCGCGCGCGGATTTGCACGGTGAGGCTAAGTTCGCGGGAATTCGAGTTGAAATGTTACTCACAACTTCCGAGAATATGTTCTGTTTTTCTTTCACGAGTTGAGAGGTGTGTTAAGTTCACCAGCACACATTTGGAGGATCGGTGCTGTAGCAGTTGTAGTATATCTTCTTGGTTCTTTCGGTAAAGTCACGTAGAATGGAAATAATAAAATAATAAAAATAAATATAATTATTTTATTATGTTTTATTTTTATTATTTCCATTCTACCGAAAGAACCAAGAAGATGCCTCTAAATTTGTTGGAAATAATAAAATAATAAAAATAAAACATAATAAAATTATTCTCACGACGTTTCGGCCACAACCCAAGCAGCCGTCCTCAGGTGGAGAACAGGTCTGTCGAGAAGACAGCGTCTGAATGACATTCAGATCAATCCCTGCAGTCACGAAAGCTTTAAATCGAAAGTTGTAGTATAGTTCCAAAAACTGAAGTCATATAATAAAGTTAACATCATCATCGCGATGCCCTTTTATCTACCCAGTAAAGTATCTTTGAATCCCAAGACTCTTGTCCAAGAGGGTCCTGCTACATTGGGAAGTTTGCCCATACTCATTCATGAGTATGTGTTTTTTTCCTCCTCGTAATTATTTTTTTTTACACATCCCATCATCCACACGGCCTTCTGTGAGTGATTCTTTCGTCAAGCGCCACGGTGGCTAGGAGATGTTAACTACCTCGCCTGGTATACAGGAGGACGTGGGATCGATCCCGACCCTGACGCCTGCTGTAGATTTGGAGTTTGCGGTGTCTCTCTCTCATCATCATCATCATCACGGTGGCGAGGAGATGTTAACTACCTCGCCTGGTATCCAGGAGGACGTGGGTTAGATCCCGACCCTAATGCCTGTACATCTGAAGTTTGCATGCCTCTCTCTCTCTCTGTCCCAGTGGTCGCGTGGATTTTTCTCCAGGTCCTCGGGTTTTTTCCCCCTCCACAGTGAATAAGGTGCGTTTGGAGTATTCTGCTGCTACACATTTCCACGTGATAAGCCACTTCGTTTAAGCTATCATTTGTGATCGCCAAGTCGCGTCTGAAAACATAGCTATATAGCTCAGTGTGAGCCTTACCTGGTAAAAAAAAAATATATAGTATAATGGTTTAGTGTACAAGAGCTTCGAATACTCTTAAGTTGTTTTCGGTAAAGTCACGTAGGTAAAAATTCAAATTCAAATTAATGAAATAAAAATAAAATAAAAATCACGACGTTTTGGAGGCAACACAAGCCTCCGTCTTCAGGTGGAACCGTCACAGCGCGATAGCTGTAATTTTATTTTTTATTTTACTTTTATTAATTTTTATTTGACATTAAAATTAATAAAAGTAAAATAAAAATCACGACGTTTCGGAAATCAAGTGCTTGATTCAGCAATCGTGCTGTGGCGGTTCCACCTGAAGACGGAAGCTTGTGTTGCCTCCGAACGGTCGTTGATTTATATTTTACTTTTATTAATTGTAATTTTATTTTTTACCTACGTGACTTCACCAAAAAAACCTAAGAGTATGAATCCTTGCAGTCACGAAATCTTTCAAATCTAGAACAGCTTCGAATGTTTCTGTCCCGGTAAGATGGGATTTTCACCCGTCATTGCCAGGTTTGAATTGGCGTCTCGTCATCATCATCAGCAGCAGCAGCAGCAGCGACGTTTTCTTAACCTCACGCTGTTGAACTGCCAGATGTTCACCCCACTCCACCCCCATCCCTTCTCGATTTGGAATTTGACGACGTAACAAGAAAATCCTGTTTATCTCTTAAAGGCTTGTTGCCCCATCAGAGATCAAACGCAAGCACACTGACATTCCAACGAAGCTGCCGGTAGCCTTGGGCACACATTGATAATCCGAGCTAATGACTAAACAAACAACGAGTAATTAATGCAACCGTCCTTCACGACATCTTATCCAACGCATCGCCTATTAACGCGCCATTAGGACGTCGCCTATTTTCATCCTCGTTAATCTTACGTCGTTAACACACTCACACACACACGAACCTCGACACGTACCATCGATAACACCGTGGTCTTTCACGAGATGATTAGTAGTAGGTTTTACCTTTAAACTGGTACAAAACGGACACCTTTATACTGGTAAAGGAGGTCTCATAGTGTAAATGCTTACCCCGAGCTCTCAATACTCTGATAGTGCACTGTTTTTGAGTGTACGCCTTTTGCGTTATCTGGTCCAACACCAGTGGAGACTAGGCTCTAAGAAAAGCTGTCTCGGGTGTGGACCAATCAACTTCAAGGACAGTGCATATCATTATCATTATCAGAGTTGTTTCTTTTTGTTTGCATTTTGACTGCTTGTGTTTCGGTTATTGCAAACATGATGCCTTGTATAAAGGTGTCAGTTTTGTACCAGTTGAAAGGGTAAAAACCTACTATTATATTTTGCCACTGGTAAAGGAGGTCTCATAGTGAGATGTATGTATTTATGAACAGGATTATCTCAAGGCCAACACGAAGAGTCCGATGACTCTGTTCGCAGGAGGGTCCTGCGACACTGGGTTTTCATTGTAAGATGTGTTCATCCAATTTTCATTCTTTTCCCGCGACTGATGACCGCAGCAGCAGCAGCAGCAGCGGCGATCTGGTTCAGGACGTCGATGCGAGTGTCGTCTGCTGCTGCTGCTGGCACGACGAGACGGCTTCAGCAGAGAGAAAGTTCGCGTCGTGTCGCCGTTCCTCCTTGACTATAAAAAACGACATTTATAACACAGATCAGTGGAAAAATCTTAATATTTATTTTATTTGATTATTATTTTTATTTGTACTTTTCGTAACAGCTATTTACATTGGAGTATGGCAGGTGAGGCTCTGCCTCCCCTGCCTCCCCTGACCGCACGTTCCTGCTGTGTACCGGGTACACCCCCATCAAAACAAAGTTATTCACGTTAAGAAGAATTGCACGTAAAAACGAGTCTTAAAACTGGCATGTGAACAGTTTAACCCACGAGCAGATATTTGAGTGGCAAACAGACACCCTCGAAAGTCACCAACATGCATTAAGCACGAGCCCAATAATATTTCAAAGTAAAATTGCCAAAAGCTGATGACGCATTCGCCACCCTGGGAAACTGTGTCGCATCGTGATATCCGTATCGAATAGAGACCCACCGCCACATTTATTTATTTATCGAGCCATGAATTCATCTAGTTATTCATTCAACACAAATGTCTGTGTATTTATTGCCGTGTTTTCATGACGCCGATCGGATACAACGCGACGAATATATTACAGCGAAAAGTTTTTTGTCTTTCTATAACGCAGATGCGAATCGGCTATAACGCGACCGAGCGAACGACGCTCCAGTTCCACACGCAGGCTTTCGCGACCAATATCATCCACAACACAGGCGAGTAGGAGTAAGCGGGTCGCGCCACGCCCGACTCTGGCAGCGGGATGCTGATGGATTGCTTCTCGACGCTACGCCACGCGCATTATCGCCGACCGTGCTTTGCCCCCGAGATATTTGTCGCGTTGCTGACCGAGACGCGATGAATTCCACAACCGGCGGTACGGGAGGGCGCAGACTGCGTGTTGTTTCTGCTGCCGCTGGAGCAGCGATCGAGGTTGGCCTCATTGGTACCTCATTTGCCAGTGAATAATATGATAATTGTTTTTTTTACCCTTTTTTACCCTTTTATCTGGACCAATCAACTTCAAGGACAGTGCATACATGATCAGAGTTGTGTTTTTTGTTTGCAGTATGACTGCAGGTATTGTGGTCTATGCAAACATGACTCCTTGTAAAATAAGGTGTCAGTTTTGTTGCCAGATGAAAGGGTAAAAAACCAATTATCATATTTTTTACTGGCAAATTAGGTTCCAATGGTGTAAATGCTTACCCCGAGCTCTCATACTCTGATGGTGCATTGTCTTTGAGTTGTGCGCCTTTTGGCGTCATCTGGTTCAACACCATGTGAGACTAGGCTCTAAGGAAAGCTGTCTCGGGTGTGGACCAATCAACTTCAAGGACAGTGCATACATTATTAGAGTTATATTTTTGTTTGCATTATGACTGCAGGTATTGTGGTCTATGCAAACATGACTCCTTGCAAAAAAGGTGTCAGTTTTGTTGCCAGCTAAGAGGGTAAAAAAAACTATTATCGAGGTTGGCCCCTTTTCGGTTTTTGGAAGTGCCGGTCGCAAGCTTCCGAGCTAAGGGCGGCTCGCTCGCGAACGGAAAGCTCCGTTGAGTACATAAAAAAAACTATTATGTTTTTAGGAATTCGGAAACCCTCACGCGAAATCTCTGCGAATCCTGAGAAGAAAATCCCCCCCCTCTCCAAAGAAAATCTCGCAGGAAATTAAAACTCGTGTACGATAGCTTTAAAGAGCCCCTTAAACTCACGCGGAAAAATAAATACCGCGAGCGATGCGGTGCGCACGTAAGGGTTTAGCGGAGCTGGCGTGCGCGTAGTGCTCTTGTACGTGTGCACGTGTGGGGAGCGGTGGTGCAGCGGTTAGCGCACTACGCTGCCCCGCGAACCCGGCGACCCGAGTTCGATTCCCGCTCTCGGCCAACGCCGGTGACGATTATCTGAACCATTCTGGGCCTCTCCTGGGTCGACTCAGCCGCAAATGAGTACCTGATGCGGTGTGTCGCTAGGAAGATAAAGGTGCGTGGTGCTCGCTAACAGCACTTGCCCCAACAGTCTGTTAAGGCTATACGGGGGATCTTTGTCTGTGTGTGTGTGCATCGCTCTGCCTGTGTCTGCCTGTCTGTCCCTCTCGCCGGTTGCTTGCTCACGGCCACCAACATCGGTCAATAACCTGATCTGAACCGGTCCTGTGCCTCTCCTAAGTCAACTCAGCCTTAATCGAGTACCCGGTGTGGCGTGTTAGCCGTGCACACCGCACCCAGGGGCTGTATAACTTCAACAGGCTGTGGGAGTCAAGCGCTGTTTGCGAGCACCTTTTAAGGTCGGTACGGCAAGTACATGGGTGATGTGACCGGCACCGCACCCGGCCGCCTTTGTCTCCCCGGTGGCGATGTTTACACATCGCACCATGTAGTCATTTGAGGCCGAGTCGACCTAGGGGAGGCCCGGGACCGGTTCAGTTTATCATCACCGGTGTCGGCCGTGAGCGGGAATCGAACTCGGCTCGCCGGGTTGCGTAGACGCAGCGCGCTAACCACTACACCACGGCACGCACACACACACGCACTGTCACATTCACCGCTCGTTAATCGACTGACATACGAACGCCAGCAATAGCAAACCCTCTCCATACCTACGCTATTATCACAGCCTCGGCGCACGTGCGGTAGGAATTTATTTTGCGGAGTCCGACGCCTTTGGTCTCTGACGACGCAAATCTCGCCCGGTGATTCCGTCAGGATATGGGCGGTTTAGAAGCAAAGTGAAATATATCTCTCTATATATATACACACACACACAAAGACAAAGATCACCCGTACAGCCTTAACAAAATGTTGGGGCAAGTGCTGTTAGCGAGGACTAATGAAAGCGGGCACGGCACACGAGGGGGTGGGTGGCCAGCACCACGCCCGGCCGCCTTTGTCTCCCTAATGGCGATGCTTACATAACGCACCAGGTAACTCATTTGAGGCTGAGTCGACCTAGAAGAGGCCCATGGACCGGTTCAGATAATTCATCACTTGAGGTTGTGGCCGTTAGCGGGAATCGAACTCGGGTCGCCGGGTTGGTAGCGCAGCGTGCATAACATCTTCACTATTATTTGGACGTGTATACACACACACGTATACATATCCAAACAATGATGCGATATATTCTGCGCCACTGACAAATGAACGATCGCCCGGTGATTTTTTTTCGCGATGAGATGGAGCGATGAACAACTCGCATGCAGGTGCTATGTTCATATTCTAGTACTTTCGGTAAAGTCACGTAGAATGGAAATAATAAAGTAATAAAATAAAACATAATAAGATAATTCTCACGACGTTTCGGCCACAACGCAAGCAGCCTCCTAGAATTATCTTATTATGTTTTATTTTATTTTATTATTTCCATTCTACGTGACTTTACCGAAAGAACCAAGAAGATGAATCCCTGCAGTCACGAAAGCTTTAAATCGAAATTCATAATTCTAGTAGGTTAATAATTGTAATGGGCGAATATTATAATACACACACACCGCCCCCCCGCATCCTAAAAGGACGTTATTAATCAGCTTATCTCAGCTTAACCCCCCTCCGACCCCCCCCGCATCCCTCCTCCCTGGCTCCTCCCCCTCTTACCCTATATAATCGCTTGTCTCAAATAGCTCTCTCTACTCGCTACAGTAATTGTGCTGTGTTGCCTCCGAAACGTCGTGATTTAATTGAGTTATTTTCATTTTATTATTTTGATTATAATTTTATTTTTTTTATTTTTCACCTACGTGACTTTACCGAAAGAACCAAACGTCGTGATTTAATTGAGTTATTTTCATTTTATTATTAATAATAATTTTTTATTTTTATTTTTCATCTACGTGACTTTACCGAAAGAACCAAACGTCGTGATTTAATTGAGTTATTTTCATTTTATTGTTTTATTATAATTGTTATTTTTTATTTTTCACCTACGTGACTTTACCGAAAGAACCAAACGTCGTGATTTAATTGAGTTATTTTCATTTTATTATTAATAATAATTTTTTTATTTTTATTTTTCATCTACGTGACTTTACCGAAAGAACCAAAGAGTATGGATCCTGGCAGTCACGAAAACTTCAAGTCTAGAATTATAATAGATTCATCATTTCAAAGTGGATTCACTCTCTCTCCGCGTAGACAGAGAATGGCTGTGAAGCGAGCGTGGCACAACCGCGAATTCTAATAATGATGGTGATGTCTTCTGAGTAAACATGCCAACGTTGGGTCAACGTCAGTACCACATTGGGTCAATGTTAGACCCACGTTGGAACAACATTGGGCCAACCTTGGGACCAACATTGGGTCATCGGATTCCTCCACTATGAATAAAATTCTGATTATGACACACCCATCTCTTCCGAAACGTCTGGCCAATGCGGAAGAGGAGACCAAATACGACCGGCTTTCGATGATCCCTCTAGCGGAGCGCCCTTCCGTTAGCGGTGGGCGACAGCAAGCAATTGCAGGGGCTGCGCCAGACACCGCCGTGATTTCCCAATTCCATCTCACCTTGGGGTCGCTCCGGCACCCCCGGTTGAGCAATCAAACAGTCTATGGGTCACTATGTAAGTCTATGGGTCCCTATGTAAGTCTATGGGTCTCTGTGTGAGTCTATGTGTCACTATGTAAGTCTATGGGTCCCTGTGTAAGTCTATGTGTCACTATGTAAGTCTATGTGTCACTATGTAAGTCTATGGGTCCCTATGTAAGTCTATGGGTCTCTGTGTGAGTCTATGTGTCACTATGTAAGTCTATGGGTCCCTATGTAAGTCTATGGGTCTCTGTGTGAGTCTATGTGTCACTATGTAAGTCTATGGGTCCTGTGTAAGTCTATGTGTCACTATGTAAGTCTATGGGTCTCTGTGTGAGTCTATGTGTCACTATGTAAGTCTATGGGTCCCTGTGTAAGTCTATGTTACACTATGTAAGTCTATGGGTCTCTATGTAAGTCTATGGGTCTCTGTGTGAGTCTATGTGTCACTATGTAAGTCTATGGGTCCCTGTGTAAGTCTATGTGTCACTATGTAAGTCTATGTGTCACTATGTGAGTCTATGGGTCTCTGTGTGAGTCTATGTGTCACTATGTAAGTCTATGGGTCCCTATGTAAGTCTATGGGTCTCTGTGTGAGTCTATGTGTCACTATGTAAGTCTATGGTCCCTGTGTAAGTCTATGTGTCACTATGTAAGTCTATGGGTCTCTGTGTGAGTCTATGTGTCACTATGTAAGTCTATGGGTCCCTGTGTAAGTCTATGTGTCACTATGTAAGTCTATGGGTCTCTATGTAAGTCTATGGGTCTCTGTGTGAGTCTATGTGTCACTATGTAAGTCTATGGGTCCCTGTGTAAGTCTATGTGTCACTATGTAAGTCTATGTGTCACTATGTGAGTCTATGGGTCTCGGTGTGAGTCTATGTGTCGCTATGTGAGTCTATGGGTCTCTGTGTGAGTCTATGGGTCTCTGTGTGAGTATATGTGTCACTATGTAAGTCGATGGGTCTCTATGCGAGTTTATGGGTCCCTGTGTAAGTCTATGGGTCTCTATGATAGTCTATGGGTCTCTCTGTAAGTCTATGGGTCTCTGTGTGAGTTTATGGGTCTCTGTGTGAGTCTATGGGTCTCTCTGTAAGTCTATGGGTCTCTATGTAAGTGATTGGGTCTCTTTCGATTTAAAGCTTTCGTGACTGCAGGGATTCATCTTCTTGGTTCTTTCGGTAAAGTCACGTAGAAGGGAAATAATAAAAGAATTAAAATGAAACATAATAAAATACAATTCTCACGACGTTTCGGCCACAACGCAAGCAATTGTCCTCAGGTGAAGAACAGGTCTGTCGGAAAGACCGCGTCTGAATGAGACGCTGTATTGTATTTTTTTAATTTTATTATTTCCCTTCTACGTGACTTTACCGAAAGAACCAAGAAAATGAATGGGTCTCTTTGGGAGTCTATGAGTCTCTATGTAAGTCTATGGGTCTCTATGTGAGACTATGGGTCTCTATGGTAGTTTATGGGTCTCTCTGTAAGTCTGTGGGTCTCTATCAGAGTTTATGGGTCCTTCTGTAAGTCTATGGGTCTCTATGTGAGTCTATGGGTCTCAATGAGAGTCTATGGGTCTCAATGAGAGTCTATGTGTCTCTATGTAAGTCTATGGGTCTCTATGCGAGTCTATGGGTCTCAATGAGAGTCTATGGGTCTCTATGTGAGTCTATGGGTCTCTATGTGAGTCTATGGGTCTCTAGGAGAGTCTATGGGTCACTATATGAGTCTATGGGTCTCTATGCGAGTCATTGGTGACCGGCTGAGATTATCAACTCACTACACTTGAGAACCCAGTCGAACCACTGCGGTTTGTGGAGGCTGAAACCCGGATTCGAACCCAGGTCCTCGGCGGTGCCGGCCTCAGCTTCTCTGACCTCTGACCTCTGGCCTTTGAGCCACCTCCAGCGCTCGTGAACATTTTAAACAACTGAGAGTAATCGAGGGCAATTCGCGTAAAAACAAAACAACGGCTTGCGCAAATGCCATTCTCCCGCCTCGCACAACAAAGACAAAGGTACCCCGGATAGCCTTAACATACTGTTGGGTCAAGTGCTGTTAGCGAGTAGCGAGCAAGTTGGGGGCCAGCAACAGGCACGGCCGCCTTTGTCTCCCCAGTGGCGATGCTTACACATCGCGCCGGGTATTCATTTGAGGCCGAGTCGACCTAGGGGAGGCCCGGGACCGGTTCAGATAATCGTCAGCGGTGTTGGTGGCCGTGAGCTGGAATCCAACTCGGGCCGCCGGGTTCGTAGCGCAGCGCGCTAACCGCTACACTACCTCGCACACACACACACGCACACACACACGCACACACACACGCACACACACATATCCTGACCGACCCGATTTTAACCTTCAATAAACCCCTTTGACTCTCAGCACCCTAAAATACAACGTTTTTTTTTAACAACTTCCACAGGAACGAGCGCGGAACAACACAAGCCTCGATTCCTTCCAGCAGATTAATCCCAAACAGCAACCAGCGGCGTGAGTGATAAGAGCAACAGCTGTCAAAGCAAAGGGTGTGAGTAAATAAATAATTAAAGCGAGCGGAGGTGGGGGTGGATATAAATAAATAAATAAACTTGCTGCCCTGACCCCAAGAACCACCGATTTCAATGTCACAGCAGATGCAAAGCTCCACCCGATAGTCTCAATCGGCTGTTACGGCAAGTGCTCTTGCAGCAAGTACCACCATGGTGGCTAGGAGATGTTAACTACCTCGCCTGGTACACAAGAGGTCGTGGGTTCGATGCTGACCCTGACGCCTGCTGTAGATTTGTAGTTTGCGGTGTCTCTCTCTCATCATCATCATCATAACGGTGGCTAGGAGATGTTAACTACCTCGCCTGGTACACAGGAGGTCGTGGGTTCGATGCTGACCCTGACGCCTGCTGTAGATTTGTAGTTTGCGGTGTCTCTCTCTCATCATCATCATCATCACGGTGCTTGGAGATGTTAACTACCTCGCCTGGTACACAGGAGGTCGTGGGTTCGATGCTGACCCTGACGCCTGCTGTAGATTTGTAGTTTGCGGTGTCTCTCTCTCTCATCATCATCATTACGGTGGCTAGGAGATGTTAACTACTTCGCCTGGTACACAGGAGGTCGTGGGTTCGATGCTGACCCTGACGCCTGCTGTAGATTTGTAGTTTGCGGTGTCTCTCTCTCATCATCATCATCACGGTGGCTAGGAGATGTTAACTACTCGCCTGGTACACAGGAGGTCGTGGGTTCGGTCCGACCCTGACGCCTGATGCTGCTGTATATTTGGGGTTTGCGTGTCTCTCTCGCATCATCATCACGGTGGCTAGGAGATGTTAACTACCTCGCCTAGTACACAGAAGGTCGTGGGTTCGATGCCGACCCTGACGCCTGCTGCTGTATATTTGAAGTTTGCGTGTCTCTCTCATCATCATCACGGTGGCTAGGATATGTTAACTACCTCGCCTAGTACACAGAAGGTCGTGGGTTCGATGCCGACCCTGACGCCTGCTGCTGTATATTTGAAGTTTGCGTATCTCTCTCTCATCATCATCACGGTGGCTAGGAGATGTTAACTACCTCGCCTGGTACACAAGAGGCCGTGGGTTCGGTCCCGACCCTGACGCCTGATGCTGCTGTATATTTGAAGTTTGCGTGTCTCTCTCTCATCATCATCACGGTGGCTAGGAGATGTTAACTACCTCGCCTGGTACACAGGAGGTCGTGGGTTCGGTCCCGACCCTGACGCCTGCTGCTGTGTATTTGGGGTTTGCAATGCTCTCCCCCGTGGTTGCGTGAACTTTCTCTCCGAATCCTCCGGTTTCCCCCTCCACATTCATAACACTGGTCAAAAAAAAAAATTTTTTTTCTGGCCTGGACTTTTGCAGCTGTTTTAGACTAATTTAGGGTGCTGATTCCAAATCTGATCTCAGATTTGCTCTATCACATCATTTTATGCTATCGGCATACCCCATTTTCATTGCTTTACCCGAAATTAACTCTGTCACTTATGATTGCAAGTTGTTGCGAGTCAGTGACTGCTTTAGTGTTAAAATATGGTGCTGTATTTTTAGGATAGTGTGTTTATAATATAATTTTATGTAGATATCTCATTTATTTAATATTTTCTTCTGCTGTTTTTATTGAGAATGCAATATTTGATATCTCAAAAATGTGATAGACAAAAACTGATGCCAGATTTGGAATCAGCACCCCAAAATTACCTTAAGACCGTTGGAATACCTTATGCCAGACAAAGTGTGTTGACCAGTGAATCAATCACGTGCTGAGATGTTTGGCCACTGCTACAAACTTCCACATCATAACAGCAACTTCGACGAGCTACATGTCGCTTCTGAAGTCCCGTGCTGTGTAACTGGTCAAAAAAAAAAGTGTGGCATAGCAAACAAAGATAAAGATACCCTTAAATCCTTAACAGTCTGCTGTTAGCGAGCGCCTATGAAGGCCGGAACAGCGAGCGAGGGGTGGGTGGCTAAACCAAGCCCGGCCGTCTTTGTCTCCCCAGTACCGGTGTTTACACACTGATCCCGGTACTGATTTCAGGGTGAGATGACCTCGTGAATAGCAGCAAGCGCATACACATAAGAACACACTCTCTCACACATATCATTGACTCATGGGTAAAATGTAATTTACCTTCATCGTTAGTGCTGTTAGCGAGCGCCTATTACGGCCAGAACAGCGCACGAAGTGGTGGTGTGGCCAGCACCACGCCTGGCCGCCTTTGTCTCCCCAGTGCCTGTGTGTCGACATGCTGCACCAGGTACTCGTTTGAGGCCCAGACGACCAGAGGGCGGGAGTCGAACTCGGGTTTGCGGGTTCGCAGCGCAGTGCGCTAATCACTGCGCCACCGCTCCCCCCCCAAAAAAAAAAATGCACGCATTGCGTTGCTCCGACTCTGTACGCATGAGAGGAAACAGCCTGGGAGCACGGGGATCAATGGGTAAGTGGAATTACATCGTAATTAGCACTATTATCGTTATTATCATTATTAAACAATTGGTGTGCTCACTGGGCCGCGTTTATTGTGAATCCAGTGTTGTCACTACCTGGCACCTGCGTTTGTTTCCACCGAGTTCATTATTTGTTTTCCAAGCGCACGAGACAGCGAGAGAGATGCGCGCTCTCTCAATGCTCCATTAAGCAAAGTTTGCACACAACGTGAGTCCACTCGGCAAACCATCGACACCGGCGAAACGAAAACACGCACGCGACAAACACACACTGCCCCGCGCGTGCCACTTGGGACACGAAACGCAGCTGCCTCTGCGCGTAAACCCAAAACGGATTCTGTTTTAGGTTTCGATTCTGCTTCAGTCGACATGTCGCCACGGCGGCGAGATGTTTACTATCTCGCCTGGTATACAAGAGGTCGTCGTTAATTCTAGATTTGAAGCTTTCGTGACTGCAAGGATTCATATTCTTAGGTTGTTTCCGGTAAAGTCACGTAGGTAAAAAATTATAATTCTAATTAATAAAATAAAAATAAAATAAAAATCACAACGTTTTGGAGGTAACACAAGCCTCCGTCTTCAGGTGGAACCGTCACAGCGCGATAGCTGTAATTTTATTTTTTATTTTACTTTTATTAATTTTATTTGAATTTTTTACCTACGTGACTTTACCGAAAAAACTAAGAACAAGAGGTCGTCGGTTCGATCCTTTGGCCCTGATGACGCCTGTATATTTGGAGTGTTGCGTGTTTCTCTCTCTCACCGTGGTCGCGTGGATTTTTCGCCGGGTATTCTGGTTTCTCTCTCCGCGTTTGGATTCAACATCACGCGTTCCAGAGTATTTGCCTGCATCAAATGTCCACATGTTGTTAGGCTATCATTCGTGGCTATGTCATCGCTTCCGAAAAAAAGTAGCCCTTTAGTTTCGATTTAAAGCTTTCGTGACTGCAGGGATTCATCTTTTTGGTTCTTTCGGTAAAGTCACGTAGAAGGGAAATGATAAATAAAAAAATAACATTTAAAATAAAATATAATATTATTTTATTATTTCCCTTCTACGTGACTTTACCGAAAGAACCAAGAAGAGGAGCCCTTTTAGCTCAGTGAGCCTTACCTTGTCAAATAAAAACAATGATGAACAGTAATATTTGGAGTTTGCGTGTGTCTCTCTCCCGTGGATTTTTTTCTCCTAGTCTTCCGTTTGTCCCCTACACATTTGGAATCAACATCGGCGTTCAGAGTGTTTCTTGGCTACTGCTATAAATTTAGATTTAAAGCTTTCGTGACTGCAGGGATTCATCTTCTTGGTTCTTTCGGTAAAGTCACGTAGAAGGGAAATAATAAAATAATAAAAATAAACATAATATATATTTTTTTTTTTTATTTATCATTCCTTCTACGTGACTTTACCGATAGAACCAAGAAGATACTGCTATAAACTTCCACAACATAATAAGCCAATTTCGTCGAGAAACCATTTGTGGCCGGTCGTCCTTCTACAAACAGAAGGGCGACTCAGCTCCGCGTGGGCTCTCTGTGTGCCTATGTTTGTTCTCTCTCTCTATGTATCTCTGTGATATCTGTCTGCTTAATGTCTGTCTATATGTCTCTGGTTCTGTGTTTATCTCTTCTCAAATTTAGCATTCTCAGGAAGAACGTAATCAACAAGGTAGGGTGTTTGACTGTTATGTTATCCGACTCTCTGTTGTATTACATACATTTCTAAGTATACTAGATTTGTGTTTCTATTTCATTTACACCTGATGATGATTGCTTGTGTTGCAATCGAAACGTCGTATGCTAGTATTTAATTTATTATTTTCTCTTTATACGTGACTTTACCGAAAGAACCAAATAGTAATACATGGTAAATGAATAAATCTTTTTATATTTTTCATAGCTTGTTCAAGAACACAATAAAGCTGCTTTTGGTGCTTTTGTTAGGTTTCTTTTATTTGTTGGCTGGGGGTTGGGATGATAGACGCGGGAGAGAGGGTGGGGGGTGTGTTCGGAATATTTGTTTCTGGTTGGCGTCAAGCGAGCGTCTTCGTTTCCTGCCGTGGCCACGAGAGACGCCGTGAGATTAATAACTCAGCAGCTGATGAATAAGTCAGGGTACCTCCCTGATCGGTCGGCAGAGGGAGAAAAAAATAACTTGAGATGGGGAGGGGGGTAGTTGTAGTCGGTGAGCGGGGTGGTGAAATTGTGGGTGGAAAGGGGGCTCTGGGTGGGAGGGGGGGGCAGGCTCTGGGTGTGATTGATTGTGTTATGCAAGCAGTGTTGTCACAGGCGGATCTAGAAACTTGCCAAGGTGGTGCGGAGGGAAGGGTGGTGAGGCTTGAATTTCAGTTTGTATTTTCAAACATGGCCTCTTATATTAATAGTACATGTTTTTTTTTATTCAACCCATGTCTCTGGTAGATATCAATAAAACACAAATCTTCGGCGTCTCAAGGGGTAAAGGGGGGGGGGGGTCGTTCCCACAGTGCCCCCCGCCCCCTCCCTAACCCACCTTACCCACCCCCTCAAAATCTTGCGCCGTAGCTTAATCCTAATTGCCAGGTCCATCGAGTTGGTGGTACGTGCACTCTCCAAACCGCACCGGACACGGATCGTGGTCCTTTTGCCAACAAAAAAACTCAACGCCCTCCTTCGGTTTTAGTTCCGCAGATCGTGGCTCTGTTTGCAAGCGCAGCATTTTCTCCATCATCATCGTTGGCCATCATCTTATCCACTGCCGGACGAAGTCCTTCCGAAGCAGCTGTCGCAGTCGCTCGCTCCGCCCGGCTCATTTCACAGCCACGTCTCATCAGAGTGGGACGCGCTGTCCGGCCGCGACTCGCTCGGTAACATCCTGAGTTCGATACCCGGCCACGGCTATCTCAGTGGGTTTGCACCCACGTCCACCAACCCGCATTGACCAGTGTGGGGAAGTATGGCCAAACAATCACCCTCCCCATGATCAACGTGGTTATGGAGAGGCCTTAATCCAGCAGTGGATTGACAGTGGCAGAAACATATGATATTCTTATTGATACAGCGAGCGTGCTGTGACGGTTCCACCTGAAGAAGGAAGCTTGTGTTGCCTCCGAAACGTCGTGATTTTTATTCTATTTTTATTTTATTTTTATGAATTAAATTTTTTTACCTACGTGACTTTACCGAAAAAACCTAAGAATATGAATCATTGCAGTCACGAAAGCTTCAAATCTAGAAACATATGATAGTTTACTCCGGGTTAGAATACAAAATACAATTGCGAATATTGCAATGTAATTCCGCTGCGCGGATGCAAAAGACAGACTGTTGGGGCAAGCGCTCTTAGCGAGCACCTATGAAGTCTGGCACGACACACGAGGGGGTGGGTGGCCAACACCACGCACGGCCGCTTTTATCTCCCCAATGGCGATGTTTACACACCGCACCAGGTACTCATGTCAGGCTGAGTCGACCTAGGGAGAGGCAATCGTCACTGGTATTGGCCGTGAGCGGGAATCGAACTCGGGTCGCCGGCTTCGTAGCGCAGCGCGCTCACCACTGCACTGCCGCTCCCCCACCGCACACATATACACACACACACACGTATAAAGCAGCGCACACACGCAGGCGTGCGTACACACAGGCGCACACCATCAGCACCATCGCTGCCTCACAATCAACCCTGAGCATGTCACAGTCCATCTGAGTGATGGTGCCACTGACACTTTTGTCACGGGCCAATGCTGTGCGCGTGTGTGCGCCTTCTAACCCAAATAGTCGGTACGTGCGCATCAGCGCCAGCTAAGTTGGGAGCGGTGGTGCAGTGGTTAGCGCGCTGTGCTACGAAGCCGGCGACCCGAGTTCGATTCGCGCTCACAGCCATCGTCGATGACGAAAAATCTGATGTGGTGCCGGACCTCCCCGAGGTCGACTCAGCCTTAAATGAGAACATGGCGTGGTGTGTGAACATCGCCACTGGGAGACAAAGGCGGCCGTGCGTAGTGTTGGCCACCCAACCATCCACATGTCCTTTCCGGCCTTAACAGGCGCCCACTAACAAGACTTGCTCCTTGCAGCCACACACTGCACCGACCCTACCGGCCACAACCTTCATGTGGATGGTGAAGGGGGTGGAGTGGGAGATGTGGGATGGTGAAGTGGGTGGAGTGGGAGATGTGGGATGGTGGAGAAGGTGGAGTGGGAGATGTGGGATGGTGAGGGGGTGGAGTGGTGAGGGGTGGAGTGGTAGATGTGGGATGGTGAAGGAGTGGAGTGGTGGAGGGGTGGAGTGGGAGATGTGGGGTGGTGAAGGGGGTGGAGTGGTAGATGTGGATGGTGAAGGGGTGGAGTGGTGAAGGATGTGGAGTGGGAGATGTGGGTGGTGAAGGAGGTGGAGTGGAGATGTGGAGTGGGAGATGTGGGATGGTGAAGGAGGTGGAGTGGGAGATGTGGGATGGTGGAGGGGTGGAGTGGGAGATGTGGGATGGTGGAGGGGGTGGAGTGGGAGATGTGGGATGGTGAAGGGGTGGAGTGGGAGATGTGGGATGGTGAGGGGTGGAGTGGGAGATGTGGGATGGTGAAGGGGGTGGAGTGGGAGATGTGGGGTGGTGAAGGGGTGGAGTGGGAGATGTGGGGTGGTGAAGGAGGTGGAGTGGGAGATGTGGGGTGGTGAAGGGGTGGAGTGGGAGATGTGGGATGGTGGAGGGGTGGAGTGGGAGATGTGGGATGGTGGAGGGGTGGAGTGGGAGATGTGGGATGGTGGAGGGGTGGAGTGGGAGATGTGGGATGGTGAAGGGGTCGAGTGGGAGATGTGGGATGGTGAAGGGGGTGGAGTGGGAGATGTGGGATGGTGGAGGGGGTGGAGTGGGAGATGTGGGATGGTGAAGGGGGTGGAGTGGGAGATGTGGGTGGTGGAGGGGGTGGAGTGGGAGATGTGGGGTGGTGAAGGGGGTGGAGTGGGAGATGTGGGTGGTGAAGGGGTGGAGTGGGATGTGGGATGGTGGAGGGGGTGGAGTGGGAGATGTGGGATGGTGGAGGGGTGGAGTGGGAGATGTGGGATGGTGGAGGGGGTGGAGTGGGAGATGTGGGATGGTGAAGGGGGTGGAGTGGGAGATGTGGGATGGTGGAGGGGTGGAGTGGGAGATGTGGGATGGTGAAGGGGTGGAGTGGGAGATGTGGGATGGTGGAGGGGTGGAGTGGGAGATGTGGGATGGTGAAGGGGTGGAGTGGGAGATGTGGGATGGTGGAGGGGTGGAGTGGGAGATGTGGATGGTGAAGGGGGTGGAGTGGGAGATGTGGGATGATGAAGGGGTGGAATGGGAGATGTGGGATGATGAAGGGGTGGAGTGGGAGATGTGGGATGGTGAAGGGGTGGAGTGGGAGATGTGGGATGGTGAAGGGGTGGAGTGAGAGATGTGGGATGATGAAGGGGTGGAGTGGGAGATGTGGGATGGTGAAGGGGTGGAGTGGGAGATGTGGGATGGTGAAGGGGTGGAGTGGGAGATGTGGGGTGGTGAAGGGGGTGGAGTGGGAGATGTGGGATGGTGAAGGGGGTGGAGTGGGAGATGTGGGGTGGTGAAGGGGTGGAGTGGGAGATGTGGAATGGTGAAGGGGTGGAGTGGGAGATGTGGGTGGTGAAGGGGTGGAGTGGAGATGTGGATGATGAAGGGGTGAGTGGGAGATGTGGGATGGTGAAGGGGTGGAGTGGGAGATGTGGGATGGTGAGGGGGTGGAGTGGGAGATGTGGGATGGTGAAGGGGGTGGAGTGGGAGATGTGGGATGGTGGAGTGGGAGATGTGGGATGGTGNGGGGTGGAGTGGGAGATGTGGGATGGTGAAGGGGTGGAGTGGGAGATGTGGGATGATGAAGGGGTGGAATGGGAGATGTGGGATGTGAAGGGGGTGGAGTGGGAGATGTGGGATGGTGAAGGGGTGGAGTGGAGATGTGGGATGGTGAAGGGGTGGAGTGGGAGATGTGGGATGATGAAGGGGGTGGAGTGGGAGATGTGGGATGGTGAAGGGGGTGGAGTGGGAGATGTGGGATGGTGAAGGGGTGGAGTGGGAGATGTGGGTGGTGAAGGGGTGGAGTGGGAGATGTGGATGGTGAAGGGGTGGAGTGGGAGATGTGGGGTGGTGAAGGGGGTGGAGTGGAGATGTGGGATGGTGAAGGGGTGGAGTGGGAGATGTGGGATGGTGAAGGGGGTGGAGTGGAGATGTGGATGGTGAAGGGGTGGAGTGGGAGATGTGGGGTGGTGAAGGGGGTGGAGTGGGAGATGTGGGATGGTGAAGGGGGTGGAGTGGGAGATGTGGGGTGGTGAAGGGGTGGAGTGGGAGATGTGGGATGGTGAAGGGGGTGGAATGGGAGATGTGGGATGGTGAAGGGGTGAGTGGGAGATGTGGGATGGTGAAGGGGTGGAGTGGGAGATGTGGGATGGTGAAGGGGTGGAGTGGGAGATGTGGGTGGTGAAGGGGTGGAGTGGGAGATGTGGGGTGGTGAAGGGGTGGAGTGGGAGATGTGGGTGGTGAAGGGGGTGGAGTGGAGATGTGGGGTGGTGAAGGGGGTGGAGTGGGAGATGTGGATGGTGAAGGGAGTGGAGTGGGAGATGTGGGATGGTGAAGGGAGTGGAGTGGGAGATGTGGGATGATGAAGGGGTGGAGTGGGAGATGTGGGATGATGAAGGGGTGGAGTGGAGATGTGGGATGGTGAAGGGGTGGAGTGGAGATGTGGGATGGTGAAGGGGTGGAGTGGGAGATGTGGGATGGTGAAGTGGTGGAGTGGGAGATGTGGGTGGTGGAGAGGGTGGAGTGGGAGATGTGGGATGGTGAAGGGGGTGGAGTGGGAGATGTGGGATGGTGAAGGGGGTGGAGTGGGAGATGTGGGATGGTGGAGGGGGTGGAGTGGAGATGTGGGATGGTGGAGGGGGTGGAGTGGGAGATGTGGGATGGTGACGGGGGTGGAGTGGGAGATGTGGGTGGTGAAGGGGGTGGAGTGGGAGATGTGGGATGGTGGAGGGGTGGAGTGGGAGATGTGGGATGGTGGAGGGGGTGGAGTGGGAGATGTGGGATGGTGAAGGGGGTGGAGTGGGAGATGTGGGATGGTGGAGGGGTGGAGTGGGAGATGTGGGATGGTGAAGGGGTGGAGTGGGAGATGTGGGATGGTGGAGGGGGTGGAGTGGGAGATGTGGGATGGTGAAGGGGGTGGAGTGGGAGATGTGGGATGGTGGAGGGGGTGGAGTGGAGATGTGGGATGGTGAAGGGGTGGAGTGGGAGATGTGGGATGTGAAGGGGTGGAATGGGAGATGTGGGATGATGAAGGGGTGGAGTGGGAGATGTGGATGGTGAAGGGGGTGGAGTGGGAGATGTGGGATGGTGAAGGGGGTGGAGTGGAGATGTGGGATGATGAAGGGGTGGAGTGGGAGATGTGGGATGGTGAAGGGGTGGAGTGGGAGATGTGGGATGGTGAAGGGGTGGAGTGGGAGATGTGGGTGGTGAAGGGGGTGGAGTGGGAGATGTGGGATGGTGAAGGGGGTGGAGTGGGAGATGTGGGTGGTGAAGGGGGTGGAGTGGGAGATGTGGGATGGTGAAGGGGGTGGAGTGGGAGAGTGGGATGGTGAAGGGGTGGAGTGGGAGATGTGGGTGGTGAAGGGGGTGGAGTGGGAGATGTGGGTGGTGAAGGGGGTGGAGTGGGAGATGTGGGATGGTGAAGGGGAGGTGGATGGTGGGGGGTGGAGTGGGAGATGTGGGATGGTGGGGGGGGGGGGGAGTGGGATGGTGAAGGGGTGGAGTGGGAGATGTGGGATGGTGAAGGGGGTGGAGTGGGAGATGTGGGGTGGTGAAGGGGGTGGAGTGGGAGATGTGGGTGGTGAAGGGGGTGGAGTGGGAGATGTGGGTGGTGAAGGGGGTGGAGTGGGAGATGTGGGTGGTGAAGGGGGTGGAGTGGGAGATGTGGGATGGTGAAGGGGTGGAGTGGGAGATGTGGGATGGTGAAGGGAGTGGAGTGGGAGATGTGGGATGTGAAGGGGTGGAGTGGGAGATGTGGGATGATGAAGGGGTGGAGTGGGAGATGTGGGATGGTGAAGGGGTGGAGTGGGAGATGTGGGATGGTGAAGGGGGTGGAGTGGGAGATGTGGGATGTGAAGTGGTGGAGTGGGAGATGTGGGTGAGAGGGTGGAGTGGGAGATGTGGGATGGTGAAGGGGGTGGAGTGGGAGATGTGGGATGGTGAAGGGGTGGAGTGGGAGATGTGGGATGGTGGAGGGGGTGGAGTGGGAGATGTGGGATGGTGAGGGGGTGGAGTGGGAGATGTGGGATGGTGAGGGGGTGGAGTGGGAGATGTGGGTGGTGAAGGGGGTGGAGTGGGAGATGTGGGGTGGTGAAGGGGTGGAGTGGGAGATGTGGGTGTGAAGGGGTGGAGTGGGAGATGTGGGATGGTGAGGGGTGGAGTGGGAGATGTGGATGGTGGAGGTGGTGGAGTGGGAGATGTGGGATGGTGACGGGGGTGGAGTGGGAGATGTGGGGTGGTGAAGGGCGTAGGGGTGGGGGCAGGCATGAAGGGAGGTGGCTGGGGGGGGGTTGGTAGAGTGGGGGGGGTGCAGGGAGGCGAAGGACGCCACCTCGGTCCCTGATGTGAGCCGTGGCGCTGCGCATGACAGCTGCACCCACACGGGATAACAAGCGGGCGGGCGTGTGCGTGTGTGTGTTTGTGTGCGCGTGTGTGTGTGTGTGTGTACGTGAGTGTATGTGCGTGTGTGTGCATGTGTGTGTGCGTGTGTGTTTCTGTGTGTGCATGTGCGTGTGTGTGAGTGTGTGTGGTGTGTATGTGTGTGTGCGTGCGTGTGTGTGTTGTGCGTGTGTGTGGTATGTGTGCTGTGCTTGTGTGTGTGAGTGTGTGTGCGTACTTGTGTGTCTGTGTGCGTGTGTGTGTGCTTGTGTGCGTGTGTGTGCGTGTGTGTGTTTGCGTGTGTGTGCGTGTGCGTGTGTGCGTGTGTATGTGTGCGTATGTGTGCGTATTCGTGCGTGTGTGCGTGTGTGTTTGTGTGTGCGTGACTGTGTGTGTGTATGCGCCCGTCCCAGCGCTGACAGACAAGGGAACGAGGCTGCCTGGGGGGTGGGGGGGGTCAGGAAGAGGGGGGGTGAGATGCGCGTTGTAGCGAGGGGGGGGCATGGCTGGGCGTGGCGCTGGTGCCACCCCCCCCCCTCGTGGCCGTCTCCGGCCTTCATCGATGGTGCTACTCGCTGACAGACACTCGCCCCTGCAGTCTGTTGGTGCCACTCGTCGTAGCTTCGTCTTTGTAATACCACGGAAAGCAGATAGAGATGCAGTCCACCCTCGATATGACGATCATTTGGTTTAATTGATCACTTGAGCTCTTTGGCGCTGTCGTTCTTACAGCGCTGTCTTCTGAAGGCAGGCGCTGCTGCTGTGTTTGGGTGGTTAGGAGATGTTAACTACCTCGCCTGGTATGCAGGAGGTCGTGGGTTGTTCCCGACCCTGACGCCTGCTTGTATATTTGGAGTTTGCTGTCTCTCTCATCATCATCTCGGTGGCTAGGAGATGTTAACTACCTCGCCTGGTATACAGGAGGTCGTGGGTTCGATCCCGACCCTGACGCCTGCTGTATATTTGGAGTTTACGTGTCTTTCTCATCATCATCATCATCACGGTGGCTAAGAGATGTTAACTACCTCGCCTGGTATGCAGGAGGTCGTGGGGTCGATCCTGACCCTGACGCCTGCTGCTGTATATTTGGAGTTTGCATGTCCTTCTCGCTGTGGTCGCGTGTATTTGTCTCTGGGTCCTCCGGTTTTGACGTCCGCGTTTGGAATCAACGTGCGTTTCGAGTTTTCGGCTGCTGTAAAATGTCCACATCATGAGAATAAGCCACTTGGTTGCGCTATAATTTGTGGGCAGGTCGCTTCTGAAAAAAGAGCTACACAGATCAGTGGGCCTCACCTGGTAAATAAAAATAGTTTTTACTTAGTTTAGTTGCAGTGTTCGTTCCGCATTGAGCAAATCGCAGTTCATTGACAAAATCAGGAACTTTGCAGCGTAACGCGGGATCTTTAACGCCCAAATGTGCAACACCTCCGTGTTAACCAGGGGGGCTGCTGGGTTCGAACCCGAGCGTTGCACCTGCAGCGACGCTGTGGCTCGTTTCGTTCTCCTGGCCGTGTCGGGTGGTGGAGGGCTTCAACGCGGCTCAGCAAATGTGACCTGGGCGCTAATTGGCCTCGGCTGAAGCTTAATGAGGAATCACCTTAATTCAATTAATCGATTACCCATTGATTCCCCGGCAGGGCGGGGTGATCGCCTCAATGGGCCGAAGCAGCGTGCAGCTTCAGAGAGTCAGTCGGCTGACTGACTTCGCGATCAGTCGTCGGGACCACCGCCTTTGGGGCCGTCCATAAATGACGTCACGCACCTAGGGGGGGGGGTCAGGCATTTATGACGATGTGTGACGAGGGGGGGAGGTTTGAGAAATGTGACGTCACGTAAAAATGCGCAACTTTAAATAAATATAGACAACACGTTCGACTTAATTAAATATACTTTGTAATAAATGTTTTCTCCTACAACATCAGAGTGCAGCGGCACTTAAATACGCACTACGATGCAATAGTTTAATGCGATTTGAAGCATGTTTTATTGTTTTTGGGGTGGGGGGCAGAGCTTTGTGACGTCATATTTTAGGGGGGTCTGACTCTTTGTGACGCCGTGTGACTAGGGGTGGGGGTAAAACATCGTCCAAAATCGCGTGACGTCATTTATGGACGGCCCCTTTAGAGTATTAGGCTGCTGCTACAACATGTGCACACGACGATGATGATGATGACAAGCCATCATTTCGTTCAGCCACCATTCGTGGCCGGGTCTCTTCTGAAAATAAGAAAGCGTTACGTAGCTTGGTGGGTGCCTTACCTGCGTAAAATTAAATAAAAACTAGTTTAGTTTAGAAGGTTCATGAGACGAAAACAAAACTAATAACGCAACACGTTCGGCAACAATAAATAAAAGTGCGTCGTTTGCGACGTTTCGGGCAATGGACCTTCTTCACAGCGCGCAGGGATGCCGGAGAGGCAGACGCCTAATGGACTGGACTGGATCATTTTTCACGGCAGAGGAGGAGACGACGTCAAGAGTTGGCCGTCGTGGTCGTCGTGGTCGTCTTACGATCGCATTCGGGCGGCACATTTGGCAAGGCTCACGGCTCGCGTCTCACTGCAAGAAGGGCCTGGGTTCGATTCCCGAACGCGGTCGCCTTTCAGTGTGTGGGGGGGCCTGCGTGTTCTCCCAAATGTTCTGCGTGGGTTCCCTCCGGGTTCTACGTTTTGTTTTTGTTACCCCCCCCCCACAATCGAAAGTAAGTCAATAATTAGTGCTGATTAACAGGTATTGGAAAACACGCAAAAAACTATCGCAATGCTGGACATCCGTGGGAAAGAACTGCAGAGCACATCGGATTTCTCGAGTCTGAATTTGAACAAAATCTGACTCTGAAATTACCTGTGAACGACTCAATCGGGATTGCATAGAGCACTCCCCCCCACTCTCGCCCCCCCCCCTTCCCCACTGTAAAACATTTAACGCGTAAAAACTAAGTTTTTCACTATAAATCCTTTATATGCGTGGCGGCTAGAGTCCTCTCGTCCTCTGGCTTGAGATGGCTGCCACCTATGGGTCAGATGATTGTCTGCCACCATTAAGCATTGGTAATTAAATATTTTTTTTTCCTTAAACAGTGTAAAATTTTGGATTTTTTTCACGAAAATTAATTGTCACGCACAACGAGTCTGTGTCAGCTCGATTGGATCACGGGAAGTGGGTTAAAAAACGACCGAAATATTTGCACGGTCGTAAGCAAGCAAGCACGCAAGCACGCACTCAAGCAAGTAAGTGAACTTAATATAAAGGATTTAAAAAAATAATTGACAGGACTGTGCAAGGGAGAGTTCAGAATGTTGGTCCTCCACCTATGACGACTCAGCGTCAAACGATTACCTGGTGTAGTTCGTCACCGCTAGGGAGGCCGTGTATGTGGTGTGTGTGTGCGTGCGTCTGTGTATGTGACGGCCAACACCAGTGACGATTATCTCAACCGGTCCTGGTCCTCCCCTAGATCGACTCAGCCTCAAAAGAGTAACTGGTGTGGTGAATAAACATCGCCACTGGGGAGACAAAGGCGGGTGGGCGTGGTGCTGGCCACCCACCCTCTCGTGTGCCGTTCCGGTCTTCATAGGTGCTCGCTAAAAGCACTTGCCCCCACAGTCTGTTAGGGCTATACGGGGGATCTTTGTCTGTGTTTGTCTCTGGGGAGCGGTAGCGCAGTGGTTACGAACCCGGCGACCCGAGTTCGATTCCTGCTCACGGCCAACACCGGTGACGATTATCTGGTAGGCCTCCCCTAGGTCGACTCGGCCTCAAATGAGTACCTGGGTGCGGTGTACGGTTAACATCTCCACCCCGGCCTTCACAGGTGCTGCTTGCTAACAGCAGCCACGCTTGCCCCAGCGTCCCCTAGAAGGCTATGCTATGGCAGGAGGGGAGGGGGGGGTCTTTGTCTCTGTGGTAATTTAGTGGATGCACATTGCCTGCGCGTGCGAGCCGGGCTTTGATAGCATCGTGAGTGAGCGCCTTGCATTAAGGGGCGTCCCACCCTCCCTTCTCCCCCAGTTTCGGGTAGGAAATTTATACGGATATTTTTTAAATGTATGGGGATATTTTTGAAAAGAAAAACAGCGCTCCCGTTATTTCCTGACAATTATCGAATGACTCCTTTTAACCGATTTGTCATGCGAATGCGTCAAAACGCTCTCTTCGTTTCCCGCACGCCCCCTCCCTCCCTCCCTCTCTCTTTTCCACGGACGAGATTTTTCAAGCAACTTGAAAAAAAAACTATGTTTGAGTAATGTCTCCACCGCGTTGTTCCATCCATCAATTTAGTTTATTTTTTAATTCATGGCGAGCGCGCGTGTGTTGCACGCGCTCTCGTTTCGCTATCGCTTAAAATGCAGCGGCGGTGTTTGTCTTCATAGGAGAGATATCAAAATTAAACCGCACCACGTGCGCGCGAAAACAAAGACAAAGACCCACTCCCCCCCACTCGCCACTCGCCACCGAGTAGCGTTAACAGACTGTTGGGGCAAGTGCTGTTAGCGAGCAACGCACGTGGTCGACGCCACGCCTGCCCCCGCCTGCCCGCCTTTGTCTCCCCAGTGGCGATGTTGACAAACCGCACCAGGTTCAAATTAACAGCCACTGGTGTTGGCCGTGAGCGGGAATCGAACCCCGGCTCCCCGGAACTGCTGCGCGACCGCAAGCACGCGCACACACGCGTGTAGGGGAATAACAAAGATGACAAAACATATCCTTCGTGGCCAAAGCCATTCTTTAATCACTTCAACAAAACGGACTGACACTACAACCACTCGCCGTTGCGTAAACGAAAAGACAGGAGTAATAAGAACGACAATCATCATCGTCATTGCATGGGCAAGTTATTCTACATTTTCTCATTTTATTTGACATTTGGCATTGCGGTTGTGGTCTTGAGGTTTCCAAGATCAGGACAGCGAATTTTAAAGCTTCCGATTAGTGGGTCGATATTTTGTATTCATCGTGATCATCAATCAGCTGTGATCTACCCACTGCTGATGACTCAGGCCTACACCCCCCTCCCCTCCACGTCCGGGCCAAGCCATCAACCATCTCGCATGGTCTCGCGATGCAACGATCCATCAAGCTCCTGCACCACAGTTGATTACTATCGCTCCATCTCCACTTGTGGACGACCTCTGGCTGTGTCCCTCTGTCGTTACTCTTGACCGCAAGCCATCATCGTTCTTTCTACCCCTAAGCGCAACTTAAACTATTTTTTATTTTATTTTGACACGTAAGACCCTCGTTTTCCGAAGCGACCTGGTCATCACAAATGACACCTCAACGAAGTGGCTTATCACGTGAGTTTGCGTCAGCTAGTCAACCTGGGTGTGTTTTCATAGGTCAACTCAGACTCAGACGACTTCCGCTGGTGTGCGAAGTGTAAACATCAAACACCGGGGGAGACAAAAGCGGTCGAGAGTGCTGCTATTTTAGGTTTTTTTCGGTAAAGTCACGTAGATAAAAAATACAAATAAAAATTTATAAAAGTAAAATAAAAATTAATTAAAGTAAAATAAAAATAAAATTAAAATCACGACGTTTCTGAGGCAACACAAGCTTCCGTCTTCAGGTGGAACCGTCAGCTATCGTGCTGTGACGGTTTCAACCTGAAGACGGAAGCTTGTGTTGCCTCCGAAACGTCGTGATTTTTATTTTATTTTTATTTTACTTCATTAATTTTTATTTTTATTTTTTACCTACGTGACTTTAACGAAAAAACCTAAGAATATGAATACTTGCAGTCACGAAAGCTTCAAATCGAGAGTGCTGCTGTAAGTGACCCACTGAGAGGGCCATATAGCTATTTTTCAGAAACGAAGTGGCTCATCACGTGGACATTTTACATCAGAAAAAAATAAAACCGGAGGATCCCGGTGGAGAAAAATCCACGGGATCATGGAGAGAGAGAGAAAACACACAAACTTCAAATATCCAGCAGCAGGCATAGTCAGGGTTGGGATCGAATCCCACAACCTCCTGTATACCAGGCGAGGTAGTTAACATTCGCATCGTGGCGCATATTTTTTGTACTTTTCTTCGCACTTAATGTGATGCCTCGAACTTTCTCTGACACAATGTTCCTCCTGTATTGAACTTCCTTCGCGCCATACGTAGCCAAGTGTGCTAATCGCAGGTGCGGGGGAAGTACACGTATCTCAGTATAAATCCCAGATTTCAGCTCTCCATACTTATTTGCATTTTTGTTTTGTTCCAGTGAACATTTTCGCACTGTGTCATAAGCATCTACTACGAGTGTATTAGTGTTCACGTTTGTGCGATAGTTCTGCTCCAGTTTTTTGTTTTATCTCGGAGGGCTACTGTGGACAGAAATATCATGAACATTTGAGTTGAGCTGCGGCGGTGAGATGTTAACTACCTCGCCTGGTATGCAGGAGGTCGTGTATTCGATTCTGACCCTGACGTCGGTATATTTGGAGTTTGCGCTCTCTCCCCATGGTCGCGTGGATTTTTCTCCGGGTCCTCTGGTTTTTCCCTCCACATTTATAAAACGCATTTCAAGTATTTGGCTGCTTTACATTTCCACGTGATAAGCCACTTCGTTGAGTTATCATTTCTGTCCAGGTCGCTTCTGAAAAAGAGCTTTAGAGCTCAGTGGGCCTTGCCTGGTAAAATAAAAATAAATATCTTCTTGGTTCTTTCGGTAAAGTCACGTAGAAGGGAAATAATTAAATAATAAAAATTACATAATAAAAATAATTCTCACGACGTTTTGGCCACAACGCAGCCGTCCTCAGGTGAAAACAGGTCTGTCGGAAAGACAGCGTCTGAAAGAAACACCACGAGGCTTGGAGAGTATATTTAAGCTGGGTTGGAGGGGAAGAGCGCCTTGACAAAAGAATTTGCATATAAGAGGAATTTTGCATGTTTATGGGATAATATTTGTGAAATTGTAACTCTGGGAAGTGGCTTTAGAAACGCAATGGTCCACGCTGCCTTTTCCTTCCAGAACGCGGCATCGAGCGATGTACGTCACGTAGGAAGGCAGCGGTCCCTCAACTTGGTTTAACCATTGCAACGGTTGTTCTACGACATATTGAAATTAACTAAAAACATAAGATTAAATTTCGATTTAAAGCTTAAATAACGCTGCCAAGCCTGGTGGTGCCCATTCAGCGCTGTCTTTTCCGACAGACCTGTTCTTCACCTGAGGACGGCTGCTTGCGTTGTGGCCGAAACGTCGTGAGAATTGTATTTTATTATTTTATTCTTTTATTATTTCCCTTCTACGTGACTTTACCGAAAAAACCAAGAGAATATAAGATTTTTAATTTTTTTTTAAGAATTATAAATAATATGTAGGGCAATTTTGCTGTGTTTTTTTTTAGTTGTGTATTTTATTCTTAAATGTAAAAAAATCTACGAGAATAAGGGATTAGGGTCAGAATCTGAATATTTATTTGAACTGTCGGCAGAATCCGATGAGCTACGAAGCTCTTTTTATCCATTCCGGGTGGGTCGAGTGAATTTGTAGATGGGGCACTGTAATACGATAACAAATGTCACGTTAATAGCTTCAAAAAGTCAAAGAGTCTCCAATTGTTCGCCATCATTGTCAACACATTGCCTGGATTCTTCTCCAAGGTGGTCTCCAGAACCCGCAGGTCACATGTCTTGTTGGAAATTTCTCTGAAGTGTTCACATTTTTTTGAAGCACCCTGCATATATATTTTAAACTGAAATTTCATCGACGCAGATTAAACCATCACGCAAACTCCGGTCATCCTCGCTGCAGTAGCTGCAGCAGCGACTTCTGGCTGAGCCATCATACAAAGACGGTCACCCGCATGGCATGCGTTTGGGTGCGCTTCTACGGCCGTCTGGAACGTTCTTCCTTCCGATTTTAGTAAGCGACTGGGGCTATGCACTTTTGCATCTAAATTAAAAACTCGTTTCTTTAGAACTGCACTTTGTGTTTCGTTTGTTGTCCTTACCCCGATCCGCACCTCCGATTAGCACGGTTGGCTAGGTACGGTGTGAAAGAAGTTCAACATAACTACACTATACAATACACTATACACGACTTTACTTGACTGAAAACAAATTTCTTTAGAACTCGTTTTTGTGTTTAGTTTGTTGTTCGCCCACCCCCACCGCCCGCACCTCCCATGAGCGCGGTTGCCTACGTACGTACGGTGTGAAGGAAGTTCAACGTACACACACACATACACACACATACACGTCCCGAGATAACTCGCCCGTGATTAGAAATCACCGCTGCGTCTCGGGGAGAAGCCAACCAATGCCTCATTCATGGCTCCTTTTAGCTCCGAGTCTTTTTTCCACCCCCCCTCTCTCACCCCCCCTCCCCCTACCCCCTTACCCCCCTCCACCCACCTCCTTCTCCTCTCTGCCCACCCCACACAAACCACTTGTATCTCGAGCGCTCGCGTGCGTTCGTGGCGGGGAACGGTCGGCGCAGAGGCTTTGAGCACTGACGCTGTCAATCCCGACGAGCCCTCGACTCGCGCTCACGGATCCAACATCGCCCGGACGAATGGCTTGGACTGGTCCTGGGCCTCGCCGCGCTCTCCCCTAGGTTGACTCAGCCTGATGTGGCGTGCTGGCCGCCCGTCGCCCGCCTGTACCGTGCCGGCCTTAATGGGTGCTCGCTAACAGCCACTTGCCTCCCACGGTCTGTTGAAGGCTATAAGGGGAATCTTTGTCTTTTGTGTGGAGCGAAGACCTCAAAGGGGGGAGTCTGTACACACACGCAGACACGCACACACGTAAACACACACAAGACGAAACAAAGACAAAGACCCCCGTATAGTCTTAACAGACTGTTGGGGCAAGTGCTGTTCGCGGGCACCAATGACGGCCGGCACGGGAAACCATGGTGTGGGTGGCCAGTACCAGGCCCGGCCGCCTTTGTCTCCCTAGTGGCGATGTTTACACATCGCACCAAGTTCTCATAAACGCACACGCACGTACGCACACACACACAAACATGCACACACCCACAAACACGCACGCACAAAAACGCACACATTTGCACTCACTTTTGTACACACGCACACGCATACATACAAACAAACACACACACGCACACATGTACACACACAAACACACACACTTACATACACACAGTTAAACACACACGCACGCACACAAACACACACACACATACACCACGCACAAACAAACACCTGCACACCCACACATACACACACGCACAAACACACACTTGCACACACACACAAACACGTACGCGCAAACACACACACACAGGGCGTCCTTTTCAATCAATCACGACGACAGGGAAATGTCAGCAGCCAGCTACCCCCATAATTACTCTCCCAATTAAGGGTTGCTGGGATCCCGTCCTTATCTAAATTCAATCACCTCGGGGGGTGGGTGGGAGGATGGGGGGTGAAGACGAGAAAGGGTGGGAAGCGTTTGGAGCAGTGGACTTGGGGATAGGATGGTGTGGGTGGTGGTGGTGGTGGTTGTGGTAGTGATGGTGGGTTGAGAAAGCTGTATCATTTGGATGGTGTGGGTGGTGGTGGCTGTGGTTGTGGTTGTGGTGGTGGGTTGAGAAAGCTGTATCATTTGGATGGTGTGGGTGGTGGTGGCTGTGGTTGTGGTTGTGGTGGTGGGGTGATGGTGTGTTGAGAAAGCTGTATGATTTGGATTGTGTGGGTGGTGGTGGTGGTTGTGGCTGTGGTTGTGGTAGTGGTGGTGGCTTGATGGTGGATTGAGAAAGCTGTATCATTTGGATGTTGTGGGTGTGGTGGTGGCTGTGGTTGTGGTGTGGTGGTGGTAATGGTGTGTTGAGAAAGGTGTATCATTTGGATGGTGTGGGTGGTGGTGGTAGTTGTGGTAGTGGTGGTGGTTGTGGGGTGATGGTGGGTTGAAAGAGCTGTATCATTTGGATTGTGTGAGTGGTGGTGGTGGTGGTTGTGGTGGTGGTAGTGGTGGTGGGGTAATGGTGTGTTGAGAAAGCTGTATCAGTTGGATGGTGTGGTGTGGTGGTGGTGGCTGTGGTTGTGGTGGTGGGGTGATGGTGTGTTGAGAAAGCTGTATCATTTGGATTGTGTGGTGTGGTGGTGGTGGTTGTGGTAGTGGTGGTGGGTGATGGTGTGTTGAGAAAGCTGTATCAGTTGGATGGTGTGGTGGTGGTGGTGGTTGTGGTGGTGGTAGTGGGGTGATGGTGGTTGAGAAAGCTGTATCAGTTGGATGGTGTGGGTGGTGGTGGTGGTTGTGGTGGTGGTGGTGGGGTGATGGTGGGTTGAGAAAGCTGTATGATTTTGATTGTGTGGGTGGTGGTGGTTGTGGTTGTGGGGTGATGGTGTGTTGAGAAAGCTGTATGATTTTGATTGTGTGGGTGGTGGTGGTTGTGGTTGTGGGTGATGGTGTGTTGAGAAAGCTGTATGATTTGATTGTGTGGGTGGTGGTGGTGGTGGTGGTTGTGGTTGTGGTGGTGGGGTGATGGTGTGTTGAGAAAGCTGTATGATTTGGATTGTGTGGGTGGTGGTGGCTGTGGTTGTGGTGGTGGTGGTCGGTTGAGAAAGGATGAGGAGCGGTGGCGTAGCGGTCAGGGCGCTTGCACTACGGCGACCTGGGTTCGATTCCCGCTCACGGCCACCAACACCAGTGACGATTATCTGAATCGGTACTGCGCCCCCCCCTCCGCCCCTAGGTCGACTCAGCCTCAAATGAGTACCTGGTGCGTTGTGTAAGCATCGCCACTTGGGAGACAAAGGCGGTCGGGCGTGGTGGTGGTCACCCACCCCCCCACGTGTGCCGTTCCGGCCTTCGGAGGTGCTCGCTAACAGTACTTGCCCTTAAAAGTCTGTTGAAGGCTTTATGGGGGATCTTTGTCTTTGGTGGCGGCTGTGGTGGTGGTGGTATTGATGGCAGCAGTGATGGTGACATTGGTGGTGATGGTGGCGTGTGGGTGATTGTTGGTGGACGTCGTTGCGATGAAGGCAGTGGAGATGTTGACAATGAAGCTGCAGTGGTAGTGGTGGCGATGTTAGTGGAATTGATGATGGTGGCAGTGATGGCAGTGGCGGCCATGTAAGTGTTATAAGAATATATTTAACCCTTTCTGGCAATGAAACAGGTGGTTAAGATGTTCAGACACCAAACAGAAACCTTTTTGCAATTAATCAAGTCTGCGTTAACCACGCACAGAACTTGCGCTGAACATGCGAACAAAAACACGCTCTGGTAACATCTGCCATTGTCCGTAAAACTGATCGCTCTACACCAAAGTCTCACCGCCAGCGTCAGACCAGAGAACGCCAAAAGGCGAACATTTAAGCGGTGCTGATGAGGGTGGTGGTGCTAGCTGATAGGCAAGCTACGGATCGGAGTTTCTGGCGTAGCGTTCACGAGCGTGGCAATGTGGGCTAAGCGTCGGTAGTGGCGGGTGTTGATTTGTGGAGAGGCTATTATTGATCGTGGTGTTCGCAAGGAAAAGGAGCAACCTAGGAACTCGATGGGAAATTGCACCGCGAGAGATGGAGTGCTACGTTCCAGCTCCTGTGCAGGAGCAAGACGGTTTGCTGCATCGTGTGACAGCTTGGCGGAGGACTTCATCCAGCAGTGGATTGACCATGGCTGCTACTGATGACTGCATTAACATCACGAGAAGCCACAGTGTCTTGAAGCGGACGGGTGGCTTAGAGGTCAGAGTGCTGAGTGTCTGAGTTCGAATCCAGGTTCCAGCCGCTGATGATTAAACCGGGTTCTCAAATCTGGAGCGTTGGTGGGCTCAGCCCCTTGACTACTCGCACAGACAAACTCGCAGAAAGACACGTAAACTCACGTTGAGACACACACACTAACATAGAGACACACAAACTCACATAGAGACACACAGACTCACACAGACAAACTCGCAGAGAGACACAAACTCACGGTGAGACACACACACTCACGTAGATTGAGTTGTGAGGACCCGGAGAATCCACGGGAGAGAGACACGCAAACTCCAAATATACAGTAGCAGGCGTCAGGGTCGGGATCGAACCCACGACCTCCTGTGTACCAGGCGAGGTAGTGAACGGCTCCTAGCCACCGTGATGATGATGACATAGAGAGAACGCAAACTCCAAATATACAGCAGCAGGCGTCAGGGTCGGGATCGAACCCACGACCTCCTGCGTACCAGGCGAGGTAGTTAACATCTCCTAGCCGCCGTGATGATGATGAGAGAGAGAGACACCGCTAACTCCAAATATACAGCAGGCGTCAGGATCGGGATCGAACCCACAACCTCCTGCGTAGCAGGCGAGGTAGTTAACATATCCTAGCCACCGTGATGATGATGATGAGAGAGAGACACGCAAACTCCAAATATACAGCAGCAGGCTTCAGGGTCGGGATCGGACCCACGACCTCCTGCGTACCAGGCGAGGTAGTTAACATCTCCTAGCCACCGTGATCATGACAGAGAGAGACACAAACTCCAAATATACAGCAGGCGTCAGGGTCTGGATCGAACCACGACCTCCTGCGTACCAGGCGAGGTAGTTAACATCTCCTAGCCACCGTGATGATGATGAGAGAGAGACACGCAAACTCCAAATATACAGCAGCAGGCGTCAGGGTCGGGATCGAACCCACGACCTCCTGCGTACCAGGCGAGGTAGTTAACAGCTCCTAGCCACCGTGATGATGATGAGAGAGAGACACGCAAACTCCAAATATACAGCAGCAGGCGTCAGGGTCGGGATCGAACTCTCGACCTCCTGCGTAGCAGGCGAGGTAGTTAACATATCCTAGCCACCGTGATGATGATGAGAGAGAGAGACACGCAAACTCCAAATATACAGCAGCAGGCTTCAGGGTCGGGATCGACCACGACCTCCTGCGTACCAGGCGAGGTAGTTAACATCTCCTAGCCACCGTGATCATGACAGAGAGAGACACGCAAACTCCAAATATACAGCAGGCGTCAGGGTCTGGATCGAACCACGACCTCCTGCGTACCAGGCGAGGTAGTTAACATCTCCTAGCCACCGTGATGATGATGAGAGAGAGACACGCAAACTCCAAATATACAGCAGCAGGCGTCAGGGTCGGGATCGAACCCACGACCTCCTGCGTACCAGGCGAGGTAGTTAACAGCTCCTAGCCACCGTGATGATGATGAGAGAGAGACACGCAAACTCAAAATATACAGCAGGCGTCAGGGTCGGGATCGAACTCTCGACCTCCTGCGTAGCAGGCGAGGTAGTTAACATCTCCTAGCCACCGTGATGATGATGAGAGAGACACGCAAACTCCAAATATACAGCAGCGGGCGTCAGGGTCGGGATCGAACCCAAGACCTCCTGCGTACCAGGCGAGGTAGTTAACAGCTCCGAGCCACCGTGATGATGATGAGAGAGAGACACGCAACTCCAAATATACAGCAGCAGGCGTCAAGGTCGGGATCGGACCCACGACCTCCTGTACACCAGGCGAGGTAGTTAACATCTCCTCGTGATTGCGGCGATCACGATGTCAAAGGTCGCGTGGGATTTAAGGGAGCCTTGAGCGACGCTGACGTTACCCCAGTTGGAGAGCCTTCTTTGGGTCATATACGAAAACCCGTACCTGTACGGGGACCCCCCCCCCCCCTTCCATTGACCGGGTCGATCCGTAGCCACGAGGGTTAATAAGAAGTCGATGGTAACTACATCAGCATCGGCGGGGTTTTGGGCCTTTTTTTGGTTGTTGTTCGCTCACCGGAAATCAATTCGAACCATCCCCTTGCCTGTGCCTCTCTCTGCCCCCCCCNACCCTCCCTCTCTCTCGTCGTCTCCGTTGGCTTTCATCTGGCTCAATAAGCACGCGCATTCATCACTCGGCGGGAACGACGCCGCATGTCTAACACAGGGGCCCGCTGCACTTAATAACCCACGCCGCAGCCTATAACACAGCTTTCGTCAGTGTGCATGTGCGTGCCCACGTGTCTCTGTGTGCAGTGTGGGGAGCGGTGGTGCAGCGGTTAGCGCGCCGCGCTTTAACCCGCCGGACCGAGTTCGATTTCCGCTCACAGCCAACGCCTGTGGCGGTTATCCGAAGCGGTCCGATTCTTCCCCTAGGTCGACTCGGCCTCAAATGAGTACCAGTTGCGGTGTGTAAATGTCGTCACTGGGGAGACAAAGGCGGTTGGGCGTGGTGGTGGCCACCAACCCCTCATGTACCGTTCCAGCCTTCATAGGTGCTCGCTCACAGCACTTGCCCCGAAAGTTTGTATAGGGTATACGGGGATCTTTGTCTTGTTGTTTGTAATGGGGAACAGTAGCGAGGCGGTTCATGCACTGCGCTACAAACCCTGGCGCCCTGAGTTCGATACCCAGCCAGAGTTGAAGTCATCGGCAATCATCTGACCCAATGTTCGGGACTTTCATCGATCAACGCAACCCGAGATTTTATAGGGCCGCACTCATTAAAAAAACAAAGTTCTTGCCCCAAAGAAACCACAATACCGTGTTGATCCTGTCAATCAGCATCAACGATCATCACTCGAACTCCGTTCATCCTCGTAGCGGCGGCTTGTGGCTGCTGGCAGTGGTCACCGCATCGCTTTCAGATGCACTTTTTCGGCCGTCTGGAACGCTTTCCTTCCCATAGTAGGAAGCCATGGGAAGTCATGCACTTTTCCATCATCCATATCGAAAACGAATTTCTTTCGAACTGCTTTTCGTGTTTAGTTTGTCGTCCTTCCACGGCGCCTCCGATTAGCACGGTTGGCTACGTACGGTACGAAAGAAGTTCGACACACTTAGATGATATTCTTGGTTCTTTCGGTAAAGTCACGTAGAAGGGAAATAATACAATAATACAAATATAAAACAATACAAATTCTCACGACGTTTCGACTGCGAAACACAAGCAATCATCCTCAGGTGTGAAATCCACAGCAAAAAAAAATACATACATGAGTTATTTGCGCGGTATATGTTATCAGCACTGGGGAGACAAAGACGTCCGGGCGTGACGCTGTCCACAGCAACCCCTCGGTGGCCGTGGCATCCCTCAATAGGTGCTCACCGACAACGCTTGCCCCAACATTCCCTGCAAGCGACTTCGCTTACCGAGGCTTGACGTTCATTTCGAGGGCCCCATTTTCGTTTCGCCTCGTCGACAAAAGCGCAGCAGTCGAGACTCGGCCGGCCGAGCGACAGCCGAGGAAGGTACAGACGCAGTCCGTGAGCGCCGTCCAAACGCCGAGGGTGGATGGACAGACCAAGGGGGTGAACCGCAACTCGCCTTCGACGCAATTGTTCATCGGGGTGATCGAAGGTTCCGGCATCGGCTGAGAGGCACGGGGAGTTTCCGCTGCGGGGTCGTAAACCACGCCGCGAGTGAATCGGAATCGAAATCGGAATCTTTTTTTTTTGCCCTCCAGAAATATTACGGGAGGAATCCGACGAGCTGTAAAGCTCTTCGTCACACGCGTAATGTAGAACCGGCTGCTCCAGCGTAGCGAGATGCTCCCAGTCAGCCATTGGTTGATTCCTACTCTTCGCCGCCCACCCTCTATGTGCACATGCGCGTGTGTGGGTCATGTAGCCCGCATGCCCAGCCACCGCATGCCTAAACGGCCTTAATTTGGCCGGATCGAGGTGGCTAAACGGGCGCGGCGCGGGCTAGAGAAGAGATGGAGTGATGTGGTACAGGAGGATGTGGAGCTGAGTGGACTTGCCGATGACTGGTACCAGCGGTGTCAAGATCGGCCTCTGTGGAGGAGGCTCGTGAAGGACGCTACTGGGCAGTTGGAGGCAGTCGCCCTCCAACAACAACGGAGGGCGGAGGAGCGGCGCTCACAACAACGGAGCGCCGGGTGGATAAAATACAGCAAGTTGGCACAGTAGGGGGCACAGGTGATGCATCAGCCAATCGTCTCAGTCAGTCGACCCGTGGTACCTGGGTCTGCCCCGTGACCTCCTGCCAGAGGGCGTTCGACACTTCACGTGGTCTCAACGTGCACATGGCCTGGCACAAGCGTCGTGGTGACGTCACCGCCACTTAGTGGCGAATGGTGATTGCTGTTGTTGTGTGTACACTCAGCCTCAAATGAGTACCTGGTGCGCTGTGTAAACATCGCCACTGGGGGAGACAAAGGCGGCCGGGCGTGGTGTTGGTCACCCACCCTTCTCGTGTGCCGTGCCGGCCTTTCAGCTGCTCGCTAACAGCACTTGCCCCAACAGCCTAATACGCCTATACGGGGGATCTGTGTCTTTTGTAGGTGCGTGTGTGTGTGCGCAACAGAGAGAGAGAGCTGTTGTCTTGTTTATATATTTATTAATTATTTTTTGTGGGGGGTGGGTGGCGGGGGATGGAGGTGGGGGCTGCCCCATGGCATTTGCATGCGGAAGGCTCAAATAATTAATTATTTAGCGATCTCGTTTAAGGCATCCACAGGGCAACAAAGACGCCGAAATGGCATTTGAAATGGCAGCTCCTTATGTCTTCATGTACATCAGCGCCTAATCGGCTTTTATTGTCAATAATCATAAAGGCGTCATCCTGGCACTTGTCTCTCCGCGAGGGGCAATCACCGTGCGATGTTTATCGCGTGTGGGCACATCGCTACCGCCCCCCCACCACCACCACCACGCCACCACCACCACCACGAGCCCCACAGGGCGTTTGGGAAAATTATTATTAAAGTCTGCCTCGACCATAGGTGCGATTAATCATCGTAGAAGTGAAGCTGTCAAAAACGCAGCGTGCAGCCGGAGCAGAGCAAACGTCGGTTGCGGGTTTCCTTCGGATGCCCCCTCAGCCCATGCCCCTCCCCCGCCACCCACCTTATGCACCCCCCCCCCCGCTGCCACCAACCCCCTGCGTCGACCATACGCCGCCCACAGACCACTGCTCACTCCCCCACCCACCCACCAATTATCACTCATTCACACCCACCCACCAATTCTCACTCACCCTCACTCTCACCCACCAATTCTCACTCACTCACTCACCCTCACCCACCCACCAATTCTCACTCACCCTCACCACCCACCAATTCTCACTCACCCTCACTCTCACCCACCAATTCTCACTCACTCACTCACCCTCACCCACCCACCACTCACTCACCCTCACCCACCACCAATTCTCACTCACCCTCACCCACCCACCAATTCTCACTCACCCTCACCCACCCACCAATTCTCACTCACTCACTCTCACCCACCAATTCTCACTCATCCCCACCCACCCATTCTCACTCACCCTCACCCACCCACCAATTCTCACTCACCCTCACCCACCCACCAATTCTCATTCACTCACTCTCATCCACCAATTCTCACTCACCCTCACCCACCCACCAATTCGCACTCACCCTTACCCACCCACCAATTCTCACTCACCCTCACCCACCCACCAATTCGCACTCACCCTCACCCACCCACCAATTCTCACTCACCCTCACCACCACCAATTCGCACTCACCCTCACCCACCCACCAATTTTCACTCACCCTCACCCACCCACCAATTCTCACTCCCCCACCCACCCACTAATTCTCACTCCCCTCACCCACCCACCAATTCTCACTCACCCCACCCACCCACCAATTCTCCTCACCCTCACCCACCCACAATTCTCACTCACCCTCACCCACCCACCAATTCTCACTCACCCTCACCCACCCACCAATTCTCACTCACTCACTCCCTCCCACCCACCACCCCCACCACCAATTATTACTCATCCCCACCCACCAATTATCATCTCCCATCCACCCACCAATGATCACCCACTCACTCACTCCCCACCCACCCACCAATACTCACCCCCCCCCCNAACCTACCAATACACACTCACTCCCCACCCACCACCTCCAGAACAACCCTTCTTTCGGCCCACTCACTTGTTCTTCGGCTCGTCTGCTATTGTCCCATCACGAGTGGAGCCCATCCTGCCTCATGCATTGTTATTCATTGGTGCCACGGTGGCTGGGAAATGTTAACTACCTCGCCCGGTGTACAGGAGGTCGTGGGTTCGATCCCGACCCTGACGCCTGCTGTGTATTTGGAGTTTGCGTGTCTCTCCCTCTCATGATCATCACGGTGACTAGGAGATGTTAACTAACTCGCCCGGTATACAGGAGGTCGTGGGTTCGATCCCGACCTTGACGCCTGCTGTATATTTGGAGTTTGCGTGTCTCTCTCATGATCATCACGGTGACTAGGAGATGTTAACTAACTCGCCCGGTATACAGGAGGTCGTGGGTTCGATCCCGACCTTGACGCCTGCTGTATATTTGGAGTTTGCGTGTCTCTCTCATGATCATCACGGTGACTAGGAGATGTTAACTAACTCGCCCGGTATACAGGAGGTCGTGGGTTCGATCCCGACCTTGACGCCTGCTGTATATTTGGAGTTTGCGTGTCTCTCTCTCTCATGATCATCACGGTAACTAAGATGTTAACTAACTCGCCTGGTGTACAGGAGGTCGTGGGATCGATCCCGACCTTGACGCCTGCTGCTGTAGATTTGGAGTTTGCGTGTCTCTCTCTCATGATCATCACGGTAACTATGAAATGTTAACTAACTCGCCCAGTATACAGGAGGTCGTGGGATCGATCCCGACCTTGACGCCTGCTGTATATTTGTAGATTTGAAGCTTTCGTGACTGCAAGGAATCATCTTTAGGTTTTTCCGGTAAAGTCACGTAGAAAAATAAAAAATAATAGAAATAAAATAGAATAAAATAATAATCACGACGTTTCGGAGGCAACACAAGTCTCCGTCATCAGGTGGAGCACAGCTGAATTTATTATATTAAGTGGGAAAAAATCCAAGAGACGAGCCCTTAAATACAAGTGAGGAGGGGGGGCTTGTCTGAATGTGGTAGCCAGGGGTATGGCCTGTTTGGTCCTCGGAGCGGCGCTATAATTTTTATTATTTATTTTTATTATTTATTTTTATCTACGTGACTTTACCGACAAAACCTAAGCGTATGTATATTTATAGTTTGCGGTGTCTCTCTCCCGTGGTCGCGTGGATTTTTCTCCGGGTCCTCCGGATTTCCCCTCCACATTTAGAATCAACATCACGCGTTCGGTGTATCCGGCCGCTATACATTTTCACCCATACTTTTATTAATTTTAATTTTCATTTTTTACCTCGCTTCCGAAAAAACCCACGAATACAGTCACGAAAGCTTCAAATCTAGAATTTCACCGAAAAATCCCACCCGTGGAACTATCATTGTGATAACTAGTGCTTGAAAAAAATTCAATATAGTTCAGTGTGGGTCTTACATAGAGAATAAAATAAACACGCGTTATATAGTTCATTGGGGCTTTACCTGGACAGACTCACCGAAAGTCCTGCCAAGTGTTTCGCAAATAGTAATGTTGCTCGTTTGCCGAAAAGGAGTTCATGCAGCTTGGGAAGATGCGTGTATATTAATTGTTTTTTTACCCTTCTATCTGGCAACAAAACTGACACCTTTTTACAAGGAGTCATGTTTGCATAGACCACAATACCTGCAGTCAAAATGCGAACAAAAAACACAACTCTGATAATGTATGCACTGTCCTTGAAGTTGATTGGTCCACACCCGAGACAGCTTTCCTTCGAGCCTAGTCTCACATGGGTTGGACCAGATGACGCCAAAAGGCGCACAACTCAAAGACAATGCAAAGACTAGGTTCTTAGGAAAGCTGTCTCGGGTGTGGACCAATCAACTTCAAGGACAGTGCATACATTATCAGAGTTATGTTTTTTGTTAGCATTATGACTGCAGGTATTGTGGTTTATGCAAACATGACTCCTTGTAAAAAGGTGTCAGTTTTGTTGCCAGATAGAAGGGTAAAAAAACAATTATCATATTTTTACTGGCAAATGAGGTTCCAATGGTGTAATTGTTGTTGTTGTTGATTGTGTGCGTATGTGGACATTAATGTTGATGGGGAGTGGTAGCATTAGTCGTTAGCTCCCTGCGCTGCGAACCTGGCGAGCCGAGTTCGATTCCCGCTCATGGCCAACATTCGTGACGAATATCTTTACCTGTCCTGTGCCTCCCCTAGGTCTACTCAGCCGCAAATGAGTACCTGGTGCGTTGTGTGTGTAAACATTGCCATTGGGGAGACAAACGCGGCCGGGTGTGGTGCTGGCCACCCAGCCCCTGGTGTCCTCTGTCAGCCTCCATAGGTGCTGCTACTCGCTTGCAGCACTTGCCCCGACAGTCTGTTGAGGCTACACGGGGAATCTTCGTCTATTGAGGCATTCATGTTGATGGATGCCAGACCAGCTACTGACAACAGTACAAAGACAAGGTTCGCGTGCCGACCACTTAACGCCAATGACCGGGGCTGGTGAATCGAACCGAAGTCATCCGGGCATCGGAGTAGCGGACTGCGTCTGTGAATCACTCCAAAGACTCACGCCTACCCAGTCATCGCACGTACCGGTACCCACACCACACGCGCACACACACACATACAAAACGTCGATTTCCCCGTGTAGATTTCAAATATTTAATTCGGGAGCGCCTTTTGTTGCCGAAATCGTGCGCGAGGAGGTGGTGTGCCCATAACCGCGCCCGACCGCCTTTGTCTCCCCACTGGCGATGTTTTACACATCGCACCAGGTACTGATTTAAGGCTGAGTCGACCTAGGGGAGGCCCAGGACCGATTCAGACAGTCGTCACTGGTGTTGGCCGTGAGCGGGAATTGAACTCGGGTCGCCGGGTTCGTAGCGCAGCGCGCTAACCGCTACCCTTCTGCTCCCCACTAACTCACCCACCCACTCAATCACTTACCCATCCACCCACCCACGCACCCAACCACTCACGCACCCACTCAACCACTTACTCCCTCACGCAACCACCCACCCACTCAACCACCCACCCACTCACCCACCCACCCACTCACCCACCCACCCACCCACCCACTCACNCACTCACCCACCCACCCACCCACTCACCTACCCACCCACCCACCACTCACCGACCACCCACCACTCACCCACTCACTCACCCACCCACCACTCACCAACCCAACTCACCNACCACTCACCCACTCACTCACTCACCCACTCACTCACCCACTCACTCACCCACCCCACCCACTCACCCACCACCACTCACTCACCCACCCACCCACTCACTCACCCACCCACCCACTCACCCACCCACCCACTCACCACCACTCACTCACCCACTCACCCACTCACCCACCCACCACTCACCCACCCACCCACACCCACTCACACACCACCCACTCACTCACCCACTCACTGACCCACTCACCCACCCACCCACCGTGTGTGCACCACTGTGTACACAAGCGACACAGCAGTCACGGGCTCCGCCTTGTTGGTGGACGTTGGCCGTGGATGTCTTGGCAGGGGCAAGCGTCGAGACTTGCCAAAGCTCCCCGGGTCACGCCAGCCAATTATTCCCGCGCCATCCCCAACAGCCGATGATTGGGTCATTAGCACGGTGATAAGCACGGTGGTGATGGTGATAATGAACGTGGTGGTTTAAACTATGACCATGATGATGACAATGGATGTTCGTCACGCAAAGATGGAGATGATCAATCAGATCACGGGTGATGATGATTATGAGCATAATGAAGATGAATGATAATGACGATGACCGTAATGCTGATGGCGATGACAATGATTATACTCTTGATTTGAAGCTTTCGTGACTGCAGGCATCCTTCCTTTGGTTCTTTCGGTAACGTCACGTAGGTATAACAAAATAATATATCACGTGACTACATAAGTAGTAGCTACTGCTGTAGTAGCTACGGGCCCCGCACTTTCAAGGGCCCCGCGCTACATACTTTCAAGCTATCAATTCCGGTTCAGTGATTCTGCACTTGCTCTATTACTGTAGCACTATACTACCTTCAACTTTTATGAACGAATGGGTGTTTAAGGTTAGTGATTTGTCGTATTATATGTCTGTATAGCAAATTAAAAATACAATTACTTTACTGTGCAAGTAAAACATTTGTGTTTTAATATGTGTTTTTTTTATTTAGGGCCCTTTAAAAAAATGCTACAGGCCCCGCACTCGCTTAGTCTGGCACTGTCACCAAAGCCGTGGTATGGAGGGGATGGGTGGGGGGGGTGATACTGGATGTGGTGTGCCGGGTGCGTAAATATTTTCCGCATGTTAATACATATATTAACATGCGACGGTTTGGGCAATGGCCCTCCTATGAAGAATGGGCCCTTCTGTGATGTGCTCTGAAGAAGGGCGATTGCCCGAAACGTCACCTATTATATATATTCAGTTTTTAAGGCGACGCTGCATTATTTAGGTTGTTGTTGCTGTTGTTGTTGTTGTTACTGTTGTTGTTGCTGTTGTTATTGTTGCTGTTGTTGTCGTTGTTATTGTCGTTGTTGTTGCTGTTGTTGTTGTTGCTGCTGCTGTTTTGTTGTTGTTGTTGCTGCTGCTGTTGTCGTTGTTGTTGTTGCTGCTGCTGTTGTTGTTGTTGTTGCTGCTGTTGTCGTTGTTGTTGTTTGTTACTTCTGCTTGCAAAAAAGTGACCTTGGTCTGTAGGAGAAGCAGCAGCAGCAGAAGAAGTGGAGCCGTCTTCAAGAAGGTGTCTTGAGACTCGAGGCAGGGGGGTGAATTGGGGGGTGTGGGGGTTGGGGTGGTGGGGGATTGGGGGATGGGAGAGTTGGGGAGCATGGGGGGTTGGGGGGATCGTTGGGGGGTTTGGGGTTCGGGGGGAGTTGGAGGAGTTGGAGGGGGTTGGGGGTTTGGGGGCTGGGGGGTTAGGGGGGTTGGGGGATGGGGAGGCTGGGGGGTTGGGGGGGTGAGGGGGGGGGTTGGGGGTTGGGGTTGGGGGTGGTTGGGGGGTGAGGGGGGTTGGGTGGATGGGGGNCTGGGGGCTGTGGGGTGGCGGCTTTCTTTTGACTTGGCCTGCAGCTGTCAGGCACGACCAACCCGCGCTTGAGAAGAAGCCCCACGATTCTGAACGTTGGGCAACTGCAAACAATGGAGTGAGGACCCCCCCACCCCCCCCCCCCCCACTTCTTATATGGCGTAAGCATGCTGGGGCAAGCGACATCTCCGAGCGAAGAAATTCAATCCAAACATCGACAGGAGCAGGTTGTCAAACATATTCGACTAACAGCCAAGAGAGATTGTTTTTGATGGTGGGGTTAAAAAAAAAAACCTTTCAACTATCAAAACATTGCGCCTTGCGACAGAACGCTCTCTGTTTGAATCTTTAGCGGCGTACGCCTTGCCCCCCCCCTCCCCAATAAATAAATGAATGAACGGATAACTAAATATAACAGCAGACGCGTACATTTATCAATATGTAAATAATAAAAGCTGCGTATTCGAAAAGCTCACAAGGCGAACTCGACGGCTATCGTAACAGATGGACTAAATTAACGTTTCTTTTCTAACGATATATATAAATAATGTTAATTATTCGGTGATGCTGCTACTTAACTGCTATTGGCTCATTGGCAGTGGTGCACAAGCACAACTAATACAAACTAAGTCCAACACGATAATTGTTTTTTTACCCTTCTATCTGGCAACAAAACTGACACCTTATTACAAGGAGTCATGTTTGCATAGACCACAATACCTGCAGTCATAATGCAAACAAAAAACACAACTCTGATAATGTGCACTGTCCTTGAAGTTGATTGGTCCACACCCGAGACAGCTTTCCTTAGAGCCTAGTCTCACATGGGTTGGACCAGATGACGCCAAAATGCGCACAAAAATGTGTCAGTTTTGTTGCCAGATAGAAGGGTAAAAAACAATTATCATATTTTTTACTGGCAAATGAGGTTCCAATGGCGTAAGTCCAACACATTTGTCAATAATGTAATAGGCGACGTTTCGAGCCTATTATTGACACACAGCGGATGGGGTGTGGTTGAGTGGATGAATGGGTGGGTGGGTGCGTGATTTACCGGATATCTGATTTGGTGAGTGGGTTGGATGGGTACGAGAGTGGGTGGGTGAATAATTGAGTGGGTGGTTGGGTGGTGGGTAGGGTGGTTGAGTGGGTGGGTAGGTGGTTGGATAGGTGAGTGGGTGGTGAGTGTGTGGATGGGTACGTGAGTGGGTGGTTGGGTGGTGGGCAGGGTGGTTGAGTGGGTGGATGAGTGGTTGAGTGGGTGGGTAGGTGGTTGAATAGATGAGTGGGTGGTGAGTGTGTGGATGGGTACGTGAGTGGGTGGGTGGGTGAGTGGGCGGTGAGTGGGTGGATGGGTACATGAGTGGGTGGATGAGTGGTTGAGTGTTAAGATTCGGTGGATGGGTGGTTGGTGGGTGGGTAGGTGGTTGGATGGGTGAGTGGGCGGTGAGTGGGTGGATGGGTACATGAGTGGGTGGGTGAGTGGTTGAGTGCTAAGATTCGGTGGATGGGTGGTTGAGTGGGTGGGTAGGTGGTTGGATGGGTGAGTGGCCGGTGAATGGGTGAATGGGTACATGAGTGGGTGGTTGAGTGTTAATATTCGGTGGATGGGTGTTTGAGTGGGTGGGTAGGTGGTTGGTTGGGTGACTGGGCGGTGAGTGGATGAATGGGTATATGAGTGGGTGTATGGGTGGTTGATGGATACGTGTTGGTTGGGTATGTGAGTTGCTGGGTGGCTGGCTGGCTGATTGAGTGCGTGAAGTGAGTGAAGAAGGCCTATGGCCCAAAACGTCGCCTATTCAACACAGCGTTTATTAAATTGACAAATGTGTCGAGTTTTTTTCGTTATTTTTTTGATGTTGTTATTGTTGTTGTTGGGTCCAGACGTGCGGCGGGGAGGGGAAGGGCAAATCAACAACAACACGGAAGCACAGACGCCCGTCAAGGCGCGTCATCATGTGTGGAAGTAAAAACTATCGAGCGGTGAGACCGCCACTTTGTTGAGCTTTGTCATTCGCGATGGCCAGGTAGCATCTGAAAAAAAATTAACCCGTAAAAACAAAGTTTTTCACTATAAATCCTTTATATGCGTGGCATCGGTTTTATTTTATTATTCATTTCTGTTTTTCTGAGTAAGAGTTTCATTTTTATCACATTGGTATTTTAAATAAATATGATTTTTTTTCCTAAAAAGTGGAAATTTTGGGAAAAAATTTCACGAAAATAAATTGTCACGCACAACGAGTCTGTGTGCAAAATGTCAGCTCGATTGGATCACGGGAAGTGGGTTAAAAAACGACCGAAAGATTTGCACGGTCGTAAGTGCGCAAGCAAGCAAGCAAGTGAACTTAATATAAAGGATTTAAAAACAAAGATAACGGCTCAGTGGGCCTTAGCTGTTAAAATTAGAAATAGTTAGTTTTATTTGTATCAACATTTTTTAGTTAAAGTGATTTCCCATACTTAGCACCCCTTTCCTGTTTCAGTATTGTGTTTGTTGGCGTCACGTTCAGGCCCCCCGTGCCTTCGACTGGGCCATTTGGTAAACAAAACTTTAAAGGGCTTCGTCTCTAGTCGGTAAAGTCACGTAGGTAAAAAATTAAATTAAAATTAATGAAAGTAATAATAGAAATAAATAATAATTCTTATAATAAAATAAAATTAATAAAAGTAATAATAGAAATAAAATAATAATAATAATTAAAATTAATTAAAATTAATACAATTAATTTAAAATTAATAAAATAATAATAGAATAATAATAATAATTATAATATTATTATTATTTTATTTCTATTATTTTTACCTACGTGACTTTACCGAAAAAACCAAGACTATCAATCCTTGCAGTCACGAAAGCTTCAAATCTAGAAATATAAAGAGCTTCATAACTCATCGGATCCATCCCTACAGTATGAATACAAATCGTGATTCCGCCGAACCCTTCCCGCCTCGATTTAAAGCTTTCGTGACTGCAGGGATTCATCTTCTTGGTTCTTTCGGTAAAGTCACGTAGAATGGAAATAATAAAATAATAAAAAACGTAATAAAATAATTCTCACGACGTTTCGGCCAGACTCTGTCTTCTCGACAGACCTGTTCTCCACCTGAGGACGGCTGCTTGCGTTGTGGCCGAAACGTCGTGAGAATTTTTTATTACGTTTTTTATTATTTTATTATTTCCATTCTACGTGACTTTACCGAAAGAACCAAGAAGAACCTTCCCGCCTCGTCCGTGCCACTCGGCAAGTCGTGCCACCGTCGGTGGCACAGATTTCGACGGTGCGGTTTGTTGCTGAACAATCGACGTTCTAGGCCGTCGGTGGGTCCTCTGTGCTCATGAAATGAGGGTTTAAAAAAAAAAACTTTTACAGACAGCTGGACGCTGGGATCTAAGGCCACAGAAAAGCGAAGAAAGCTTCCCCTCGTGTCCGAAATGTGATCCGTTTGTGCGCGCGCGTCTGTATTTGTGCGTTGTTTTTTTTAAGTGGGGAGAGGTGAATAGTGGGTGCGTTAGAGGGTGGGAGAATAGATGAGCCGGTGATTGGACGGATGGATTGTGTTTGAGTGTGTCTTTGTCTTATGTTTGTGAGGGTTTGTGATTGGGGTGGATGGATAGGTGGTTGAGTGGGTGAGTGGCTCGATAGATCAGTGAGAGGGTGAGTGGATGAGTGGGCGGGTGGGTGAGTGGCTGGATAGATGAGTTGGTGAGTGGATGGATGGGTATATGAGTGGGTGGGTGAGTGGGTGAGTATTAGGGGTGTGGATGGGTGGTTGAATGGGTGGATGGGTATGTGAGTGAGTGGGTGGCTTAGGTGAGTGTTGAGTGGGTGAGTGGTGGATGAGTGGTTGAGTGGGTGGTGAGTGGCTGGATAGATCAGTTGATGAGTGGGAGGATGGGTATGTGCGTCATTTAGTGAGTGGCTACATAAATGAGCGTTGAGTGGGTAGATGGATACCTGAGTGGGTAGGTAAGTAGTTGAGTGCATGGACTTTTCTTTTGATCATCAACAGCATCAGCGGCACCATGGTTGACGATCATGATCATAATTAATTTTTTAGAATGTGCAACGTGCACACTTCACGTAAAACTCTCAAGAGAGAGAGAGATAGCAATTCAGAGGCGTGGGAAGGAAGGCATTCAGAACCGGCGGGACCAAAAATGTCCCGAGCTCTGCAATCCTATACTAGGAGATGTTGGACCAGCTCCAACAGCGATAATGTGACGTTCATGATGACCGTTTGAGGACCAGCGATGAACACTGAAGCCAGCACAGACCACTTGCTCAGCTGTGAAGGTAAGTCAATGTTTGCGTATGTTTACGGGGCGCGCGCGCGTGTGTGTGTGTTGGTGTTGGTGTTTAGATATTTTCCTTGTTTATTTATTTTATAATTAGCCAGGTGGTGGGGTGGGTGGTTAAACCATGCGGCAAATATTAATTTATTTTCATTTGAACTCGCAAGCCGGGATTTTCGCCAGGATTCTTAACACCCCAGGATTTTTTTATTTTACTTTATATATCCTGGCAAGCAAGCCACAGGTATCGTAATACTCTTAGGGTACATGAAAAGAACGTAATGAATGAAGCTGGGAGAATAACAAAGGGGGGGGGAAATATATTAAAATTAATCGTTCTTGACTCGGGCAGAATTTTCTCAATGCTCAGCCAAGTTATTATTAAGTTTAGAAATTTATTTTTTAGGGGGGGGGGGTTATTTATTTATTGAAATCCCGAAGGCTCAGAACGCCAAGAGGCCAGCAACGAACAGCACTGTCAGAATCGTCACTCTAAGGAGTGGAACGCATTTCCTCTGACTTGTTTTTTTATGTTTAGCTGCCACTCCAAAGCCACGAAACAAGGCAACGCCACACAAACCGTGCCAGCCACTCGGTAAGGAAATCTCAGTCGCACAAGCCAAGCCAAGCCAAGGAGTGAGCCTCAGCAAGCTGGCTCCACATCACAGACACCACCCATGAGACGGCAGAGATAAAGAAGCCCCCTATAGCCTCAACAAACTGTTAGGGGCAAGTGCTTTTCGCGAGCACCTATGAAGGCCGGCATGGCACACGAGGGGTGTGTGGCCAGCACCACGCCCGGCCGCCTTTGTCTCCCCAGTGGCGATGTTTACACACCGCAACCAGCTACTCATTTAAGGCTGAGTCGACCTATGTGGAGGCCCAGGACCGTTTCAGGTAATCGTCACAGGTAGTTGGCCTTGAGCAGGAATCAAACACGTGTCCGCCGGGTTCGTAGCACAGCGCGCCCATCGCTGCACTCCCGATCCCAGAGACAAAGACTCTCACACACACACATCCTTTAGAAGAAAAAAAGATCAGCATCTACCTTCAGCAAATCCCCACCGGCCGAATTAACTCGGGGAACGCCTTCATGCCGTATTAGTTTCCCCTGTTTTCCTCTCTCTCTCTCTCTTCTGTGAGGATGGAGGAGATGAGAGGGTGCGATGGGCGGGTGGGTAGAGCGAGACAGGGTGCGTGTGCGTGCGTGTGTGTGCGTGTGTGCGCGTGTGTGTGTGTGCGTGTGTGCGTGTGTGTGTGTGTGTGGGGAGCGGTAGTGTAGCGGTTAGCGCGCTGCGCTATGAACCTCGCGACCCGGGTTCGATTCCCGCTCACGGCTAACACCAGTGACGATTATCTGAACCGGTCCTGGGCCTCCCCTAGGTCGACTCAGCCTTAAATGAGTACCTGGTGCGGTGTGTAAACATCGCCACTGGGGAGACAAAGGCGGCCGGGCGTGGTGCTGGCCACCACCCCCTCGTGTGCCGTTCTGGCCTTCATATGTCCTCGCTAACAGCACTTGCCCCTACATTATAAGGCTATTCGGGGGGACCTTTATCTTTGTTGTGGTGGTGGTGGTGCTGGTGGTGTTTGGTGGAAACACATGCCGGAGATTTGGCTAAACTAAAGAAAATCCCATAGAGAGCAACAGCCAATCCTCCCCAAAGACGAGTCCCTACCCCGCCTCCTCCTCTTCCATCTCTCTCTCACTCTCACGGGAAGACACACAGCTCACGTGAAGCAGCCTTTGATGCCAAGTCTTTTGGCAGCGCTTAAGATCTGAGACATAGCGGGCAGCCAGGCGGACAGACGGACTGTTAGGAACATGGACAGAGGGGTGGACAAACGGGCATACAATCAGGCGCGCGTGGAGATGGTGACAATGGGCCAAACGTAAGATCGACAGACTGAAATGTAACCAGACGGACACAAAGACAGGTTCGTCGACAGGCAGGCAAAGAGACGTACAGACGGAACAACACACGCACAGAATGATGGCAGATAAGCAAGCAAGCAGATCCTTTGGCAAACACAGGCGCAGATGGAGTGCCAGGCAGACAGGCACAGTGACGCACAGCCACCACACGCAGTCAGACAGGCAGCTGGATAGACGGACAAATACAAGCAGACACAGGCAAGCAACTTGTGAGATGGACAGGCAGGAAAATACTGAAGAGCGATCACACACACAAAGACAAAGAAACCCCCGTATAGCCTTGCCAGACTATTGGGGCAAGTGCTGTTAGCTATACCCATGAAGGCCGGCACGGCACACGAGGGGTGGGTGGCCAGCACCACGCCCAGCAGCCTTTGTCTTTCTAGTGGCTCATCGCATCGGGTAATCATTTGAGGCTGAGTCGACCTAGGTGAGGCCCAGAATGGTTCAGATAATCGGATAATCGTCACTGTGTCGGCTATGAGCGGGAATCGAATTCTGGCAGCACCGTTAACTACTGCACTACCGCTCCACACACAGACCACACCCAGACACAACAACAACAACCACCATCGTTCAACACTAAGTTGCGATGACGTCACCACGGTGCTTGTGCCATGCTAGGTGCACTTTGAGGCCACGTGAAGTGTCAAAGGACCGCTGGGCAGGAATGTCACGGAACAGACCCAGGTACCACGGGTCGACTGACTGAGATGACTGGCAGATACAGCAACTATGTTCCCCACCGTGTCAACTCGCTGCGTTTTATCCGCCCGGTGCTCCGCTTGTTGTTGTGAGCGTCGCTCCTCTGCCCTCCGATGTTGCTGGAGGGCGACTGCCTCCAACTACCCGGCAGCGTCTTTCACGAGTCTCCTCCATAGAGGCCGACACACACACGCACTTGCACACACACATAGACAAAGATCCCCCGTATAGACTTGGGACAAGTGCTGTTAGCGAGCACCCATAAAGGCCGGAACGACACACGATGGAGTGTGTGGCCAACACCACGCCCGGCCGCCTTTGTCTTCCCTGTGGTGATGTGTACACACCACACCAAGTACTCATTTAATGTAGGTTCGACCTATGCACACACACACACATGCACATACACACATGCACACAATACACATGCACACACATGCACACACGCACACGCATTCAGACCAAAGCTCAGCTGGTTTAGATCAGTACCTAAACTTGGCAGGCAAGTAGCATATTATCAGCCAGGCTCGCAGAAGATCACCCAATGCACCCTGGCACCCGCTAAGTCTCAAAGCTACTTTTCTCTCTCTCTCTCGCTCTGTTATTGTTTATTTATTTTTATCATTATACGCTTGATTAAAATATTAACGAAATGTTTCTTTTCATCCGTCACATTTTTTTTTAAATCAGGGCCCACACGCACACGACCAAAAAGGGGCCCTTTTATTGTGATTTATTTTCAATAAAGAGAGTTAAAGTGTAATGATGTTAGTTGTTTTTGGGGAGTGGTTTTGTCTTTGGCACATTCAAATCAATGTAGCTGTGCCCCGTACATTCCTTGTGATGGGAAGTTCGTATCGAAGCTACGTTTTGCGCTGTTGTTGTTATTGTTGTTGTTATTGTTGTTGTTGCCATAGCTGCGCACGCTCATGGAGAGGGTACGTAGGGGTAGAGCGGTGGCACAGTGATTAACGCAAGTAACCAAATCCCAACATTCTCCTTCATATCCTCTATTAGAATGTCAGGGCAAGTAATGTTCGCGGGATCCTACGAAGTCCGCCTTTGTCTCCCCCCCCCGTGCTGATATTTACACAGCACACCGGGTACTCATTTTTGGCTGAGCCGATCTAGCGGAGATCCCCTGGACTGATTCAGAAGTTGGGTCACCGATCCTGGCGGCTCACCACTTGCGCCGCCGCTCCCTGCAACAAAGACACACACACAAATATAAAATAACTCCCGTGTAGCCTTAACAGACTGTTGGGGCAAGTGCTGCTAGCGAGCACCTATGAAGGCCGGCACGGCACAAGAGGGGGTGGGTGGCCAGCACCACGCCCAACCGCTTTTGTCTCCCCAGTGGCGATATTTTACGCACCGCAAACGCACCAGATACTCATTTGAGGCTGAGTCGACCTAGGGGAGACCCAGGACCGGTTCAGATCATCGTCACTGGTGTTGGCCGTGACGTGCTAACCGCTACACTACCGCTCCACACACACAGACAAAGATCCCCCGTATAGCCTTAACAGACTGTAGGGGCAAGTGCTGTTAACGAACACACACAGACACACACAGACACACAGACACATACAGACACACATACAGACACACACACAGACACACACACAGACACACACATAGACACACACACAGACACACACACACACAAATGTATGCAACAAAGACAAAGATACACCCGCATGGCCTGCACAGACTGTGGGTGGGAAAGTGTCTATTAGCGAGTACCCAGTGACTCGAGTTCAATTCCCGGCAACGGCTCATGCCAAGTGGCGAGTGAATTTGGAATAACGAACTCCCACCACTCTCGGCGTACTGACGTTATCTTGCATTGTATCTGAGCGGCCAGAAACAAACAGCACCATTAGAGTTGTAATTGATTCGAATGTATCAATATCAGCCGTATGAATCATGTAAAAACACGTAGCCGATACGTTGTGTTTGAAACGCGGCCTATGTGAACAATGATTGCGACTAAGATCGTTGCTGTGTTGTCACATCTGTTTTGTGTAATGAACACAACTCGTCATTAAGTTGGCTGGCAACATCTTACAACTAAAACCCCCAAATGTAGCAAGCAGCAGCATCAGTAGGATCCTCCTGATAAAGAGTCATACGAGTCAAGTGTGGTTCTCTTGTACGCATGTTGAACTTTTTTCGCACCGTACGTAGCCAACCCGTTCGAATCGCGAGGTGGGCGGATCGGACAACAAACTAGACGCGAAAAGCAGTTCTGAAGAAATGCGTTTGTTAATCTAGACTATGATGATTTAAAAGTGAGTAGCTCCAGCGGATTCCTGAGTTTGGAAGAACGTTCCAGACGGGCCACAGAAGCGCATCTTAAAGCGCCGTGCGATGCGGTGACCACCGCCTTTGTTCGATGGCTGAACCACAAGCCGCCACTGCTGCTTCTGCTGCTGCTGCTGCTGCGATGATGATGACCACCGGAATTCGCGTGGTGATGAGTGACGCTTCCCCGACGAGCGGTCGATCGGCAGGTCGAGTTTGGTGGGGCACAATGTGGGCACCGCAGCACCATCGTCCAACACGTTCTGGTCGGTGTGGAGGAGCAGACCGAAAACTCCCTCCAGAGCCGTTGGTGGCACCCCACATTTTCTGGACCCTCGCTGTTTGACGGCCAGCCGAAAGTTCGATGGCGAGCGAAAAGTTCCGGATAAATAGGGGAAGTAAATAAGTAGAAACAACTTCTTGGATATTTCGATAAAGTCACGTAGAATGGAAATAATAAAGTAATAAAAATAAAACATAATAAAATAATTCTCACGACGTTTCGGCCACAACGCAAGCAGCCGTCCTCGGGCAAAGAACAGGTCCGTTCGGAAAGACAGCGTCCGAACGAGCACCACCAAGCTTGGCAGCGTACATTCAAGTTAAAACAAAATGAGTGAAATAAACGCGTGCAGGGCAGCGGTGAGAACATTCACACATCACACGGAGAGGTGCCCAGAGGCAGACATCGAACCCAGGCCCTCTTCTTCTCTGGCACCACCTGCACAACAGAGGGAATGGATGCGACACACGTGCAGAGAGGATATCCCGCACACGCGACATTGAAGCACGTGGCTTTTGGCTTCTCTTCAATTTTCACGAAGAGTTTTTTTGCGTAACTCTCGGACCGTCTAGGCAGAAGTGGGGGGGGGGGNACCTTCGAATGTCCTTGACGCGGGGCCATTTATCCGTCCGAGCCCACACAACCCGTGCGGCGTTAGAGGTAATCCTCTAGCCCCATACAATTTAAATAAACACTGATCTCGGGAAAAAACTCCACAAACCCCATCCCACCACTACCCACCCTTAATGCGATGGCCCTTAACCCTAACGATGATTAATTCACCAAAATGTTTGCCCCGTTCTTGCACTCGTGATCAGAGGGAATTACGTTTGAGTTAAAACACATTGCCTGCCCACCCCTCTGTTATTCTTTTCTTTTGGTGGTGGGGGGGAGGCGAATTTATGCGCTACAGCATTTAATAAAAAATTCCGTCTCTTATTAAATACGTCACGTAAATTAAAAGTGCCCTTCAAAGTTGGAATGGTTTTTCTCCCCGTGTCCCGCAAGGGATAACATAATATAGCTTAACTCTGAGTGTAAATGACTTAATCCAAAGGCATATATAAATACTTAGTACACGCAAGTAAGTATATAAAAAAAAATCTCGTTACTAAAATTCCGTGTAGGGTCCTAAGATCGCCACTTTATCCACAGACGATTACGCTGGGCGCAGTGGTAACCTCGCAACAAGACTGACCTGGGTTCGATCCCTGACCCTGGCACCTCTCTGTGTGCGAGGTGTGGATATTCTCTCCACTGCCCTGCATGGGTTCCCAGATTAAAGGGACCTAAGTTCGATCCCTGACCCTGGCGCCTCTCTGTGTGCGGTGTGGATATTCTCCCCACTGCCCTGCATGAGTTTACTCCGGGTTCTCCGATTTTATTGTGCGAATAAAACAAAATAATGCCACGCCACTGATTCCGCAATACTGAAAAAATTATGGGCGAGTTATTGAATTTGGATCACGAAACAGCAGCAGCAGAGACAACATCATCCCCCTACCTATGAATACATGGCAAGACCCTCCATCAAATGGGTCTTGAGGCTTACCGTTCCCAATCGTTACCCAAAAGTAAAACGCAGATGCCACTCGTGTTGAGGGTGTATCGCTCCGGGTTTGTTACACGCTGTCTGCTGTGTTTCCCCTTCTTCAGAATATTTTTTTTTGTATTATGGGTTCTTGAAAGAAAAAAAAACATGGTCTAGAGACTCGGTGAGGCTTTCCCGGGTAAGCAAGCGTAGTAATAACGATAATTATTATTTTGCATTGGCGATGTTGTTTAACCCTTTCCCGTTCCGATGACGTATGTGTACCTCATGAAAAAGAAATCGAAAAAAAAATTAACACATTCCTGCGGAGGGAGCTGGTAGGAACGTTGGGTTGCTCGGTCAATGGCCAGGGTCACGGCGGCGTGGTGTATTCCGCAAATATGGCCGACTGTGAGGGCGGGCACAACCGGCGTGAGTAGGTTAAACGTTGAGTTTTATAAGGGCACCACCCCAACACTGACGCCGATTCCTGGACTCTACGGGTCGAACCTGGACCGCTGGAAATCCAGATGCAGTAGTGGTTTACACGCTGCGCTATGAACCCAGCCACATGGGTTCAGCTCACGACCACACACACACACACGATCCCCACACACACACACACGATCCCCACACACACACACACGATCCCCACACACACACGATCCACAAAACACACACGAGATCCCCACACGCACACTCACGACCACACACACACACACGATCCCCACACACACACGAGATCCCCACACACACACACGATCCCCACACACACACACGATCCCCCACACACACGTGACCCAACACACACACGTGACCAAACACACACACACACACACGTGACCCAACACACACACGTGACCCAACACACACACGTGACCCAACACACACACACACGATCCCCACACACGATCCCCACACACACACGTGACCCAACACACACACGTAACCCAACACACACACACACGTGACCCAACACACACACGTGACCCAACACACACACGATCCCTACACACACGTGACCCAACACACACACGTGACCCAAGACACACGGGACCCAAGTCATTTGCCACCCATGGGAGCGTGGCGCTCAGAATCAGGATTTTTATTCTGGAGGAATCCGATGAGCTATGAAGCTCTTATTTCACAGATGTCCAGTTAAAGCCAATAGAAATAATAATTGCAGTTTTACGCGAGGGCTTTCGCGACCAATAACATCCATAATAGTGTTTTCTTGGGTTAGATCGTGTAAATATATCAATGTGTCATTAAAACCCGCCACCACACACACATACACATGACGGATTTTAACGACACATTTATATATTTACGCGATCCATACTCTTTGGTTCTTTCGGTAAAGTCACGTAGGTATAAATAAAATAAATCACGACGTTTCGGGCGCAACACAAGCGTCCGTTATCAGGTGTGAAAGCTTGTGTTGCGCCCGAAACGTCGTGATTTATTCTATTTTCTACCTACGTGACTTTACCGAAAGAACCAAAGAGTATGATTCCTGCAGTCACGAAAGCTTCCAATCAAGATTACGCGATCTAACCCCAAAAAACCTCTATTATGAAATAAATTGCATACAAATGATTTGGCGCTGCTGCTGCTACCGCTGTTGCCTACGTTGGCAGTGGTGCACAATTAACAACGTCAACGGCTTCGTCAAATTAGAAGATTTTTTTTGTATTTATGATATTATTTACAGAAATTAAGGAGGGCCATTGCCTGAAACGTCGCCGATTAGGGGCCGTCCATAAATGACGTCACGCACCTAGGGGGGGGGGGTCAGACATATGTGACGATGTGTGATGAGGGGGGGGGGGTGAAATGTGACGTCACATCAAAATGCGCAACTTTAAATCAATATAGACAACACGTTCTACTTATTAAATAGACTTTTTAATAAATGTTTTCTCCTACAACATCAGAGTGCAGCGCCACATTAAATACGCACTACAATGACAATAGTTTAAAGCGATTTGAAGCATTTTTNTTTTTNGGGGGGGGGGGGGGGGGGCAGAGCTTTGTGACGTCATATTTGAGGGGGGGGTCTGACTTTTTGTGACGCAGTGTGACGAGGGGGGGGGGGTCAAAAATCATCCAAAATCGCGTGACGTCATTTATGGACGGTCCCTTACGCGCCTGAATAATTTTTTACATGTATATCTTTTTTAAATCCTTCATATTAAGTTCACTTGCTTGCGTGATTGCACGCTTACGACCGTGCAAATCTTTTGGTCGTTTTTTAACCCACTTCCCGTGATCCAATCGAGCTGACATTTTGCACACAGACTCGTTGTGCGTGACAATTAATTTTCGTGAACATTTTTTTCCAAAATTTTACACTTTTTAGGAATTTTTTTTTATATGTATTACCAATTGCTTAATGGTGGCAGGCAATCATCTGACCCATAGGTGGCAGCTATCTCAAGCCAGAGGACGAGAGGACTCTAGCCGCCATGCATATAAAGGATTTATAATGAAAAACTTTGTTTTTATGGGTTCAGTTTTTTTAAGGTGATGTTATTTACGAGCGCGTTTTGCATCTTATTAAATAGAGATATGTGCGGAAAACAGGATGAACGTGCAGACGATACCGAGGTCACGCCAGATGATTATGCAATTTAGGTTTGGTGAAAAAGTTGTTAACTGTCAAATTCGTGAGCGTTTCAGACGCACGTAGATGTGTTTTTACTGCACCGGGTGACGTTTTTGCTACACTGGGTGAAGTTTTCACCTACTGGGTGACGTTTTTGCTAAGTTCTATATTTCTATATATTTCCACATGTAATTATATGATTCATTCCTGGACATTTCTGACAGTTACATTTGTGCAAGCACTTTAAAAATTTTTAAAGTCCGGAATACATTTTATAATTTTTCGTGCACAATTATCTCCAAATTCTGGAATAAGGTAATTCCAAAGGAATGATTCGCTTCTAAATATATATATATATCATAATATTAAAATAGTTTTGACATCCTAGACAGCTTAATGTACATGTTTCCAACGCTGCTCACGGAACCCAAGTTGCTGTCGCTCTTTTGAAAACTACTTGGAAATTTTTGGAGAACAATCAAAAGTAATTGTCTTAAATTATATTTCTATAACGCGAGCGCAACGGCAGTTTCCCCGCCCCCCGTATAACCTTAACAGACTGTTGGGGCAAGTGCTGTTCGCGAGCTTATGAAGGCTGGCAAGGCACACGAGGGGGTGGGTGGCCAGCACCACGCCCGGCCCCTTTGTCTCCCCATTGGCGATGTTCACACACCGCACCAGGTACTCGTTTGGAGAGCAGTTGACGTAGGAGGAGGCCCAAAACTGGTTCAGATAATCGTCACCGGTGTTGGTTATGAGCAGGAATCGAACTCGGTTCACCGGTTAATAAGTGCAGCGCGCTAACCGCTGCACCACCGCTCCCCAACAGTCAGACACAAAGACAAAGATCCCCCTTATAACCTAAACAGACTGTTGGGGCAAGTGCTGTTCGCGAGCGCCTATAAAGGCCTACACGGCACACGAGTGGGTGGGTGGCCTTCACCACGACCGGCCGCCTTTGTCTTCCACAGTGGCGATGTTCACACACCGCACCAGGTACTCACTTGAGGCTGAGTCGACCTAGGGGAGTCCCGGACCGGTTCAGATATTTGTCGCTGGTGTTGGCGGTGAGCGGGAATCGAACTCGGGACGCTGGATTTTCGGAGCAGCGGGTAACCGCGGTATTGCCGCTCCCCACACACACACAGATGCACACACAGATACAAACACCCACCTATCAGACTCTAAGGCGTAACTCCAAGTTTTGATTTTAAAATACAGATGTAAGAGTGCGTCTTATCATTAGGAGAGTAACATTTTTATTTCTGCGTGTGTTGTGACACGATCATGCCCGGCATTACGTCAAACTTGCTGCGCGAAGCAGTAGGCTCATATTGGAGGCTTTTTAATTCATTATTAACGGCAGAGAGATGTTGTGGTGAGGGTGCAAAATGATTTATATAGGGAGCGAGTGGGAGAGCAGAGAGTGGGAGAGTGCAGAGTGGGAGAGTGCAGAGAGTTGGAGAGATTTGGATTGCGGGAAAGTGGAAGAGTATCAGAGAGAGGGAGAGAGTGGGGGGCTGTGGACAGTGGGGGCAATCGCAAAGAGCGGAAGAGTGTTGGAGATTGGGGGAGATTGGGAGAGAGTGGGAGAGGCGGGTTAGCGAGGGTAGTGGAGAGTGTGAGTGTCGGGTTGGAATCACCGCGGGATAACGGCGCAATTAGCCCCGAGGCTTGAGATCGAGCGGAAATAAGATTACAATCTAGACACCACCAGACCCCCACCACCACAAACCTCCCACGGTAAACCCTTTTAAGTAACAAAAAACTGAAGAGCTAAGACAAATCATCTTCATCCATTGCGGGGAATAAACTCGGGGGGGGGGCGGTGAAGCCGTTTCCCTCCTTTGGACGTCGCTCTATGCCCGAGCAAACACTTCCGGTACTAATTTCCTGGCAGCGATTTCAGCCGCATCACCTCTACATAACAAAAAGGCTCAGTCCCTTTTACACGCACCTTTACATCAGCCGCACCTAGTTTGCACAACAAAGGCTCATTCCTAACAGCGTGCTTCAGCCGCACCGAACCTCGTGACTGCAGGAATTATTCTTTGGTTCTTTCGGTAAAGTCACGTATAAAGATAAAATAATAAATTAAATAATAGCCTGCGTACTTTACTACGCGTCTCTTCGTACTCATTGACATGTAATTTTTTTCTCTAACCCCTTCCTCTCTCTGCCTCCGCCCCCCTCTGTATATTTAAGGCCACCCCACAGAGACGATCTCCCTCTCTGTACCTGTGTTACTCTCTCTATGTATCTTGGTGATATCTGTCTGCTTATATGTCTGTCTATAGTTTTCTGGTTAGATTTTTTGTTGCTATTTCATTTATACCTGATGATGATTGCTTGTGTTGCAAACGAAACGTCGTATGCTATTATTTAATTTATTATTTTATCTTTATAGTGACTTTACCGAAAGAACCAAAGAATAACAGGGCCTACCTTGGCACCTCCCACCCTCAACCAGTATATATACAAATACTGTTTCCTTGGAATTTCTCTCACTTGATACAGCTATCGTGCCGTGACGGTTCCACCTGAAGACGGAAGCTTGTGTTGCCTCCGAAACGTCGTGATTTTTATTTGATCTTTATTTTACTTTTCTTAATTTCATTTTTTACCTACGTGACTTTACCGAAAAAAACCTAAGAATATGAACCTCCGATACGGACGCACGTCCACGTGTCCCTCGCCTCGTCGCTCCGTGCAGATCCAGGCGTGCGTCTCTCCCCCTCCCTCCGCGCCCAACCCATAATCAACGCAATCTCTGCGCGTCTTTACAGTTCTTTCCTTCGATTGTATTCGTCCGAGACACAGATATCGTCAACTGGGGAACCGCGGTGCCGAGATGTTAACTACTCCGCCTGGTTTGCAGGAGGTCGTGGGTTCGATCCCGACCCTGATGCCTGCTGTATATTTGGAGTTTGCGTGTCTCTCTCTCTCATCATCATGGTGGCTAGGAGATGCTAACTCCCTCGCCTGGTATACAGGAGGTCGTGGGTTCGATCCTGACCCTGACGCCTGCTGTATATTTGGAGTTTGCGGTGTCTCTCTCTCTCATCATCACGGTGGCTAGGAGATGTTAACTACCCCGCCTGGTATACAGGCGTCGTGGGTTCGATCCCGACCCTGATGCCTGCTGTATATTTGGAGTTTGGGTAATTTCTCTCTCATCATCATCACGGTGGCTAGGATATGTTAACTACCTCGCCTGGTGTACATGAGGTCCAGGTGGTTTGATCCCGACCATGACGCGCCTACTGTATATTTGGAGGTTTGTGTGATTTTGTCCTGCAGTTTTTTTTCCCGTCCACGTTGACAACCGCCATCTCGCGTTTCCAGGATTTGGTTGCTGCTACAAATTCCCACGCGACTCTAAGCCACGTGGTTGAGCCATCATTTGTGATGGCCAGGCCGCTTGTGAAAAAGAGCGATATTGTTCAGTGGGCTTTACCAGGTTAAAAAAAAGTTTATAAAAAAATAAGTGTTTTAAAGACAAAATGAAATGATTTAAGTAAATGTAATCGTTATAATAATTGTCCAACTTCTTGGTTCTTTCGGTAAAGTCACGTAGGAGGGAAGTAATAAAATAAAAAATAATATTGTTATATTATTTTATTATATTATTATATTATTTTATTACGTTTTATTTTTATTACTTTATTATTTCCCTTCTAAGTGACTTTACCGAAAGAACCAAGAAGATGAATCCCTGCAGTCACGAAAGCTTTAAATCGAAATATAATTGTTCAACTTGTAACGCTGCACCGCCGCTGCGTCACACGCTGAACGGTCAATGAATGAGTACTTATATCAGTCATCGGGCGAATTGACCATACTTCACCACGCTGGTCAGTTGCGGACGGATGACCTTTCGGACCGGGTTCAGGTATCACTTGCCACTGATGTTAGCCGTACACATACATGGAGTCACATACATACACACGTGCACACTCACATACATACACACACATACACACATATGCATACACTCACATACATACACTCACATACATACACTCACGTGCATGCACACACGTGCATAAACTCACATACATGGACTCACATACATACACACACGTGCATACACACACGTGCATGCACTCACATGCAAGCCCTATCATGCACACACTCACGTACATACACTCACGTGCATACACTCACTTGCATACTCACACGTGCATGCACTCACATACACTCACATACACACACTTACGTGCATACACTCACATGCATACACACACGTGCATGCACTCACAAACACTCACATACACACACTCACGTGCATACACACACGTGCATGCATTCACATGCACACACTCACATGCATGCACTCACATACATAGACCCACATGCATGTACTCACATGCATACACTCACATGCACGCACTCACATGCACTCACATACACGCACTCACATGCATGCACTCACATGCATACACTCACATACACGCACTCACATGCATGCACTCACATGCACGCACTCACATACATTAACCCACATGCATGTACTCATGTACTGCAGAAAAATTAATATAAATGAGAAAAGAAGAAGAATCACCGATTCCTACTTAACAAACATCAATAATGCCTCGTCTTTGTCTCGTGACCCAGGACTCAATTTAAAATAAGACATATTATACCTCAATGGGCTCTCGTTTGCCTGTAAATAAAGGCTATTGATTGATTTTGATTGATAACACGGAAGCCTAATTGACCTTGCGATTGATGCTCATTGTGGGTGAGCGGACGGGGTAGGGGGGGGCGGTGTGTGGGGGTGAGTGGGTGGGGGTGAGTGAGTGGGGGGGGGTGAGTAGATGGGGGGTGAGTAGGTGGGGGGGCGCTAAGGGGGGGGGGGTGTGAGTGGGGGGGTGAGTGGGTGGGGGGTGAGTGGGTGAGTGGGTGTGGGGGGTGAGTGGGTGGGGGTGAGTGGGTGAGGGGGGCGCTAAGGGGGGGGTGTGTGAGGGGGGGGGGGGGTGAGTGGGTGGGGGGGGTGAGTGGGGGGGGCGGTAAGGGGGAGGGTGAGTGGGTTGGGGGGGTGAGTGGGTGGGGGGGGTGAATGGGTGAGGGGGCGGTAAGGGGGGTGAGTGGGTGGGGGGGTGGTGAGTGGGTGGGGGGGGTGAATGGGTGGGGGGGTAAGGGGGGTGAGTAGGTGGGAGGTGGGTGGGTGAGTTGGTGGGTGGGTGAGTGGGTTTGGGCGGCTGAGTGGGAGTGGGGGGTGAGTAGGTTAGGGGGGTGAGTAGGTGGGTGAGTGAGTCGGTGGGTGGGTGGTGGGGGTGGTGTGAGATTTGGTGAACGCACTAAGCCGTGTCCACGGGTGGCCGTGCAACGCGACGCGTCTCCCGTCGAACGGCGCAAAAGGAATTAACGGCCGCAATATAAAACAAACACCGTCCCTCCTCCTCCTGCTCGCCCAGTTGGCGGTGGCCGCTAAGGTAAAACAGATGTATCCTCGCCCGAGCCGCGGACGGGGGCTCACGCCGAGTTCCATCTTTCTTATCGCACCCCGCCCCTCCGGCGAGAACCCCGGACGATGACATCGATGGCTGTCGATCCCAAAAAATAAAATTTTAAAAAACTCGCCGCGCGTCCCTCTCGTGGCCTTTGTTTCAAAGGCGCAGCCCCGCAACGGCTGGGCTCGCGGCAATGCTGGCGGAAGAATATCCGCAAATAGGGAGATCTGGGAGCAGGGTGGATGTGGAGGGGGGTGCAACTCAAACAGGAACAGGAAGAGCCATCATTTGTTTTCTTCATGAACATTTCAAAAGCCGGCAATGGGCGCGAATACGAGAACGGTGTGGGGGTCCTGAATACAATGGTGCTTCAAAAAATGTTAACACTCACACGGGACTAACGTTTTCAATGGGAAAAGAACGGATAATATCCTCTAACATGATAACAAATATAATCTTAATAGCTTCACAAAGTCAAAAAGTCTCCCACTTGTTCGCCATCGTTGTCAACGCGTGCCTGGAATCTTCTCCAGGTGGTCTCCAGAGCTCGGAGGCACATTCATGTGGTATCGGTTGCATTTCTCAGAAGTGTTAACATTTTGTTTTTGAAGCACCCTGTATTTATAACGTGACGAAGCGACCCTCCTTTAAAGGGCCCCGCGGGTTTTTCCGAGCCCCTGGTCTCGGAGCTGTCGTGTGGCCGGTCCCTGGTGGTCAAGAGAGCCGTGGATTTAAAAGTATTCCCACGAAACTGGGGAGCAAGCGACGATTTTTGTTTGTTGTTTGTTGTTGTTTTGACAAAGTTGCTAAGAAGAATTTTTTTTTGCAACTTTGTTCCCGTGGAGGCAAGCATCCTAGCGGTGAAAGGGAGTGGAGTCAAGTGACGAATGGGAAATTCAAATGGAGAGGGACGAGAGAGAGAGAGTTCGATTTTTGTTCAGGAAGTCGTGAAGAGGATGGCACAATTGGAGCAATGCGTCAGGAAAATGACAGGAAGAGGCCAAACAGGGAGGTTTGAGCTGATTGAGATATACAACAGCAACGTATGTATTTATAGTAATTATTTGGTGCTACTGCGTTGGTAGTGGTGCACAAACACAATTAACAACAGCAACTCAACCATTCGTCAATGACACTCTGTGGCTTAAAAGAAAATAAGTAATATTTAAAAATACTTTTTTTAAACACGCTTTAATGAAATGTACCGTAGAGTAATGGCAGAACTCCACGACTCCAGGAAGTGGCCCGAAGCTTGCCATAACGTAAGGGGCCGTGGTGATTTGCAGCCAAGGCGAAACATAACATATAAAAAAGATTGTTTAAAAATATTTTTCTATTTGCAATGATAGAATATAGTATTGTCATCAGCATGACAAAAGTATACCAAGTTTGCAGTCGATACCATATTGGGAAGTGGGTTAAAATTGAGTTACAAGATTTGAGGATACGACAACAACGACAACAACAAACAGAGTGAGTTAAATCAAAGCGTGTAAAAATACATAACGAACGTATGCATTCTAAGTATGTTGAGCTTCTTTCGCACCGTACGTAGCCAACAGTGCTAATCGGAGGTGCGGGGTAAGGACAACAAACGAAACACAGTTTAACACGTAGAGTTTTGCGACCAATATCATTCATAATACTCTTAGGTTTTTTCGGTAAAGTCACGTAGGTAAAAAAATTAAATTAATAAAAGTAAAATAGAAATATAATAATAAAATAATAAACGTAAAATAAAATACTTTACTTTTATAAATTTTAATTTTTTACCTACGTGACTTTACCGAAAAAACATAAGAATATGAATCCTTGCAGTCACGAAAGCTTCAAATCTAGAATCATCCATATCACCATATAAATAACCCAACCGGCAATGGATAACCCATTGTAATTTATACGCATTCATCAATCCCTCCCCCCTACCCACTTCGCTCAAGAAGGGCTCACAAGTGACGTCGTCACATCTACCACTCTATTTAAGGAACGAAACAGGCGGATTTCTCCACAAATCTGGCTGTCCGCCTGATTATGCCGGTTATAATTACTGGCGAAAAGTCGTACTCGGATTTCAAATGCTGTGGATTTGCTCTCCAACACACCGGTGTGCTGTACTAGTAACGAACTGGCATGTTCTGTTTACGTGATAAACATTACTGTAGTATTAAAACTAAACACACCAATCAGCTGTAAAAAAATCACTTTTCCATCTAGATGATTTAAATTGCATAGCTCCAGCGGCTTCCTAATATCGGAAGGAAGAGCGTTCCAGACGGCCACAGAAGCACATCTGAAAACGCCTCGCGATGCGGTGACCACCGCTTTTGTTCGATGGCGAGCCAATAGCCGCTGCCGCTGTGAGGATGAGCGGAGTTCGCGTGATGGTGGTTTATGCTCCTTGACGAGACCAGTAAATGTGACGTTTGGGCAATGGACCTTCTGCATCGCACCTAAAAAAATAGAGCGGCCAAAGAGAGATGCATTGTAAGGATGGAGATGGCACTTTACACCACGGCGCTTGATACGAATTGCATTTATAAAGTGTTACTTGATTTTTTTTTTCTTTCAGGGTTAGAGTTTGACAGAGGGCACAAGAAAGGTTGAGGGCCAACAAACGGCTTTCGAGGACATTCGGTCTTCTCCTCCACACTGACCGGACGTATTGGACGATGGTGCTGGGGTGCCCACATTGTGCCCCACGAAACTCGACCTGCCGATCGACTGCTCGTCATCGAAGCGTCAACCATCACCACGCCAACTCCGGTGGTCATCATCATCGCAGTAGCAGCAGCAGCAACGGCGGCGGATTTCGGCTGGCCATCGAACCAAGACGGTGACCGCCTCGCGCGGCGCTTTCAAATTCCCTTCCGCGGCCGTCTGGAACGTTCTCGCTTCACGATATTAGAAGGCGGCCACGTTTAAGTCATCACTTTAGAGCTGCTTTTTTGCGTTGAGTTTGTTTATCGGGTCACCGTGTTCGTAGCGCAGTGCAGCGAGCGCGAACCCACCACTACACTACCGGCTCCCCGCACACACGGTGACCACACGGAGATTCACACCCACAGACGTGGCAAGAGCGATGGAGATTCAACCGTTCGCAGGGCTGGGATGGAGGGAGACTTGAGTGTGGGATGGAAGGAAGGGTGAGACGGAGTTCAGTAGTGACGAGCGCAAAGAACTGCAGGGCTGCGCCTTTATCCTTGTGTGTGTGTGTGTGCGGCATTGTCACTCGCAAACCGGTAACCCATCCTCGCTCGCAGGATAAACACACTGTGGCCGCATCAACATGGGGACAATGGTTTCCACGCGATGTTAAATAATAAAGGTGTCCGTTGCCTGTCTAGACACTTCTTAATTCCCCCCCTCCCCCCCCCATTCTCGACCCCCCCCTCACTACCAAGCCGAAAAAAAATATTTTAAAAATTAAAGCCGAATTGTACACTTTTATTTATTTAATTTTCAACCTCTGCAACCTCACCCCCCTGCGTTAAATGCCAGAATCTGCATTTGCATTCCCGCACACCCAGAGACACGTCAAGCCTCCTCCCTCACCCCATCGCTCCATCCCTGCCCACCGCCACCACCGCCCCCACGTCTCTCTCTCTGCGTCCACGACCCCCCTCCCCTCGCCCCCCCTCTCAATCACAGTCGGACCCCCCCCCCCCGTGCTCCTCCATCTCCTCCTCCCCATCCCTCTACCTCACTCCGACCAACCTCCGCTCACCCCCACGTCATCCTCCTCGTCGCTCTGCAGACGCTCTGAGTGGCGTGCGATCAGAGCCCCCCCCCGTCCCCAGGGTGCGATGGTGCCCCCCTTAGTCCAGGGTGCAATGGTACCACCCATCCACCAGAATGCGATGGGACCCCCCCCCCACTCACTCCAGGGTGTGATGGTACCCCCCGCCCCCCACCCCCCATGGTGCGGAGTCAAATAATCAGTTCCTCTCCTTGGGCTCTCATTCACCTCCTCATTGCCACGTGCACAAAGACAAAGGTCCCCCGTATAGCCTCAACGGACTGTTGGGGCAATAATAGATAATAATAATAAAAAAGCACATAAATGTGCATTTAACACAACGCGTATCGGATTGGTTACCCATATTTATAAGTTTCGTTATTCGCGAAATGTCGTGTATTGAGTTTGCCGTGCAACAACAGCAATGGACATCGCCCACCAGGGGAGACAAAGGCGGCCGGGCGTGGTGCTGGTCACCCACCACCTTCACCTGCCGAGCCCGCTTTTCATAGGAGCTGCTACTCGCTCACAGCACTTGCCCCTGACAGTCTGTTACAAGCTATACGGGGATATTCTTAGGTTTTTTCGGTAAAGTCACGTAGGTAAAAACATCAAAATTAATGAAAATAAAATAAAACAAAAAATCACGACGTTTCGGAGGCAACACAAGTCTCCGTCATCAGGTGGGACCGTCACAGCCGAATTAACTGCATCAAGTGAGGCAATGATTCAAGATGTAATCCCTTGAATCAAGATGTAATCCCTTGAATCATTGCCTCACTTGATACAGCTAATTCGGCTGTGACGGTCCCGCCTGATGACGGAGACTTGTGTTGCCTCTGAAACGTCGTGATTTTTTGTTTATTTTATTTTCATTAATTTGATGTTTTTACCTACGTGACTTTACCGAAAAAACCTAAGAATATGAATCCTTGCAGTCACGAAAACTTCAAATCTAGAACTATACGGGGGATCTCTCTCTCTGTGTGTGTGTGACTTGCTCGCATGTGTAATTGCGCGGCACATTACGATAGCAATCAGTGACAGACGCTGGGGCTGATGATGATATCAATTTAATTTAAACTCGCAAAAATACACAGCACACACATGAACATTAAAACACACACACATATTAGCTATTTAAAAAATAAGATTCCCTCTACAGCTTTTAACAGACTTGGCTGCAAGTGTTGATGCTAATAACCTCTTTAAGGCTGGGCACTGCACAGGATGGGGCTGATGTGGTCAGCTCCACTCCCTCCCCCCCCCCCCGCTGCCTTTGTATTCCCAGTGCTTGCAAACCACACACTCTCACACACTCTCTCACACACTCACCCACACACTCACCCACACACACTCTCACACACTCACCCACACACACTCACCCACACACACTCACACACTCACCCACACACACTCTCACACACTCTCTCACACACTCACTCATACACACTCATACAACCACATTCTCACACACTCACCCACACACCCTCACACACTCACCCACACACTCTCACACACACTCTCACACACTGACCCATACACTCTCACACACTCACCCACACAGTCTCACACACACTCTCACACACTCACCCACACACTGACACACTCACCCACACACTCTCAAACTCACCCACACACTCTCACACACTCTCTCACACACTCTCACACACTCTCTCATACACTCTCTCACACACTCACCCACACTCTCACACACTCCCACAAACTCTCTCACACACTCACCCAAACACTCTCACACACTCACCCAACAACAACCGCCATTCGCCACTAAGTGGCGGTGACGCCACCACGACGCTTCTGCCTGGCTATGTGAACCTTGAGGCCACGTGAAGTGTCGAATGCCCGCTGACTGAGATGACTGGCTGATGCACCACCTGTGTCCCCTACTGTGCCAACTTGCTGTGCTTTAGCCACCGGCGCTCCGCTCGTTGTGTGAGCGTCACTCCTCCGCCCTCCGTTGTTGTTGGAGAGCGACTGCCTCCAACTGCCCAGCAGCGTCTTTCACGAGCCTCCTCCACAGAGGCCGATCTTGACACCGCTGGTACCAGTCATCGGCAAGTCCACTCAGCTCCACATCCTTCTGTACACATCTTCATCTCTTCCTAGCCCTGCGCGCCTGTTTAGCCCCCTCTATCCGGCCAAACAAAAGCTGTTTAGGCATGCGGTGACTGGGCATGCGGGCTACATGACCCAGCCAACGCAGACTTGCCTGCCGGAGGAGCTCACCGTTGGGACTTTACCCAGATCTATCAAAGATTTGCAAGTTCCTCACAATTCAGCCTGGTTAAACCCAGGATCGGTCGTAGGCAAACCAGCCTAAATGTTTCCTATCGGCGAAGATGCTTCATTAGGGGGTCCACGTTACGCAAGCGTAGAGAACGGAGGGACTGACCATGGCCGAGAAGACTTGAAGCTTCGTGCGGCGCGGCAGACCAGGTAGCTTCCACACAGCGTTATGCAACCAATGAAAAGATAATGCCGCTCGACTGATTCTGAGTGAGACCTCTGCTGTCAAACTGGAGCCGGTCATGAGCACACTGCCCAGGTATGGGAAACTCTCCACTCTCTCCACAACTGCCCTATCACCAATTAGGAGTTGTGGGGGTGGAGTGTCCGATGGTACAAAATACCCAGGCAGGTGCTTAGTTTTGGTGGTTCTGATGGTCAGGCCCCACCTCTTAGTGGTAAGCTCCAGGTTCAGCAGCAGCGCCTCCAACTCCTCTGAGTGAGCAGCAATTACCAGATCATCGGCATACATTTACTGTTGTTACATTGTTTTATAGTTTTATTTTGGTGATTTCGAAAACATGATTAAGCCATGTTTCTTGCAGAAGTGCGGAATTGGCCTGATAACTTTAATCTAAATTATCTCATGGTTGTTATTGTTTGACTTGCATCACACTGGGATTTTTGCACACAGCGTTGCAATACGGTGTTTTTTTTCTGGAAGATTTGCTGTTTTTTCAGGATGTTTCTGTTGCGCGTAGTCACTTTAAGATGTTCTCTGTTCATATTTTGTTTGTTGCGGTTGCACCCGACTCATATATACCTTGACCGCACCCGGGCATCGATTAGCCTCCCATTGTATCTGTCCAGATGGAAATTCCTCCGGTACAGCTATTGAAGGCTTCACGAACTACGTGGACGAAATAGATGTTTAATAATGTGGGAGCCAGAGGACATCCCTGTCGCCCCCCAAGGTGAACAGGGAATGGCTCCGACTCCCGGCCACCTAGTTTAACCCGGGCCCGCTCACCATCATGAAGGTCCTTAATGATCGTTAGCAGAGGGTCAGGGACTCCGAAAGCACGAAGGACAACCCAGAGCACAGGCCTACTGATGGTAGCATAGGCTTGACCAGGTCAATAAAGCAGAGATGTAGGTCTTGTTGGAATTCCCTACACCTCTGCTGTAACAGACGGACAGAAAATATTGCATCCGTGCACTCACCCACACACTGTCACACACTCTCACACACTCTCACACACTCAGACACTCACCCCCACAGACAAAGATAACGACCCCGCGTATAGCCTTAACAGACTGTAGGGGCAAGTGCTATTTTAGCGAGCACCTATGAAGGCCGGCACGGCACACGAGGGGGTGGGTGGCCAATACCACGCCCGGCCGCCTTTGTCTTCCCAGTGACGATGTTTACACATCGCACCAGGTACTCATTTGAGGCTGAGTCGACATAGGGGAGGCCGGGACCGGTTCAGATGATCGTCACCGGTGTTGGCCGTGAGCGGGAGTCGAACCCGGGTGGCCAGGTTCATAGCGCAGCGCGCTAACCGCTAAACCACCGCTCCCCACGCACAAACACGCACACAGACACACACGCACACACACAGAAACACACACACACAGACACGCACGCACACAGACACACACACACNGACACACGCACACAGACACACACACAGACACACGCACACACACACACAGACACACAGACACACACAGACACACACACAGACACACACAGACACGCACACAACACACACACAGACACACAGAGACACACACAGACACACACAGACACACACAGACACACACACACACAGACACACACGGACACACACACAGACACACACACACAGACACACACAGACACACACACAACACACACAGACACACACACAGACAGACACACACACAGAGACACACACACACAGACACGCACACAGACACACGCAGACACGCACACAGACACACACAGACACACGCACACAGACACACACACACAGACACGCACGCGCACAGACACACGCACACAGATACGCTCACAGACACACACACAGACACGCACACAGACACACAGAAACGCACACAGACACACATACACACAGACACACACGCACACAGACACACGCACAGACACACACACAGACACGCACACAGACACACACACACACACACNCACACACAGACACACACACACAGACACACACAGAGACACACACACAGACACACACACACAGACACACACATAGAGACACACGCACACAGACACACACAGAGACACGCACACAGACACGCACACAGACACACACACACAGACACACACACAGACACACACACAACAGACACACACACACGCACACAGACACACACAGACACACACACAGACACACACACACACACACACACACACAGACACACACACAGACACACACACAGAGACACACGCATCGCTCCCGCTCGTTCACCGGCTCGCGCACCGGGAAGTTCCACATTTGTGGCGGCGCCTGCCGCGTTGCAGTTTGAAGTCCCCACCCCTCCTGCCCGTTATTTCAATAAATCACCCCACTCTCGATTCCCTGCCCATTTAGTAGCTGTTTATGCCCATTACAAATTGAAACCCCCGTCGCTCGGACGCTGCGAGCTGAAAGGGTCTCTACGCTCGGGTATTTTTTTTTAAATATTTTTTGCCCTTTTTTTGCCCAGCACCGCGCCAATAATTGGTTCAGCGTGCGGCATTAAGCAACATTACGTAGCTGGATCCTGCCAAGGCCCTATTGTATGGGAGGGGTGACGGTGTGTGTGTGTGTCTCTCTCACTCTTTCTCTAGCACTAACACTCGTGGTGTACCGGTTAGCGCGCTGCGCTACGAACCCGGCGACACGGGTTCGATTCCCGCTCACGGCCAACACCAGTGACGATTATCTGAACCGGTCCCGGGCCTCCGCTAGGTCGACTCAGCCTCATATGAGTACCTGGTGCGGTGTGTAAACATTGCCACTAGGGAGACAAAGGCGGTCGGGCGTGGTGCTGGCCACCCACACCCCCTCGTGTACCGTTCCGGCCTTCATAGGTGCTCGCTAACAGCACTTGCCCCTACAGTCTGTTAAGGCTATATGGGGGTTCTTTGTCTCTCTCTCTCTAGCACTAACACTCGTGGGGTACCGGTTATCGCTACGAACCCGCGTTAGAAATCCCGCTCACAGTCAACACCAGCGACGATTATCTGAACCGGTCCTGGGCCACGCCTAGGTCGACTCAACCTCAAATGTTTACTCCGGTGTGGTGTGTAACATCGCCACTTAGGGAGACAAAGGCGGCCGGGCGTGGTGCTTGCCCACCCACACCACCTCTTGTGCCGTGCGGGACTTCATAGGTGATCGCTAACAGCACTTGCCCCAAGTGTACTACAGGCTATACGGGGATCTTTGTCTTTGTCTCTCTCCACTCTCCCTCTCTAACCCTCGCCCAGCACCCCCTGCCAACCTCTTAACTCTCCCTCCTCCTCCTCGCCGCGTCCCCCCCGCTGACTTTTTGAGATACAGAGTGGGGCCGATGTTGGCTGGAGGGCCATTATGGGGCCACGTGGACACGCGCGCAGGCATTCGAGGGTTGGGTGCGTCCCCTTCTCCTGAGTCACGCTCAGCCACCGGGGGTGCCGTGGCTGACCAGGAGACCCATCAACGCTAGGAGATGTTAACTACCTCGCCCGGTGTACAGGAGGTCGTGGCTTAGATCCGACCCTGGCGCCTGCTGCTGCATATTTGGGAGTTTGCGTGTGTGTCTCTCTCTCTCTCATCATCATCATCATCACGGTGGCTAGGAGATGTTAACTACCTCGCCCGGTGCAGGAGTCGTGGCTTCGATCCTGACCCGGCGCCTGCTGCTGTATATTTGGGAGTTTGCGGTGTCTCTCTCTCATCATCATCACGGTGGCTAGGAGATGTTAACTACCTCGCCCGGTGTGCAGGAGGTCGTGGCTTCGATCCGGACCCGGGCGCCTGCCGCTATATATTTGGGAGTTTGCGTGTGTCTCTCTCTCGCTCCCTGTAGCCGTGTGGATTTTAACTCCGGATAATTCAGTTTTTCATCCACATTTAGAAATAGCATCACGCGTTCAGAGTATTTGGTTGCTACACATTTCTACGTGATTAGCCACTTTGTTGAGCTATCATTTTGGCCAGGTCGCTTCTGAAAAAAAATATCTACATAGCTCAGTGGCCTCACCTGGTAAAATAAAACAAGTTAGTTTTTAAAGAGTTTCGTTTTTGGTCCCCAGTAGCGCACGCACTGTGGACTCAACAGTAATAGCCAGCGGGTTGCGTAGCTTTAACATAATTACATTGCAGTTAAACGGCTATTAGCCGTGACAGAAGTGGTGAACTTCAGTGATCCTGTCTGTAATCTTGCCCAGAAACAACCCAGAGCCAATGGGACACCCCCGATACGTCCACAGTTGCGGCTGTCACCCCATGCATCGTGCTCAACTCGGGTCACGATGTTCGTAGGCACGGTGCGCTAACCACTGCCCCCTCACCCACCCCGTCTCATACCGCTACCCACGTGCAGACAAAGACCCTCCGTATAGCCTCCAACAAAATTCATTCAATTTCGATTTAAAGCTTTCGTGACTGCAGGGATTCATATTCTTGGTTCTTTCGGTAAAGTCACGTAGAATGGAAATAATAAAATAATAATGTCTCCCCGACAGACCTGGTCTTCACCTGAGGACGGCTGCTTGCGTTGTGGCCGAAACGTCGTGAGAATTATTTTATTTTTATTATTTTATTATTGCCATTCTACGTG